>QANY01004819.1:390080-467488 GCA_003255025.1 Datisca glomerata | reverse complement strand
CCCCCCCCCCCCCCCCCCCCCCCGACGTTCAAATAATGTGAATATTGCTAAATTCAACCGTTTAATTAACTTAGAAAAACTTCAAAATTATGTGGGTCAGCTCATTATGCATCTTAATATATAAAATAGATCCAAAATTACAATGAAACCCTAATTAACTTAGAAAAACACAAAAAATATAAAAATATAAAAATTTGACACACACTTACATGAATATGGGATTGAAGCCACCTTGCAAGAAAAAACCCTTACCTCTAACTTTGAGCTGTGAAATCAAAGTAGGAGGGAGGTAGGAGACAGAGATGCACACAAAGATGAGAGAGTAAGGGCTGAGAGAGTAAAGGCTGAGAGAGAGAGAGCTTGTTGTGAGACAGATCTATAAGATAAGAGAGAGATGCCAAAGAGATGTGAGAGAGAAGCTGCAGAGGTGAAATAGAGGGACATAAGAAAGCTTCGAGATCGAGGAGATATCTGAGATATTGAAGGGAAATTATTGAAGAGAGAGTCTAGGCGCCAGGTTTTGGAATTTTTCAATTAAGCATGCGTTGTGTCCTGTGATTTATTTTGTCTTTTCATTGCATTTTGGTCTAAAACGCAATCGTTATACGCTATAAAAACACATAATTGTTGTAGTGTTTCCCACACTTTCATCTAGTGTCATAACATTATCTTTTGAGTGTAAAATATATTTTGGTCTCTATAGTTTTTTATTTATGTTTAAACGTCATTATCATGCTTTACATATTATCCCCGATAGGATCATTGGATCTAAGTATATGACTGCAGAAGTTATATTGATCATAAATTACATATAATTATATATTCTAGAATTTTTATTTATTTTGCTCTGATTTATTTAAGATTATGAGTTAATCATAAAAGAAACACAATGTTATATGTTTTAAATAAATTTAATGTTTGCCAACTTGTGAGAAATAGAATTGCTCCTCATGTCTTCCAAAATGGGGCAATTTTCTAACTCTTCAATTGTTTACAATGTCGAAAGACAACAAAGTTTGATGAATCATCACTAGGTTGCTTGTACTTGCAGACGAAGGTTGGAAATTTTCCATATCTTCTATTGATTTAAGTTGGTGTTGCAAATTCTTTTTCCAATCCTACGGCTATTTATGTTTGATAAACTATATTTGATTTAAGAATATTCTCTGAGTAGATCCATTGCACTAAATTAAAAGTATTTAAAAGCATTTAACTAGTAATTAAGAAAAAGTTAAATGTGAGTTTGGAGTGCTTTTTTTGAAAATGTTGTTATGTGTGTTTCAGAAATACAATTTTAACTCTAATTTTTTCACTATTTTTATCAGTCCTTTCTCTAAATCATTTTATGAAGACAAATATGATAGTTTGTGAATATAAAAGAAATGTCAATCGTGAAGAGAAGGAAAGAAGAGAAGAGAGAAAAAGAAGAAGAGAGAAGAAGAGGGTTAAGAAGAAAGAATGCTTCATTGCTTCTTTAAATCTAGGGGTAAAGTATTTATATCTAATACATGGTAGAAAGATGAAAGTATAACTAACAAAAATAGTTAGTAAGCTAACTGTCTAAAAGTTGCTAAAGTCTAAAGGAAAGCAAACTAAGCCAACTCATTACACTTAACATCCCCCCACAAACTCATGCCAGGGAGCAAGGGCATGCGTTTGGTTTTAAAAGCATTAAACCTTGGTGTGGAGAGAGGTTTTGTGAACAGATCTGCAAGTTGAAACTCAATACCAATACGAAGCACAATCAAATTCTTTTTAACCACATTTTCCTTCACAAAGTGAAAATCAATTTCCACATGCTTTGTTCTAGCATGCAACATTAGTTTAGAAGCCAAAGGAAGGCTGAGGTGTTATTGCACCACATGTTGGAGGATCTTTGAGATACACACGGAGACTATATAACATTTGCCTTAGCCAAGTAAGTTTAGCAGTAATGTTGGCTAAAGCCTTATATTTAGCTTCTTTAGAGAATCTTGCTACTATGGTTTGCTTCTTAGCACTCCAAAAGATAGGATTAAAGCCTAAAAACTCAACAAAACCTGATGTAGACCTTCTGTCAGATGGATTACCAGCTCAATCTGCGTCAATGAAGGCATGAAGTTACAGTTTTCCAAGTTTAAACCATATTCCATGACCCAAAGTTGCAATGATGTATCTAAGAATTCTTTTGACAGAAGAGAAGTGTATGTGTAGTTGGAGAGTGCATAAACTAGCATTCATTGTTAACAACAAATGCTATGTCAGGTCTTATAAAAGTGAGGTATTGTAGAGCTCCTACTAAGCTCATGTAATAGGTTATATCAGATATAGGTGAGCTGAGCATGAAGTGAGATAAGATTTTGTACAACATGGAGAATTGCAGGATTTTGCTTCTGTCATCCTAGCCTTCTCAAGAAGATCTTTGGCATACTTTAGTTGACTAACATAGATGCCTTTAGAGGATTGATGAATCTCCAAACCTAAAAAGTATTGAAGTTTTCCCAAATCTATCATCTCAAATTCTTGCTGTAATGAAGAGATAAGTTGTTCATGTTGGAATCATGGCACAAGCAGCAGAGACGTTTAGTGAAAAAAACTTATCGATCAGAAAACAAATGCGACGCCACAGGTTCCAAAAAATAATTTTTGATGAAAAACAAATTTTCTCATCAGATCCATTATATATTTATGCATTAAATCAAAGACATACAATGAAAGGAATTATACCTCTTGTAGTCTATCAAGCATCCTCGCTAACAACGAACTTGAGATTTCACGAACAACAGACTATAAGATCCACAACAAAATCTTCTGAACTAATCCTCGAACACAATAGGATGTGTGTGGGCACATAGAATAATTCAAGAACACTTTTATGTCTCTAGATGTACTCCACACATGAAATCTAGAGATTTGGAGAACAACTTTTTTAGACAGAGTTCTAAAAGAGAATTGGAGAATTCGTAGAAGTTTTGATTAACAATTAATCACACATATTGCTTCAGTGAGGCCAATAGAATAATATATATATATATATATAGTTCTGACAGTGATTCTTCTAACATCTTAATGGGGTGTAGGGATAGTTGTTGTAAAAAAATAAATGTTTTCAATAAAAATGAAGAACAAGAAAACCACTTGTTAGATTAAATTAGCAAAATTAAAAATTCAGAATTAAAAGAAGAATACCTTGAAAGAGTTAGAAAGGTAATTCTAAAGAAATAAAATTCTAAGTTCAATAATAACAATACTGCAAGGCTTTCACAAACGCTTGAAAAATTCAACAAAAATAAAGGAAAGGAAAAATAAGTTACTTTACAGGAACGTCAAAAAGAAATTAAAAATATTAAAATTGAAATAAATGAATTAAAAGAATCAAACACAAAAATAACAAAAGAAATAATAATTATGATTTCTCCAAAATTAATGACCATGACATAAGAATCTAAGATAACAATTATCAAGGGTCAACAACAGTGCCCTCTACAAAATAAAGCAACAATCAAGACACTAAGATCTAAGATAGCAATTATCAAAAATCAACAATAATGGCTACACCAGAATAAAGTAATGATCAAGACACGAAGACTGAGATAAAAATTATATAGGAATCTTTGTAATTTATTATTTTCTATAATAGTTGTGCTAGTTGTCAAATAAATGGGCAACTATTTATGCTTTTTATTATTCTTAGTCAGTATATAAAAGTAGAAATGTAAAATATTTTTCTCATAATTAATTTGGAAGGGTTCAATGAATTCTTTTTTAGGTTGAGAATTTTTATGATTAATTAGGATTTTCTCAGGTGGTGGATGACTGTCAGTCATTACACTATGATCTTCCTTGACCAATCTATATGTAGAAATTACTTTAATATTTTTCTCATAAATATCCTCGATTTAATCAAGAAAAAACATGTCAAATATGTATTTTTGCATGAATGCCTTCCATTCAGCAAGTATGATTTTTCTTTGATCCCTATTATATGAATCTCTGAACCTATTACGTTTATCTAGAATGGCTGGATCAATATTGTGTTCATTTGGACTTGCCCAATCTGGTTTGTATTCTGGATTCAATTTTTTAGAATGTTTTAGTTCTTATTCTAATTTTTAATGCTAAAATCTTGATTATTAATAGATGATTTAGAAAAGGAACTCCTAGGGATACTAGACTGGCTATATTCCTTAATTGGAGGATTAGAACTAGCAATTTAAGAATTTGTGACTAGCATTTAGGTTTTAATTTTTAATTTTTTTAGTTCTTGTACAGATCCTAAGATCTTGATCGTTATTAATGGATGATCTAGAAGATGATTTGAAGCTAATATTTTTTTTTTGGGACTTTGAGTATATTTCATACCCTATGATCTACTTGATCATCTGCTAATTCAAAATATTCTTATTTTGTGTGAGAACAAATTGGGTAATCCATTTACTTTCCAAACGGGATGATTATTATCATCCACTGTCGTTACTCAGGACAAAAATATATTTTTGTACCAGTTAAAATCACTTAGGGTTGGGCCTAAGATTAGTCAATTGGTCATGGATACACAAAGTAATATTACTCGGTGTTAATCATATCAAAATCAAGAAATGAGACATAATGATCAAAATAATAATTCAAGATTTTGATAACCCAACAATGACTCTTGTTGATTCAGGAGCAGATTTGAATTGTATGCAGGAAGAACTCGTTCCAACTAAGTACTTCAAGAAAATAAAAGAATCGTTGTCATCTGCCAATGGTAGTCAGATGCATAACAATTACGAAATTCTCAAAGTTCATATTTATCAAGATAAAGTATGTTTTAAAACATCGTTTGTCTTAGTAAAAATTATGACTGATAAAATTATTTTGGGATTACCATTCATTTTTCTGTTGTATCCTTTTACAACAGAGTATGATGGAATACTTACATATCTCATGAATAAACCTATAAAATTCAAATTTCTTTCTTTCCCTCACATTGAGAAATTAAAAATTTTAAAAGAAAAATTTGTTTCTAATTTCATAAATCTAATTTCTTGTAAAGAAAAACAAATGTATTTCTTGTAGGATGAATTGAAATTCAAAAGAATTGAGGACCAGCTTTAGACTCCTGCTCTTAAAAAACAAATAAAAATTTTTGAACAAAGAATTTGCAAGGAATTATGTTCTAACATTCCTAATGTTTTTTGGCACAAGAAACAACATACTGTTAGTCTGTCTTATATTAAGAGATTTGATGAAAAGAAAATCCCTACCAAGGAATGACTAATTCAAATGAACTCTAAAATGCTCGAGCTCTGCAAAAAGGAAATCATAGAACTTCTCAATAAGAGTATAATTAGAAGAAACAAATCTCATTGGTCCTGCTCAGCTTCTTATGTCCAAAAAGTCAGTGAAATTGAACGAGTGCCAACCAACGGTGGGTCAACCATAGTTGGCCCAAATCAAATACGAGTCTTTTACTTCTAGCCAAGCCTAATCAATAATACTTAGGTTCATCACCCAATTGCCAACCAACGTTGGTCAACCAATTTGACTTAATTCCTCAATCTTTTAATGCACAATCATTCAATCAACCAATTCAAACAAACAAGAAATCATCATTTGATTATGCCCAATCATCCAATCAACCAATTTCAAAATACACGAAATCATCATTTGATTTTCAAAAAATGATCAGTGAAAATCTCTTTCATATTGAGCCTTCATTTACTCATCTGAAGGATCCTGCTCAAATTACTAAAACTCATTTCATTCCTAAATTCCACTATGTCCCTGGACACAATAGCAAAATTCTCAGTTTCTACAGAGAGGTTCTCTTAGAAACAGAATCCATAAAAGTTAGGCCAATTAGAAATTCTGAGGAAAGAATTCTTTATCATTCTTTCTCTATCCTCATAATCATAACTATGGAGGACTGAAGAATCCATCATTCAAGTTCCAAAATACTTTTAAATAAAAAACAATATAATTATTTTGACTATATTGATGCATGGCACATGATTTTCTTGCATCAAAATAATGATTTTTCTCACTTTTGGTTTTTAAATTCTAATAACAATTTCAAAATCGATTTTTCAAATTGGTTCTTAAAATGGTGGTACATTCATGGTCTTACCTTAAAAAATTTTCCAATTGATGTACAACCGTGTTTCAATTTATTTTTAGAACTTTACAAGCCTTCAGCAATTGATGTCTCTTTTCCCCAAATATATTATTTCTCAATAAAATACAAAATGCCTTGGATTTTGAAATGACAACACTCGGTTGAAAATGATCCTCACCAGAGGGTATTATGTTAAATGGTGGTATAAGTTGAATGCCTAGAGAATTATTCCATCCATCAATAATGAATTTGCAAGTAGTGTCCATCCCATTATAAGACTAGTAAATCCTATTATCCTAGCTCCACCAATCAAACTATCCAGTCTAAATTTGTCCAAACCCAAGTCCAAACCCTCTTTAAAGGATAAATTAAAAGTCACAAAGCCAAACTCCAAATTAGAGAAAAAATCAATCCAAAAGAAAATACTTCTCATTTTGAAAGACGATGACGATTCTGATTCAGGATCATCCGAAGAGTCAAGTCTCACAATCAAACCAAAAATCCAAAAAGGACAATCATCCAGAAATACTACCCCTCAATAATTGAAGGACTTATTTGATGATGTCAGTCTCAGTAATAATAAATAAAGAGAAATAATTCACCTTTGCCAAAATGCCAATGTTTTAAATAATCAAAATCAAATAATCAAGTATTTTGAAGATGTATCATGATGACACCTCAACACAATGCAAATGTCACACACACACACACACACATATATATATATATATATATATATATATATATTCTAGGTTAAAGCTCATTAGGTTTTAGGGTTTATATAAAATAATAAATTATTTATAAATATGTCAATGATTGACATATGGCAGTCCGACATGTCACGTGGTAATTTTTTTAAATTTGTTATTTATTTAACCAGATAAATATGTAGATATCAGTTAATTCAAAAGTAACTTATCTGATCACACCTCTCAACTAACTTATCTGTTAGTTCAAAATTAACAGATTAACTAATTTAAATTCAAATTATTATCTCATAATAATTTAATATTATTCGATTGCATAAATCAAATATACTGTCTCACTTATCAATTAATACAAAACTAATCGATATATTTATTTAATTGCAATTTCCAAAAATTATAGTAAATAATTTAATTAATTAATTCTTAATAAATTAATTTAATATAATTATACACTTGCCCCAAAAATTTAATGTTTGTAAATTAGTCATTTTCTTATGTCTTGAACATTCACACCCTCCCATAATTCTAACCTTCAATAGACCAGATTATTAATTAAATAATCTTATTTATTAATTTTATCATTACTCCACTCTATTAATGAAATTGCACTCTTAATAATTACAAAATATATTTACAGAATAATCTCGTATAATCTATTGATATAATCACTTCATGTAGTTCTTTCCTCCAATTATTCGTTCGTTAATTAGAGATGGTCAAAATTATCATTTTACCCTTCTATTTAACTCTTGATTCTTAAGTATCATTAATTCACTAGTGAATGATCATTTTATAATCGTATTATAAATTTGAGCTCAATAACCATTAGTTCCAGAATTTAAACTTAGAGAACCAATATATGATTTGTTAGGAATGTTTGGATTTCAAATCTTGTAAGATCATGTTTGCAGCTATCAATATCAGTGAATCACTAAAACAAAAGTCACTAATCTATTTTACAAACAAACCTTGAAGAGTGAATCGAAAGATTTAGTAGACATGTATAAGAGTTCATGACTACTCAGAATTTATACTGATCTACATATGATCATCAGATTGATGTGTATTAAATCTTTATGATAAACGATAAATTAATAAAGATATTAATTCACATTAGTCTTGCCCTATATTGTCTAATTATATAAAGTACATTCACTAAGATATCTATCTACACCAGTAATCCGGTTCTAGACACTTGCATTCAAAATGCTTAGCGAACCGTACTAGCAGCTATTCATTAAAGATTTCATACTTTAATATGTTGTGAACTATTTTATTCATTATCTATTATCTTAATCCTCTCGTACTAATACAATATCATAGTCTCACGAATGAATATAGAATTTTCAAATATTTATAAAAATTATTCAATAATAATTCAGGAAAGAGAATTATAAGAAAAACGTATTTTTATTAATTTCCAAATTAAATGTCTTAACACATGTTTTAAGAGAACTATGCCCAACAATCTCCCACTTACCCTAAAGTAAATGAGGCATCTCTCTCAACCCTATATTCTATACATGAACCTTAAACGACTTCATAGGAAGTGTCTCGATAAAAGGATCAACAAGTTATGATCTGATGTTATCTCTATTACAGTCACATCTTCTCATATATGATCCAGACATCAATTTTTGACTACCCTTATCTGATTGAGAATCAGTATATCCAGTGAAATTTAGGTCTCCACCTAAATAAAAAAGCATATAATTTCTCATTCTCCGGAGATACTTGAGAATGTGTTTTACTGCAATCCAATGTTCTAAACCAGGATTTGATTGATAATGACTGGAATTTCCTACAGTATAACAGATATCTGGTCTCTTACATAACATGACATACATGAGACTCCTAGCGGCTGAAGCATAAGAAACATTTCTCGTATCCTCTTCCTCCTAAGGTGTTTGAAAGGACAATTCCATGTCTGGTCGGTAATTAACCTTTATGAAATTTTCCATAGAGAATATTTTCAGCACTTTATCAATATAAGATGCTTGAGAAAGTGTCAAGATTTTGTTAGAATCCATATGATTTAATAATTTCATCAAAAGTTAGATTCCAAGATCTAGATGCTTGCTTCAATCCATAAATGGATTTAAGTAATTTGTATACTTTCTGATCTTGCCTCTTTTTCACGAACCCTTCTAGTTGCATCATATAGATGTTTTTTTCAAGAGAGCCATTTAGAAAGGCTATCTTGACATCCATTTACCATATTTTATAGTCTAAACTAGTGGCTCTAGATAAAATAATACGAATGAATTTTAGCATGGCAACATGAGAGAATGTCTTTTCATAATCGACTCATTCCCTTTGAGTATAGCCTTTGGCTACTAGCTGTCCCTTGAAAGTCTTTACTTTCTATGGGCCTGACTTCTTCACCTGGATCCACAAGTTTTCAGGCAGAACTAGAATACTTTGATTTCATTTATTGGTTCATGGCATCTTGTCATTTCTCCTTTTTAGGATCATCCATTACCTCTTTAAAGGTTAATGAATCGTCCTTATCAGTGTCTTATACTAGGACATGTGACTCTGAGTTCATAGCGAATTTACAACTCTCCCACTACGATGTTGCACCGGGGTTTCCTGAAGAGGAACAATGGTTTTTATGGTTTGTTGTTTATCAGTTAATGATGAAGATGGTCTGATCTCATCAGATGCTAGTTCTTTGAGAACTACTTTACTCCGAGGTTTATAGTTTACAATATAGTCGTGTTCTAGGAAAGTAGCATTTGTCAATCAAACACCTTTTGATCCTTGTGATTATAAAAATACATGTCTCTTGTTTCAGGAGCATAGCCAATGAATATATACATTTCAGACCTTGAGCCTAACTTTCTAGTTTTAGGTCTAAGAACGTGAGCTGGACACTCTCATATACAAAAATGATGCAAATTAGGTTTGGAGTCATTTCATAACTCTAAAGGTGTCTTTCTTACAGACTTAGAAAGAACTATATTCAAAATGTAGGTTGTCGTTTGAAGCGCATATCCCTAGAATATGAGTGGTAGTGATGAGTAGCTTAACATCGACCTAACCATGTAAGATTCGGTTTCTCCTTTCTGAAACATCATGTTGTTGTGGTGTTCTAGGTGTTGTGAGTTGGGATAGAATTCCATACTCTAGCAGGTAATCCTTGAATTCTAAATTTAACTATTCACCACATCGATCTGATTAAACTAATTTCAAAGATTTACCTAATTGCTTTGTAGCTTCAGTTTTGACATCTTTAAACTTTTCAAAAGTTTTAGACTTTCTATGCATCAGGTAAGTATAACCGTATCTTGAGTAATAGTCAATAAAAGTAATAAAGTACTCATACCCAACTCTAGTTTGTACATTGATCGGTCCATAGACGTCACTATGTACTAGCTCAAGTGATACTTTGGCTCTTTGGCCCTTTCCAGAGAAATGTCTCTTGGTCATTTTACCCTCTAGATAAAATTCACAAGCGGAAGAGTCTCAACTTTTAATTCTCTCAAAAGAACATGCTTTGTTAATCAATTTATTCTATCTAGATTAACATGTCTCAACCTAAGATGCCATAGATACATATCATTTTCTTGAGAAACCCTTTGTTGTTTGTACCTTTTGGATTTGCTACTTTAAATAATACTGAATTATTTAATGTTCGTTCAGTTGGTTTAAGCATAGCCCGTTTGAAACTCTTGCATAAAAAACATTGAATTCATTCTAAGAAATACCAAATATATTACTACAAAAAAATCAAAAATTTGTTCATGCAATAACAATAAAGAAATCGAATTCTAGAAAAATCTAGAAATAAAATAAACATTGTCCAAACAAGATAATTATTTACAAAATTCAAATGGACTATCTCCAATGCTTTAACTGATATGAACGCATCACTGCCAACACTCATTATCACCTCGTAATCAGCAAGCTCTCTTGACGAATCAAGCATCTACAAAAAAAGAACATACATGGTTAGTGGCTCCTGAATCTATAATCCAGGATGACAAATCATATTCCACTAAATAAGTTTCAAGTACAAGTAAATCATATTTACCTTTCTTTTTCAGTTTGGAGAGATACTTGTTACAGTTTCTCTTTCAGTGACCTTCAACTCTAAAATTGAAACATTTTCCCTTAGGTTTGTTGTCGTTCTTGTTCTTCTTGGTTTTGGGTGATGTCTTGGCTTTCTTTCCATTCTTACTCCTACTATTGCCCTTACCATTGTTCTTCTTCCTTTTGTTATCATTAATAACAGTGGAATAAGGCTTTTGTTCAGCAACATTTGCCTCGCCCTCTTTCGTAATAATCTTATTGAGTGACTCAAAAGTTTGCAGTTCATTCAACAAATGGGTCATTTTAAATTGTAACTTATTTATAATATAGTTGGTAGTGAGCGATTCAAGTATAATGTTGACTTGAGTTCGTTCATCAATGGTAACCTCATGTACTTCTACCTCGTGCATTATGTTGATCATGTTCAAAATATATTCTCGCACAGAAGTACCTTTCTTCATCTTAGTAGTCATGTAACTCTTAGTAGCTTCATGATGACTTTGATTAGATTGCTGCCCAAACATCACCTGTAGAGATTCCATAATCTCATAGGCAGTTTCCATGCTCTTATGCTTTGTTTAGATAATAACATTCATGCTCACAAGCATGTAGCACTTAGATTTATTGTTGGACTTAATCCAAGTATCAAATTTATCCCTAACATTTTTTGGGGCATTGGCACTGGACTCCTCAGGACATTCCCCAATAAGAACAAATTTATTGTTCTCACATATGAGCATCAAATTCAAATTCGATTTTCATCTTATGAAGTTATCACCATTCAAATTTTTGAGTGCAAGTAAAGCAGTAATAGGGTTGCCCATGGTAGACATAATAATAATTGAAAAAAATAAAACGTACATCATTCAATATAATTGAAATAAATATCAAAATTTCAAAAAATAAATGTGATGCATGAATGCAACGTATCCAACACATAAACGTAACAATAACTAATCCATGATAAGACAACCTAACAATTAATGCATCACCTTAGGGTCGGTTATATTAATTTTAAACTGTCTATGAGACATTCTCACCCTTATTAATTAAAACTTAAAATATCTCATATTTTCTTTTTGAATAATAAGGTACCGTTTATTTGGTCAAGTCACAATTATTCACTTAAAGCCTAATTGTAATTTGTGAGTGTAATCATTTTTTCAGATTCTATGACTTAATTTAGAAAATACCGCCTTAGGGCCGGTCAAGTCTAAAGTAGATCACATAGTCCTATCTTCTAAAGAAGTCAACAGTGATATTGATACAGATTCAAAACCTTCTTTAGGAGGACGAAAACAAAGCCGTCTCGAGGCCCTCACCATATCTCACATTGTTGTACTAATAATGGAGACCAAATGTTACATTAACATGTCAACCTTCTCTCACCCATTTTTTGGTAATTAATGTGTTTCTATTTAACTAATCAATTAATTCTATATTAATTACTAGTTAAAATAACCCTACCAATGTAAAATTAATTATTAATCCGATCTTATTGATCTTAGTTCATTTAACCTTCTAGAGAGCCTAAGATAAATTTAGGTGAACTTAGAATAACTAATTAATTACATTCATCAAACTTTAGTAAAACACTTTTAATAAAGTTAGTTATCCTAAAGGCTTAACTAAACGTATGCATTTAAAATGGTGTGATTACTAAGTTTAATAAATTAAAACTTAGCAGTTTACATGCAATTAATTTCGTAAAGTAATTCATATAAACACATTAGGACAATCTTAATAAATCATGTTTTTACTAATGAGATGCATGATTAAATAAAACTTTGTGGGGTTTCATGTATGGTATGTGATCGGCTAATGCATGGTCATATTATTAATCAAATCAATAAATATTTAACTAATAAATAAATAAATAAATGATGAACCGAGTGAGTATTGGGTATTTCTAAATTTACAACTTTTGAAAAAATAGAAATAATTACAAAGCGGACTTTAAGGATACATATTTTCAAAATTGCTCATTCTCCCTTAGAGGTTCATCTTCATAATCTTCATGCTTTGGCCAAAATCTTTTTAATTAGGATAAACTATTTTCCTAATTAATAATCTCATTAATAAGCCTTTTAAAATTAATTGAATATGATTAGTCAAAAAATAATTTGATGACTCATCAAGGATCAAACTCAATCAATCAATTAATTTTAATCTTTAAAAAATTAAAATCAATAACTAATTTTTAAAAATACATTAATTTTTAAATTAAAAGATAAAAGATAGGATTATAGTTTTCGTGAAGTATCACAAGGATAGGGTAAAACGGTATTAGGGTATCTGCGAATAGTATCCTGGCAATTACAGGGATTGCCCCCGGTGGTGGTAGCGGGACAGTCCCACTGCCGCCATCAGTTGCCCGACCACCGTCGATGCCAATGCCGCCATTTTTCTCGATGGTGATTCTGTCGTCAAAATTACCAGTGACGCCAGTGCCAACAAAACTATGGTCGGCACTGGTGTCGGAACTCTATAACGGAGCTCCTTCTACTTTTTATTCTCCTTGTTCATCTCGTATGTTCTTTGTCTTCTTGCGTACATAATTTTACAGCATAATATTCAAAATAAAATTACAAAAATTCATATGCACCAAACGGCTAACACAAGATCTAAGGAAAAATTAAGAACAAAGCCTAAACTTAAAAGTCACCATACAATTAACGATTCATCATTAATCATACATTCAAAAAACATAATCATACATTCATTCATACATATCAAAATATATATGGAATAATGTAAAAAAACGCACATAGTATTTAAAGTATACATATATAAAGACCACTCTGATACCAGTTGTTAGAATCGCGGTGCGCGCAATGGAGGCGTTTAGTTAAAAAATTTATCGATCGGAAAACAATTATGTCGCCACAGGTTCCGAGAAATAATTTTTAAATGAAAAATAAATTTTGTCATCGGATCCATTATATATCTATACATTAAATCATAGATATACCAAGAAATGAATTGTACCTCTTGTAGTTTATCAAATGTCCTTTCTAACAATGAACTTAAGATTTCACAAACAACAGACTGTGAGATCTACACCATTATCTTCCGAACCAATCCTTGATGTGTACTAAATCTTTATGATAAACGGTAAGTTACTAAATATATTTCTACATCGGTCATATCCTATATAATCTAATTATATAAAGTACATTCACTGAGATATCTATCTACATCAGTGATCCGGATCTATATCACTTATTTTCAAAATGCTTAGCGAACAGTACTAGCAACCATACGTTAAAGATTATATATTTTAATATGTTGTGGACTATTTTATTCATTATCTACGATCTTAATCATTTCATACTAATACAAGATCATACTCTCATTAATGAATATTGAATTTTCATATATTTATACAAATTATTCAATAAGAATTCCGAAAAGAAAATTATAAGAAAAATGTATTCTTATTAACTTCCAAATTAAATGTCTTTACACATGTTTTAAGGGCACTATGCCCAGCAGTTCAGTGTAGAGCTTATCTGTCCCTGTTATGACAATATAATCAACATACAGTAGAAGATATGTAAGAGAGGTTCCAACTAATCTAATGAGGAGAGAAGTATCAACTTGTGAAGCAATAAATCTCAAAGTTTGTAGATAAGAAGCAAGACTGTCAAACTAGTCCCTTGGAGCCTGTTTTAAGCCATACAAATATTTCTGGAGTTTACAAACATATTGAGGTTGATAAGGGTTGAGTCATGTACACCTCTTCTTTGAGAAATCCATGCAAGAATGCATTCTTGACATCTAATTGTCTAAGAGGCCAACTGAATTATGCTGCAAGATTTCCTCATAGTCCAAACAAGGTTGCTAATCAAAACCCTTAAGAACAAGTCGTGCCTTTTATCTAACAATAGTTCCATCTGAGTTGTATTTAATTCCATACATCCAAGTGCATCCAACAAGGTTATTTCCTAGAACTCATCTTCTATAGCCTTAGTCCATTATGGATTTTTAAAAGTAACAGAGAAGCTAGTAGGTTCTAAAGGACCAGAATTGGTAGAATTAGAAGCAGTATATGCTTTATTTTTTATAATTCGAGATTTAGATGTAGTTCTCTTAAAATGAGTGTTATTAGGAGGTTGAATAACAGTAGGCTGAGTATTGTAGATGATGTAGGTATAAGAGAGTTGATAGAAGCAGGAATATAGGGAATTTTAGCTATCATGAGGAGATTCAGTCCTTCTGTACCTGAAAAAGCATCAGAAGAGGACATACGAGAAGTAGAATGGTTCGAAAGATGATATATCAGTAATGCTTTGAACAATTTCAAGGTTTATTCTACTAGAATTATGCAGAAACTGAAAGGGCGGGAAAGAATTGACAAAATTTGGCTTTTGTGAAGTGTCACATGCAACAACAATAGCTTTATTTGTTAGATGTTCATATGGAAAGTTAGTTTCATCAAATAAAACATGCATTGAGGTATACATTTCAGTTACAGGATCACAACACAAGTATCCTTTAAATTCTAAGCATATCCAAGAAAAATGCATTTTACTGTTATAGGGCTTTAGCGAAGGGTAACATGCACATCCAAAAACTTTGAGATGTGCATAATATGGAATTTTGGAGTAGAGTTTTTCAAATGATGAAGTATTATGCAAGGTGGGAGAAGGCATCATGTTAATAAGAAATGCAGCAATAAGAAAGGCATAGGACCAAAATTGAAGGGGAAGGGATGCTTTATGAAGTATGACAAGGGCATATTCTATTATATGTCTATGTTTCCTCTCAACAATGCTTTTTTGCTAAGGGGTATAGGGACAGAATTTTTGGTGTAGGATGCCATTGTTTTAAAGTGATTGCTAGTATACTCACATCTACCATCACTTCTCAAAATAATAATTTTAGTAGAGAATTGATTTTTAACATAGGCTTTGAACTTTTGAAATATAGAAAACCTTTCAGATTTAGATAGCAAGGAAAAGATCCATACATATCTAGTAAATCATCTATGAAAGAGACATAGTATTTATAACTAGTAATATATATAATGGGTGAAGGACCTTATACATCAGAATGTATTAGTTCTAAAGCTGAATTAGAAACAGAAAGAGACAATTGAAAAGGTAATCGAGTCATTTTACTAAGAACATAACTTTCACAAATACATGGATTTTCTATAGAATATAAGGATAGTTGTGCTTTGGATAATGCTATCTTTAATACTGAATTTGATGCACGTCGAAGTCTATTGTGCCAGATTGAGTAATGGTGCGCATTTAGGTTTGGATGCTGTGACATGTGTGGGAATGGGATACAAACTATTCTCACTTGGTTTTTTTCCTGAATCATAAAGAAGTTTGCATAAAAAATAAAAATACAATTATTATCTAAACAACACTGATATACAGAAAAGAGATTTGAGGTTATATTGGGAGCACAACTTTAGGCATATTACAATAGATATTAAACCTGAAACTATATGTGTTATATGGAGTGTTTGACCATTACCCACTGCTACACTGTCATCACTAGTATATTCTTCATAATAGAACATATTGTTTACATTATGTGTTAGATGTGTGTTGTAGCTTGAATCAGTAAGCCAAACTTGTTGATCTGTTGAGTTTGTGGGGTTGCTCATCATTGCTGCCATAGCTGCAAGTTGGGTTAGAGGATTTCTTCCTTGATAGGAATAATTCATCTTATGATAGTAGTCAATGGCACTATGCCCAGGTTTTTTTTATAGATTTGGCAAAAAAATCTACCTTGATTTTTATATGAGATTGATTTAGGTATAAACTAACCATTTTGTGCAAGTGGATTGCCAAGAACTGAAGGGAGAGATCTAGAGGTTGACTGACTGAATAAGAATTTATTTCTACCAGGATTAATCTTCCTCTACCAGAGTTGAATAGGCCTCCTCCGAAGGATCTCCCTCTTCCTCGGTTGAAATGCCCTCCTATATTAAACTTATTACTTTGAGCAGAATACATGGCAGTAGGTTGAAAGAAACTTTCTTGATGTTTCTTTTGAATGTTTGAAGATCTTTCTTTAGATTTAAAAAGATCATGTAGTTCTTCAAGGTTCATAGGCTTGACTCTGGCTCTAATGGTTGTTTTAAGAGTATCGAATTCTGCAAGAAGGCCATTTATGGTGAAAATCAGGATGTCTTCATCCCCAAGTCTTACTGAGACAACAACAAGCTTGTCTTTTATCCTTTTAATCCTCAGTATATAAGAGTCTATATCTTCATTACTCTTCTTTTTAATGGTTTGCGAAATAGATTTGAGTTGCAGGAAATTTGATCTAGAGATGGAGGCAATTATTCTTTCTATATCCTACTACATAAGACAAGGCCATTTGAGACAGTATAGCATTGATCAAGGTCATCAAGGCTTGATCTGAGTGTCCATTGACCAAATCTTGGGTTTCTTGATTTATCACCTTTGTCATTGGTGATGAACTTCTCGGGACAGGTTAATCTTCCATCAACGAAGTGAAAAATTGAATGGGATTTAAAAATAAAGCTGATTTGGTATTTCCAAAGAATAAAATTGGAAGAATCAAATCTGATGGAAATCAGAATACATATGTTTGAAAGAAGAAAGATTGAAGAATGAACATCAGAGTTGGAATCTTTATTTGCTGCCATATTTGAGGGACGTTTGTCCTAGTAGGGCTTTGATACCATGAAGACAAATATGAAAGTTTGTGAATATGATAGAGTTGTCAATAATGTAGAGAAGGAAAGAAAAGAAGAGAGAATAAGAGAGTTAAGAAGAAATAATGCTTCATTACTTCATTAAGCCTACGGTTAAAGTACTTGCATCTAATACTAGATAAAAAGATGAAAGTATATTTGATCAAAATAGTTAGTAAGTTGTCTAAATGCTGCTAAAGTCTAAAGGAAAGCAAACTAGTTCAACTCATTACACTGTAAAACACTCTTTCTGTAAAACTAGTCCAAGGCCTAGTGGTTGCCTTAACCAGACCATTGTTCATCCCAAGGCCTGGTGGATGCCTTAGTTTCAGACCATGGTTTAGCCCAAGAAAAATGCTTTTGCTCTATGTACTCTCACTCATGACTGAGACCGTGTCTTGGTGGTGATCTCTCGGGCCCTACTTTAAGGAGCGTCGTGGATAGGTTCACTGGCTCAATGCTCATACTCTTCATGTGGGTGTCTTTCAATTGGCCATTCATCCAATGTTATGGGACCCTTTGTAGACCTAGTCTTAGATCTTAGCCTATGACCCAAATAGTTCTTCTCATATATAGTTTACCCTACTTGTCGAATAAGAAGTGTAGTTTATAGCATTCCTCTATGGATATCATCCCTGATTCTATGTCATTTCGTTGAATCTTTATCGTTCAAACGATCATGATAGACTCATCTAATGTGATCTCAGACCGTTTAGTACTGGTCAGTGGTCATGTTGTTGAATCCCTATGATGCAGATGACAACAGTAGACTGAGTCTGAGTAGCGGAGTTGGACTCAAAGTCTTCCTGTTTAAGATACTTCTCATTTGATCCTAAGCTTTGTGGTTCATGTTTAGTGGGTCACAGCCTATATAAACTCGGCATGGTTATTGCTTTGACTATGGATGTTCGAATTGCGTCATCTGTTGACGTCGGTTGATGCCTCAAGCTCAAATCATGATTCAAACCCAGGCCTAGTGGACGCCACAGCCTCGAACTATGGTCCAACCCAAGTCCTAGTGGACGCCTCAGCCACATATCATAGTTCTATTCAAGGTCTGGTGGACACCTCGGTTTCAGACCATGGTTCAACCTAAGGCCTAACGGATGCCTATGGCTTAGACCATGGTTCAGCCCAAGGCCTAGTGGTCGCCTCAGCCTTAAACTATGATTCATCCCAAGGGCTAGTGGTTGTTGGAATGCGTCTTTGTTCAACTTGGTCTGAATCATGGTTGAGACCATGCCCTGGTGGTGACTTATTCGGCCTACTTTAAGGAGCGTCTTGGACAAGTTTATCAACTCATGCCATTTGTGTGGGTGTCTCTTCCATTAGCGATTCACCAATGTTCTAGGGCCCTTTGTGGGCTTGGTATTGGATGGCCCAAGTAGTTTTTCCTCCTCCATACATCCCACGCCAAAATATCATAAGTACTACATTGTCTCGGATTGTCGTAAAATAAAATATAACCACAATCCTAGCATTAATTTTGAATGACGTGCATTTAGAGCACCTTTTACTAAGATCAACCTAGTTGCATGTAACCCAAAAAGTATCACGATGAACCAAGAAGTCTATGGGCCCTATTTTTATGAATAGTGAGTGACTCGGAGTTAGATGATAGTTGGATTTATTAATTTCAAAAGCTAGCTTGTGATGTGAAGTTTTTCCTCACACTTATAAATTGAACAAGAGTCTCTTCTACAAGCGTTATGAGATAAATCCAACAACCTCCCACATAACTCATTGTGTCATAAGTGAGATAATTGTTGACGCACTTCACCCTGATTCACTACACATTGAGCGATAACTTCTATAAATCACGATTCACTTAATCTGGATTGGGCTGAGTAAGGGTGTAAGAAAAATCACCTAAATTAATCAAACTGATATGGATCAATTAGTTTGAACATTTTAGACTGTTCAGTTCAATCCCAATTTGGTTAAAGTTGTGGTACAGTTCGATTTCTGGTTTGAGTGGAGAACTTATTTGAACAGAACTGCACCATACTGATTTTTATAATGATAGCAGAGTATTGATTTTTATGACATGTCTATTAAACCTGTCATAGAAAAACAGGTGCTGAAGGGAATTTTATTGGTTTTTAGCTAATATGACAGCTTTTAAATAACTAGTCATGATATGTTTATCTACTATGACGGGTGATTTTTGAATCTGTTGAAATCTTTTTACTCTTTTAATCGAGACAGCTATTTCGTACACTCTCATTATTACCTAAGTTTTCTTTATTTATAAAAATGTCATGTTATAACCCTAATTTAAATCAATTTTCATCGACTTATTTGTGAAGTCGATGTTTCATGATTTTTACAAGAATTTATTGTTGAGTCTTTAATAGCTATCTCAACTGTAATAATTCATGAAGTTTTTATACAAGTTATAACTTCGTAAAATTGTAATGTTGGTATACTTTTGTTGGAAAAGATCTCTGTCAAGCTTATCCAAAAGTATTTACTACCTAATGGACAGTGCTATTGCCAACTGGAGATGTGCTGCTAGCAAGGTGATGCATCCATTTCTCCACTTTTTATACTGATTATTTTTATTAATACCCTATTTCATTTTGTCGGTGGTTCTGTCTGTCTCACTTTCTTGTTTCTATTTATATGAGCTCTTTTTAATTGTAGGAAGTTTGAAGTAATTCTAATGACATGCTTGCTATTTGAAATCCTTACTTGAAGGTATTCATGTTGTTATATATAGTTGTTGAGTCTCCTCGATTATATTTGGTCTTTTGAGTAAAATGGGGATGAGTGCATCATTTCCTCTTCCATTGACTACACTTTTAGGCAATTATATGTTACTCCTTTTGTGCTTCTCTTTTTTAAGATGTTGCTTTGGGTAGCGCAGGCAAAGGTTGCATCAGCGTCTACTTTGGTGTTATGTTGGTTGGGCTATCTTTATAATCTTTTTGTTCAATAATTTTTTATTGGCAGTTTTGTCACCCATCTTTATAATCTTTTGCAAAAGAATATTATATTGCACTGTGAATTCAGCTTTCCCATTTACATCTTCGTCCTTCCATTTCAAATACTAATAATATCCCCTAACTTTCACTCAACGGCGGTGGTTGGCCTTTGCCCTTTTTGGTACTGATGATAATTCAATTCAAAGTAGAAAATGTGAATCGTTAAGATGGTTAGTTTAACCATCTTACTTCATAAATATTCCAAAGTTTCTTTCATCTCTTCTCTCCTTAACGGTACAATATAATTGGAGGTAGGTATTACCTTAGAAGTATGCTTATAATTTATTAAGGTTTTTCTTGCACAACCAACCACTATTGTTCTCTTACGTTTTTCATCATACTTGTTGAACAAAAAGATTCAGTCTTTGCAGAATTTCATGTATGAATCTTTGTTTTTCGATTATTTTCATATAATTCGTAGGGATTTTGACACTCTAAATTTTTATATTAGGCAACCCATGAATCCACTGTCAACCCCAGAACCTCAGACAAATGGTAGTGATTCTGATGTTTTGATCCTCTGCCAGACTTTTCAGAGGTAAACCAACCCCCTCTATCTCTTTCTTTTCACTGTCTTTTTTTTTCCCATTTCCAATGTAGTGTTCTTTGTTGTTATACGATGACGACAGAGGCAAAGAGTTGAGTCTATATTGTCTAATTTACTCTCTTCAGAACAACAAATTTTTAATCACTCACTTGATATATATGTCAATGTTGACATATATAGTGTAGATGGATGTTGCTATGTGGAAGTTGTCTAAATTTTAGTTTCAACTTTAATTAGTTCTTGGAAGAAGCAAACAGAATGCAACGGAATCCAATTTGAAGACCAAAATTAAGTTATCCAAAAGAAGATGGGAAGATAAGGGAGACTGTTGATAGTATTCATACTCAAGTGGCAAAGATTCAAAATGGTCTCAAGGTAACGTTTCTTTCCTGTTGAACTTTATTTAGTTTTCAACTTTAATTAGTTCTTGGAAGAAGCAAACAGAATGCAACAGAAGCCAATTTGAAGACCAAAATCAAGCTATCCAAAAGAAGATGGGAAGATAAGGGAGACTGTTGATAGCATTCATAGTCAAGTGGCAATGATTCAAGATGATCTCAAGGTAACGTCTCTTTGTTGAGTTGAAGTTTACATTTCTTACTCAATGGTTGAGTAGACAATCAGCAGTGTTGTTTATTATCACCTAGTCTGTTTCTCTGTATCTTGATACCTCTGTTCGATAACATATTTTGATAAATTATAGATATATTAGAGCAATGAGCTTAGGAGAAGTGAGAACCGATGTAAAGTACACAAGCTTTGTATGTTTAGTTCCTTTTTGTATTCATCACTAGAAGCTTTCTTTAACTTTGGTTCTCTGAAAATTTTTAGATTGTCGATGCAAGTTTCTTGGTAAGATTTCTTTGTCCATTAGATTTCTGTATTATAAATATCATTCCTAGAAGTTGAGTACTGATTAAAAAATTTAAAGTATAAAGCATATAATTCCTAGAAGTTGTCTAGCTATAGTAGATTATGCTATTGTTCTTACTTCTTATCACGATTTATATATTATTGTGCTTTACACAAAGTACAGACGTTGGGTATTGGAGAGGAGGCATACCAGTTTTCTCCCAATTCTAAAAAACAGATCGACCTCAAACATGACAGTATTTTTGCAGCGTTTTTAATGAAGCTGAATCCCTTTCACGCCCGTTATTAAAGGTATCTTAACGGTTTTTTGGTAAAATTGTTAAGATAACAGTGTCTCTTCCGTCATTACACAGTTTTTAATCACGGTTTTTCACTGTCTTCTAAATCCGATTTTGTTGCAGTTGCCTCTGATCTGAGGTTTTTCCTCAAACTTATAAATTGAACACGAGTCTCTTCTATAACTGTTATGAGATAGACCCAACAACCTCCAACATCATACATCGTGCCATGAGTCAAATAACCATCGACTCACTTCATCTCAATTCACTGCACATTAAGTTATGAGTTCTAACTGACTATTCATTTCATCTGGATTGGACTGAGTAGAGGTGTAAGAAAAATCGCCTAAATTAATCAAACTGATATGGATCAATTAGTTTGAACCTATTTGACGGTTCGGTTCAGTCCCAATTTAGTGTAAAGGTGTGGTTGAGTTCGATTTCTAGTTTCTGTGGAGAAACTTATCTGAACAAAACCACACCTAACAACAAATACATAAAATGCTTGTGTTCTATGTGAGTATTTCTTACCTTGAAGTTTTTTAGCAAATCAACGTCAATTGGCAAGTTTAATATAACCTCTCATCCCTCCCCCATTCTTTTTATAATCCTATCGCTTTGTCATTTGTGCCTCTCTCACTCTCTTTCTCAAGAAAAAGGTGGGAGTCTAATAAGATGGAGCCCTCAAACACAGAATCAAAGAAAACATACACCCTGGGATGAAGCTTGACCCACATCTGGATGTGTTCGAAACCATACCCTCTCTCTCTAGATAATTGTACGTTATCTTTCCTCTGCTCTTTGGGTACTATTATCATACATTCTCCTTTAGTC
The DNA here is from genome assembly GCA_003255025.1 of Datisca glomerata. Lineage (NCBI taxonomy): Eukaryota > Viridiplantae > Streptophyta > Magnoliopsida > Cucurbitales > Datiscaceae > Datisca > Datisca glomerata. Next base: position 444,466 of record QANY01004819.1, on the reverse strand, counting down.
TTAATTAGTTTTAGTTTCTCCTTTTGCTTTCTTTGTTGTGCCTTCTGCTGTCAAAGTTTAAGTTTTTCCAAGGAATAGATTTTTCTTTTGATGGAGTATTGTTTTAACTTCGTTTTTTTTGTCCTTTAAAAATTAGTTTTTTGTTAGAGTTTTTGTTGAAACTGACAGCAAGGCATTTAGCTTTTTCTGGGTCTTTCTTTTTTCTTTTTTAAACCATTATTTTCTTTAATTAGGCTTGATTGAATTCATCCACGGCAACGTTCGGTTTGGATTAATTTTAGTCAAATCATTGTTCGATTTAGTTTCTTATATTGAAATGTCACATTTACAGTTCAGTTCGATAAAACCTTCTAAACTTCATTTAACAGAATCTCTTACACTCTTGGGGCTGAGATTTATTGACTAAACCTGGATCTGATCTTGATGTAAGTGTTGAGTGGTATTGAACATTCTCAACCCAAAATATAAGTTTATGAGGTGAGACTTCTTATCACCCTTAAAAACTGACTACCGGTCATTTCATCAACAAATACGGAATAGCTCAAACGTCAGCAAGCTTTCTATCTTCGCATATCACAATCAGCAGGGGACTACACACATGCAATCATCACCATGCAGTACACATGTGTTGTCTTGACAATTTTGTAACTAATATAACTCTGACCCCTTTGTACCAATCTATAAACCTAATATAGGTCTATAATACTCACTAATGTAAAGCTGCTCAATATAGTGAAATTGAAAGAGAACCGGGAGGCATTCTTTTCAACTTTCCTTTTATGTATCGTTTTCCTTTTCTCATTTCTCTAACTTGATATCGAAGTCTTTTTAGCTCAACATTCCGAAATGGATGCCCATAATCATCCGAGATAAATAAAGAGAATTCAGGTAATGCATCTTGAAGGTCCACATTGTCCATTAAAATTCACAGAGATAACTACATCATGTGTGAATCTCAGATAGTTCAGCTATTATTGGACATGGACTAAGTGATTTTATCATGTATCTTCAGTCTCAACCACCACAACACAATGCTCATGGAACACTCAATCAAGCTTTTATGTATATTAGGTTAGACATGACCAGCTGCTACTCAGCTGGTTAAGATCCTCTACGAGTGACATGATTTTGGGATCTAAACTTCACTATGAAACATCAAGCAACATCTGGTTAGCATTAGAAATTACTTTAGCTAGACCATCCCGAGCCACGCTACTGTTGAAATAATAAACTTGTTTTAGCATAATTGGTCTCTAGAATTTCTTGTAGTTACTAGAGTTTTGAGAATCTTCATGTATTTACTAAAGTCTCTAGAATGTTCTTGTATTTCCTAGAACTCTCATTTATTGGTTGGTTGATGGAAGTTATCTAGAATAATCTACTAGTATTTTAATTGGTGTATCTAGAATTGTCTATAGAGTCCTATATATAGAGATATTCTCCCACCATATTATATAAGCCAAAAGAACAAGTTGAGTTCAATAAGGCCACTTCCATCCAAAAATATTCTCTCTAATCTTCTCCCTATTTTTCAAGCCAAAAGAACCAATCGTCACACTATCAACTTGTGAAGCCGAATATGTTGTTATGGCTTCATGTGTTTATTATTCTATTTTGCTAAGAATCTTGTTAAAATGATTGAATTTGTCACAAGAAAAGTCTTTTGTGATTCGTGTTGACAATAAATCAGCACTCACACTAACGAAGAATCCCGTCTTTCAGGAAAGAAGCAAGCAAAAATTAAGGAGTATTTGACGACCCCATCGTTGCTCTCGAAGTCACTTTCTGGTGAAGAGTTGCTTTTATATGTTGAAGTCTCGCAAACTGTAGTAAGCGCCGTTTTAATGAGAGAGGAAGACAGGAAGTAAAAATCTGTTTACTTCGTAAGTAAAAGTTAAGTGGCAACTGAAATCAGATATAAGAGGATGGATAAATTAGTGTTGGTGGTTGTAGTTGCGGAAAGAAAGCTAAGACTATACTTCCAAGCTCATAGTATAAATGTGTTAATGAACTCGCATGTCAGAAGTTTGTTACATTCACCAGAAGTAAGCGGAATGATGGTGAAATGGGCAATTGAGCTTGGACAGTATGAAATCCATTATGAGCCAAGAACATTGATCAAAGGGAAAGTATTGGCTGATTTTGTAGTAGACTTCACTCATGTTGAAGAAGACAAAAGCAAAGAGTTACAAACAGAAATGGGGAACGGATCCTGATTCATTGACAGATCCTTGAATAACAAAGGAGTCGGTGCGGGAATAGTGGTGCAAACTTCGTTTGGAGAAATCCTTGAGCGCTCCATCCATTTTGGGTTTTATGCGTTAAATAATGAGGCAGAGTATGGAGCTTTGATAACATGGGTCAACATGCTGTTGTAACTTAAGGTAACAAAAATAAAAATCTTTTGTGATTCCATGCTAATTGTGAAACATGTAACGGGAGAATTCATAGCAAAAGACATTAGAATGATATAGTACTTACACCGGACCAAAGACCTATTGAATCTGTTGAAGAACTACGAGATTCGCTAGACCCAAGAGCTAAAAACAATCATGCAGATGCATTGACAAACTTGGGATCATCACTATAACTCCCCTACAAAGGACTGTATTGGTGGAATTTCTCGAAGAACCAAGTATAAAGTTTTCGTTGCAAAACATTACGGGTGAAGAAGACGAGGCGGAGCCTCGTTGGCAAGATGACATAATCCGCTATCTGACAAAAGGAGAATTACCTGAGGATAAACATTTGGGGAGAAAATTTAAGCAGCAAAGCACTAGGTATTCGTTAATCAACAAAATATTATATAGAATGTCATTTCCAGGCCCGTGTCTAAAATGTCCGAAGGTGAAAGAGGCCTAATATGTGCCGGCGAAAATTCATGAAGGAATATGCGGAAATCACATCGCAGGAAGATTGTTGGCGCATAAAATATTGAATGAATGGTACTATTGGTCCAAAATGCACGACGATGCCGAGCAGTACGCAAGGAGCTGTGACAAATGCCAACGGTTTGGCCCCATAGTAAAAATGGCACCTAGAGAGCTCAACACGGTAACAATGCAATGGTCGTTCACATAATGGGCCTTGGATATTGTAGGACCACTTCCCATCGCACCTGCTCAGAAATGCTTTATATTGTCACAATGGATTACTTCACGAAATGGATTGAAGCTGAAGCGTACGCTAGGGTACGAGAGCGAAAGTAACAGGGTTTATGGAAAAACATTATATGTAGATACGAAATCTATCTAATACTCATATCAGACAACGAACTCTAGTTCATAGGGAAAACGATTATAAATTTTTTATGATGGATTGAGAATTATCAACTGATTTTCTACACCGTACTATCCACATGAAAACGGCCAAGCAAAAAGATCAAATAAGATCATATTGGAAAGTATAAAGAAGTGGCTAGAATCAGCTAAAGCAAAATGGATAGAAGAACTGCCAGTGGTACTGTGGGCATACAGGACCACTCTCAGAGACTCAAAGGGCGAAACCCCATTCACTCTGGCTTACGCAACGGAAGCGGTAATACCCATTGAAATTGAAAGCCAACTATGAGATCAAGTCAGAGCGAGCCACAAAATACAAAACTGAAGAAAGAGAATTTGAACCTTTTGGAAGAAAATAGAGAAACGACACTGATCTGAATGGTCAACTACAATAAGAAAATAGAATAGATTATTCTCCAACGAAAATAAGAAAACGTGGATTTCAATAGGGAGATTTCGTACAGAAAAAAGTTTTTCATATGGAAGGAAAGTTGGGACCCAATTTGGAAGGACTATATATCGTTAGTGGAGTTGGAGGCAGCGGATGATACTATTTAAAAACGAAAGATGGTCAAGAAATAGCCAAGCCGTAAAATGTTGTGCACCTAAGGAGATATTACGTCTGACTCGTATAAAAATCATTATAATGAATATTTTTCGAGGAAAATGTATATCTCCAAAAAATATTTTTAGTTCAATCCTTTTTTTCTCCACTCGTGTACTAGCTAAAACGTTACGTATTTCTGGTGGAGATCATATTCACTCTGGTTTTTTTCCTGCAAGAGTTTTACACGTAAAAATTCTTGGTGTCAATTGTTTCTCTCTTCTTTAAAAAATGAAAACGGAAACTAGGACCATGGTTCTAAAATGAACCTAAGTCCTTGAGAATTGACTGCTGGATAGCCGTTCTTTAAATAAAACTGGGGCATGATTCTAAAATGAACTTAAGTCCTTAAAAATGGACTGCACTACAATGACCAACTGCTCTCCAAAGGAAATCAGGGTTATAGTTCTAAAATGAACTAAGCCCTTGAGAACGGACTACACTACAATGGGCAGTTGTTCTTTAAAGGAAATCAGGAACATAGTTCTAAAATGAACCTACGTACTTGAGAACAGATTGCTCTACAATGGGTGGTCGTTCTCTAAAGGAAATCAGAGTCATGATTCTTAAATGAACCTAAATCTTTGAGAATGGATTGAACTACAATGGGTGGCTATTCTCTAAAGGAAACCAGAACCATGGTTTTAAAATGAACTAAGTCATTGAAAAATGACTGCACTACAATGGGTAGCCGTTTTTTAAAGGTAACCGAGGTCATGATTCCAAAATGAACTTAAGTCGTTGAGAATGGTTTGCACTACAATGGGCAGCCGTTCTCTAAAAGAAACCAGGACCATGATTTCAAAATGAACATAAGTCCTTAAGAATGGACTACACTACAATGGGCAGCCGTTCTTTAAAGTAAACTAAAATTGAGGTTTTTGAAGAATGCCAAAATCTTTGAGAACAGGTTGTAATGAGTAAACTATTCTCCAAGAGAAATTAAGATTAAAATTAAGAAATCCCTTGTAAACAGAGAAATAATGTGTTGAATAATTTTACAAGGGAAGCACAACGGAAAAGAGCTTTGTAGTAAAGGAAAAGAGAGAAAGTTGCTAAGTCATGGAGGAAAGAAAATTTATTCTCATTAAATAGGAAAAACATAGTACATTAAGTGAAAAAAAAAGTGCAGAAAATAAAAAGTACAAAATTAATTAAGAATAAATGATAGGTTTGACAACATGAGTGTTTGCAGCAGCATCTTCAGTTGGAGTGTTGGTAGCGGTTTCTTCAGTTGGAGGGTCATCAATAGAAGCGGCTTCAGAAACTGGGACAGGAAGCTCGTCAGAAAGAAGCCGTCTAGGGGAGTTTGAGCCAAGTAGTCTCTATAGCCCAAGTTGTAAATAGCTTGTTCCACTTCATTGAAGGCCGCTTCCAACTCAGCCTCCACCTCTTTCTCCTTATCTTCCACAACTTGCACCCTAGCAAGGTCAGCCGCCTTAAGGGACTCTTCTAATTTTAAGTTCTCCACCTTCCGGACGGCCACCTCCTCATCTTGCTTTTCCACGGTCTCTTGTAGCTATGCCTCAGTCCTCTTCAGCTGCTCAACCTCAGCCTGGAGTTTGGAGACTAAGCCACGACTCTCAACTAGCTCCTCATGAATACTAAGACCAAGGGCTGGCATCTTTATCAAGCCATTCAAGATAGAAGCTTTTGCCAAGTTAAAAAGCATTCTTGGAATCGCAAATCAAGTTTAAGAAGGGTGTTGAAATAATAAACTTGATTTGTTATAGTTGGTCTCCAGAATTTTCTTGTAGTTACTAGAGTTTCAAGAATCTTCATGTATTTACTAGAGTCTCTAAAATATTTATGTATTTCCTAGAACTATCAGTGGTTGGTAGATAGAATAATCTATGGAGTTATATAGAATAGCCTACTAGTCATTTAATGGTGTATCTAGAATTGTCTATGGAGTCTTATAAGTAGAGATGTTCTCCCACCATTTTGTATCAAGCTAAAAAATAAGTTGAGTCCACTAAGGCCTCTTTCATCCAAAAATATTCTCTCCAATCTTCTCCCTTTTTTTCAACGACTTCTACAGTTGAAAAACTCACTTTATAACACAAAAATACACCATGTTTAGTAGTGACTACTTTGATAAGATGAGGGTAATAAGAGACGATCTAGTTGCACCAAGAGATGTAGTATGTGAAGAAGACATTATCCTATACATTCTCGATGCACTTGAGCAAGAAAATATGACTATAAAGGAAGTGCAAGAATCACTTACGACCCATAAAGCTCAAGTTGAGAAAATGAGTGCTGAAAAAAGAGATGAAACTCAAAGCATATGCCAACATTGCTCAAGGCACTTGGAATTTGAACAACTAAGGAAAGAAATAGAGCAATCAACAACAACAATGGAGTCTTAACTTTACTGGCAACACTAATGGTGGAAGAGATCATAGTGAAAACTCCTCAGGCTATAGAAGGGGGTCGTAGAGGCAGAGGAGGAAGCAACAAAGGAAAAATAATCTTATAAGTTTGCAACAAGGCTGTCCATGGTGCTGTCACATGTTGGTACAGGTTTGACCACTTATCAAGAACAGTTTGGAAATCAAGCTCGATTCATGTCAGGGGTGACCTATGTAGCTATTTCTGGTATGGGTTCATACTTTTCTTGGTATGGTAATAGTGATGCTACCAACCAAATTACATATGATCTAGGCAACCTCAATCTTGCCTCAGTACCGGGGTCAAGACAAACTAGCTTTTACAAATGGTAAAATACTCCTCACTACTCATATTGTTTCACATGTTATATCCTCTAATACTAACTCTTGCATCTTACGTCCATGTTCCATGTGCATAATATTAAGAAAAATATTGTCACTATATCCATATTATACTCTAGTAATCCAGTATTTGTTGAGGTTTACTCACATTCCTATTTTTGAAGAATCTGGCCCTATGGAATGTATTATCCAAGGGAGACTTAAAGATTGACACTATGACATGCAACATGTTCCTGCAAAGAGATTCTCCAAACTTTCAAGTAGATTTTTCAATTTCTAGTTGTTTCTTATGTTTTACCTACATACTGTCAATTTTAGTTTGTTGTTGTATTTCCCAAGTATATTACCTATTTAACTGGAAAAACAAATACTACTCATCATTGGGATTTTAGTGTGTGGAATCCCACTGCTAGAGTTATTAAACTTATTCTAGCTCACTTGCATGTTAAACCTAGACAAAATCATTATCTCTATGTGATGTAGCGGAAGCCTAAAAAAAACCTAACAATATCAAACATCGTTGAATCGTGCACGATTACCAGTAATTCGATTTTGTTAAACTTGCTGAACTCGGAGATTATCAGGATTTGGTCATCAATTTTGATAAATCATGAAATACCAAAAATTGGAATTACAGAGAGAAAATGTCAAAAACAAATATCATAAGCCACCGCTTAAAACCTAAACTAAAGGTATTTAAACTGTCTCAGAAAATCTTAAACATAAAAAGAAAGGTAGAATTACAAAAATGTCCAAAACTCGCGAAAATAGCTTCTAGGCCTCTAAAAGTGCCAAAAACGACCTTTTTGGACCTAAAAATGAGCTTTGATTTGTTATCTTACGGGCCCCGTGAATCAACCCGAGTCAAAAATTATGGTTTCTAAAAAGTGGACTGTACGTGCGACGATCCATTCGCTTCAAAAATCCCAATGTTACACCGCCCGCATCACTATCTGTTATGTCTCTCAAAAGGGCAAGCGACATAAACTATCATATCTAGACCGTACTCTATCTCCTCCCATCCTCTTGAACTTGTTCATACTTACTTATAAGGTACAACACCAATGTTTTCAAGTGGGTAAAACTGTTTATAAATGACTTTTCTAGATTCATAAGGATTTGCCTACAGAAATAGAAATCATATGCTCTTAAAGCCCTCTTTTTCTTTAACAAGTAGTGTTATGATTGATGCATCAACTTTAGGTTGTTAAGTCTTTATGAGTAAAGTCAGTTAGTTAACTGACTAATTGGTTGAAGCTAAACAACATGTGGCTATGTTTACAACAGAAAACAAACATGCAAACAGGTATGCAATCAGAACAAATATATATATTCGTCCATCTAAAGTTCAAAAAAGATTTTATTTTCTTTTAATCAACAGAAGGTCAAAAAAGGAGAAGGAAAAAAGCTGAAATACAGAATACAGAAAGAGAGAAATAGAAATGTCCCAGCAATTTGTATCGAGCAGGTAAAGGATTGCTTACCTAGAATCGAGCATTGAGAGGGAGAGTTTTATTCTGTCTTCTTGTGTCATAGAGCTTGTAAATCCTTGACCCTTGTACTTGATCTCCATAATCATCTATGAAAAGCTCTAGCGCTAGAAGTAGGTTCTGATTTGATAGAACTGAATTAGTATAAAATCTTGTGTCTCTCTTCTCCTTCTCTTCTTCTTCATTTTCTCCATTTACATGTAGCCGATTTGCACAGTAAAACTCTTAGTAAATGTTTATTCCATAACAAAAGTGGTATCAAAGCTCAAGATCAACAAACAGAAGGGTTAAAGTGCTAGTCTTTAAGAATCTTGATATTTCAATATTGTGATCAGAAAATCAAGAAACAGTCAAGAAATGGTTTATGATGGCAACAACAACAATCAAACATGACATTGACAAGTTTGATGGCACAAACAACTTTGCAATATGGAAGATAAAAATGCTGGCACTCTTGGGGAATTTGAGATTAGATGAGGCACTTGAAGGAGAGAGTAAGATGTCTTCGACTTATTCTGAAGAGAAGAAGAAAGACATCATGAAGAAGGCATACAATACACTGATTTTGAGCCTCAGTGATAAAGACCTAAGGGAAGTTGTTAACATGAAGACAGTGGCTGAAATTTGGCTCAAACTTGAGAATCTTTACCTGACTAAAACTTTGTCAAACCAATTTTATCTCAAGTCCAAGTTTTTTACCCATAAAATGATTGAAGGGAAAAGCATTCAATAACACATTGACGAGTTCAATAAAATCAAAACCTCTCCAAACTTCTCTAGCATCTCACTTTAAGCTATCTTACCTGCAATCACCTAAGACAGAAGAAGAGCAAAGCTAGATGGATAGAATTCCCTATGCCCATGCAGTAGGAAGTCTTATGTACTCTATGGTCTGCACTAGACCAGATTTAGCCTTTGCTGCAAGTCTTCTAGGCAGGTTTATGGCTAAGCTAGGCAAGGAACATTGGGAAGCAGTAAATTGGATCATGTGATTTCTAAAAGGTACTCCTAAGCATGGTCTGATATTTGGGAAATCTGAATCTAAAAAGGAACATATCATAGGATATGTGGACTCAGATTTTACTGGGGATCTTGAGAGGAGGAAATCTCTTATAGGATATGTCTTTACAATCTTTGGGTGGACTGTGAGCTAAAAAACATCACTACAACCAGTGGTTGCATCATCTACAACAGAAGCTGAATATGTTACAGCTACTGAATCAGTAAAGGAAGCAATAAGGCTAAGAGGGATAGTAGAAGAATTTGGTGTCAGGAAAGACAATATAACTATGTTTTATGACAACCAAAGTGCTATTCACCTAATCAGAAATCATATGCACCATGAAAGAACAAAGCATATTGATATCAAGATGCATTTCATAAAGGAAGTGATATCATCAGGAAAGGTCAAGGTGGAGAAGATCCACACAGAGGACAATCCTGCTGATATGATCACTAAACATGTCACATTTTTCAAGTTAGATCACTGCCTAAACTTGATAAATTTGAATGATGTTTCAGGGTAAAACCTGAAAGTTTGTTGGAGCAATTTTAGGGTTTGATGGGATCAACCTAAAGCTAGATTCAAGGTGGAGATTTGTTATGATTGGTGCATCAAACTTAGGTGTTTAAGTCTTTTATGAGTAAAGTCAGTTGGTTAACTGACTAATTGGTTAAAACTAAACAACATGTAGCTATGTCTACAACAGAAAACAGACATGCAATCAGAACAAATATATATATTCATCCATCTAAAGTTCAAAGCATTTTTTGTTTTCCAAAAGGTTAAAAGAAAAGGAGAAGGAAGAAAGCTGAAATACAGAATACAGAAAGAGAAAGAAATAGAAACGTCCTAGCAATTTGTATCGAGAAGGGAAGGGATTGCTTACGTGGAATCGAACGTTGAGAGAGAGAGAGTTTGTGTTCTGTCTTCTTATGTTGTAAAGCTTGTAAATCCTTGACCCATGTACTTGGTCTCCATAATCTTCTATGAAAAGCTCCAGCACTGGATGTGGGTTTTGATTTGATATAAACGTACCAGTATAAAACCTTGTGTCTCTCTTCTCTTTCTATTTCTCTTCATTTTCTCCATTTGCATGTACTCGATCTGCACAGCAAAACTCTTAGCAATGTTTATTCCGTAACAAGTAGATAAGAAAAGAATTTGACCATCATATAAATTATGTGCAATCTGACTTAGTGAGAGTACAGATCTTTTAAAATGTTTCTTGACAACCATGGCATTCTTTTTAGGCATCCTTATCCCTTATAAACACTACCAAAATGAAAAGGCTGAATAAAACATAGACGTATTGTATAAACTAGCTCACTATCCTAGCTCAGTCGTGAATGCCTTTGTCCTATTGTTAGTACTCTCTTTAAAGTTTTATCTACCTCATTACCAGCCTACCAATCTTAGTTTTATATGATTTATTTCCTTTTCAGAAACTAGCTATTACAAAGTGCCTGATAATCTTACTACATTAAAATAGGCTTATAAGGGAGAAACTTTTCATTCTCCTTTTTATTCTTAAGCCTCCTTGAAATATGGTTTAATATATGGTTTCACATCTTTTCTCATTTAAAAAAATTCATATTTTAGCATATTACTTCAATTCAATACTAATTTGCTCATAAATAGTTTGTAAAATTAGATATTTTATACTACTATAAAATTAGAAACTTAAATATCCACACATCTAAATTTTGAAGAATTTTAAGATTATTTTTGAAGTCGAATATAATTTATTAGTTAGAACCATATAAAATTGAATATTATGTAATACTTATGCTACCGGTACATGAAAATTCATATAAATGATTTGAAAAAAAATATTTTCGAATAAGATATCTCTTGATATGATAGAACCTAATAATTTGATGATTAATCATTTTTTATCCCTTATATACACTACCAAAATGAAAAAGTTGAATAAAACATAGACGTATTGTATAAACTAGCCTCACTATCCTAGCTCAGTCGTGAATGCCTTTGTCCTATTGTTAGTACTCTCTTTAAAGTTTTATCTACCTCATTACCAGCCTACCAATCTTAGTTTTATATGATTTATTTCCTTTTCAGAAACTAGCTATTACAAAGTGTCTGATAATCTTACTACATTAAAATACGCTTAGAAGGGAGAAACTTTTCATTCTCCTTTTTATTCTTAAGCCTCCTTGTAATATGGTTTAATATATGGTTTCACATCTTTTCTCATTTAAAAAAATTCATATTTTAGCATATTACTTCAATTCAATACTAATTTGCTCATAAATAGTTTGTAAAATTAGATATTTTATACTACTATAAAATTAGAAACTTAAATATCCACACATCTAAATTTTGAAGAATTTTAAGATTATTTTTGAAGTCGAATATAATTTATTAGTTAGAACCATATAAAATTGAATATTATGTAATACTTATGCTACCGGCACATGAAAATTCATATAAATGATTTGAAAGAAATATTTTCGAATAAGATATCTCTTAATATGATAGAACCTAATAATTTGATGATTAATCATTTTTTATTTTTAATAACAAAATACTTATAGTAGAACTTTAACAATGTTATAAACAACCTAATGTATTCATATTACTACTATTTTACTTTTAATTTAGACTTACAATTAGTTTAAAAGATAATATATTTATTTCAACATTAATATTAATTTAAAATTATAGGTGTAATTTTAAATTACTTAACACATGCGAAACACATATTTTTTTACTAGTTCTATTAAAGGCTTATAGTTGTGCATACTTTCCTTAGCTTAGACCCTATAACTCTCACAAACTGAATTTCAGAAAGTCTACAACAAAGTGTCTAATATACTTGCATAAATACTCACGGATGGAAAGCTGCGCGCGCCTGAATACACTGAAATAGAGAACCATGAGACATCTTTTAACTTTCATCTCCTCTATTTTTTGTCCTTTACTCATTTTTCTAACTAAGATAGACCACTATAAGGGACAGAACCAAGGAAAAGAAACAAAACAATAGAAACCGCAAGGAGCCAAAACAAGTAACCAAGACAGCCAACACAAAAAAAAAAAAAAACAAGGCCTAAGCCAAAAATTTGACTTGTCTAAAACATGTGGTCAAGGTTCGGTCCAATGACTATTTGAAAGAATCTGTTTCTATCATTTCCGATTAATTAAAAATTCATTAAGGACTCTGTCTTGAATTTCCATGTTTTCAGTGAATATAGAGTAGAATTTGTTCATCTATAAACCCAACCCTGCTGATCTGGGGATGAGTATATGTGTAGATACGTATTTATAGGTATATGTTGCAAAAAAAAAAAAAGGAATTTTATCCATCACGAGCTAATAATATAGATGATTCAACAGTAAGATGGAGTTAATTATGAAATACTCATGGAAATAACAATATCTGTTTTTGCAATTATCACTTCGTGCTGTGATTGATTCATTTTTTCACAAGTAATTGTTAATTTTAAATCAAACACATATCCTTTCTTAAAAATCTATTTTTTACTTTGTCTCAATGACTTAGGTTCAAAGTGTCTTACTGTTTATAGACTGTTTATCGCTATTAATTAACTACACAATCAGCATATTAAATAGGCGTATCTATCACATAATAATGAAGTTAGCTACAAACCTTTATATCTACGTCCAGATCTTAATTAGAAAGTGAGAAGAAGAAAATAAAGAAAATCGATAAAAATCGTACAAGTTTTATTTCTCTTTATATTCTTCAGAATCTAAATGCTAAAAATATATAATCACAACTTTATTTTTTAAGCTCCAAACGGTTAGATAATAGGACTCAGATTTTTTAGTGATTTGCATCTTATTTTATGAAGAGATTTTTAAGGAAGAGATTTTTGTGTGTGATATTGGATCATTTGCTAATTCTAATAGGAAAGGAATTAGGGTTATGAGAGATTATAAATAAGAAGTTTGATTTAGGGTTTCGAGGCTTTGCTTCGATGGAGGGTGAAAAATTATATTTTTCTCTAAAAGGAGCATCCATTGGGAAGGGCTCTGTTGTAAGAGATAGAGGCAATATTAAAATAAGAGATGATGACTCTACTTTTACAGATGGTGAAAGATGTCCTAAAAGGGTAAAAGGGAGTATCCCATTGTGAGTATATTCTGCATAAGAGAGAGATGGTAGTACTAAGGTGAGAGAACAAGGCTTTACTTCGATAAAACCTGAGAGGTGAGTCTACCTTAAAGTGAGCATTCCGTTGTGAGGAGTCTCTGCCCTAAGAGGTAGAGGGCAGTCATAAAATGAGAGAAGATGGTTCTGCTTCAACATAAAGTGAGAGGTGATTCTGTCCTAAAAAGAACATCATGTGGTGAGGAGGCTCCCAAGATATATCTATCCAATAAGTGGATACCCCATGATATTAAGAGACTAGCCAGAGGACTTCACTTGTGCTGAAGACGGTTTCTAAACTAGTAAGTTGCATTTAATCTGGTCGAGAAGTGGTGAGTTTTATCTAATTAAGCTAGTTATGTGTCAAAGGTATTGTCCTGTGCATTGAGTTTTTTTGTATTTATGTGTAATTGAATTTGGGTTAAATGATTGTGTCAATATTGAGTATATAATGATTAAGATAATAAGGTATCTGTAGGCGTAAACATATTGGCCAAAACATGTCAAAAATACTATTTATTGACCATTCCCGCTACAACACAAACATATCTCTAAATATTTCATGCAAAAGTTCCGAGTGCACCAGAAATGTACATAGTTTAGCCACATACATGTGCATTACTCATCAGAAATTAAAAGGTGTTAATAAAAGTTGTTGCATGTTTATGAATGTGTCATCTTGCGCATAAAAAACTTGTCGTCGAAATTTAAGGATTTATTTATGCACAAATAGCCTACAAAAGGACATTAATTTCAAGGCAATGAACTCCCAAAAGAAGTTACACATAAAAGCAATGACCACCCACATGCTATAAATTCTTATTTTCGTAAAAATGAAGATTTGACAAAAAAAAGCTGTTAACAGTTTGATTTAGCAACTATCCCTACCACCTCATTCAACTTAAATTAAAAACAAAAGAGTGGAAAAAATCACATCAAAGAAAGTAAATTGCACCCCTCTGTTTATTTCTTACACGTCTCTTATTTTACATAACAAACTCATATTATATTCAGTTATTTAATGTAATTATACACACACATATATATATATATATATATATATATATATCTACTCAACCCTTTAATAATTCATTTCTTAAGCAATATTTTATTCCATTCCCACTTCTCTCCCTTCAATTGAGAAAAGAACCTAAGAAAATGGTGAAGTTCTCAAAGGAGCTGGAAGCTCAACTAATTCCGGAATGGAAAGATGCATTTATTGACTATTGGCAACTCAAGAAACAGATAAAGAAGATCAAGTTTGCAAGATTACCCAAACAAGCTCAAGGCATGATCCCGAGTTTTGGTTGCTCCATTTTCGACCCGTTTTGCTCCATGGCCAAGAAAATCTCTATCAATTTCCTTAATTTTCCTCAAAATATCGCTGATATTTCGCAGGTAAGTATAATTAATACATGCATTTGTCAAAAGAAAGAAGCAAAATATAGTATAATACATGCATATATATATCATAAATAAAATACATATGCTTTTCGAGTAATTTTATCCTGACATTTTGATAAAAAAAAATTAATTAACTAAATGGAAAAAAATGGTAGAACACAAACGTATGAATGTGATATATGATTGAGTCAGTTAAAAAATTAGAGAGTTTAGAACATATATAATTACTCTTTATATTTTGCTTTTTTTCATGATGTTTCTTTGTCCTGTTACAAAAAGCGATAAGAAGAAGATAGAGAAAAACGGTTAAATACATCTAGAATAATGGAAAGAATAAAATACAAAAACAGTATTTGAAGAGGAAACAATTAATTTCCTATATAAAACAAAAGTATTCAACGTATTTATAAATTATAACACAACAAATCTTGTTGGATTTTGTTCTTCTTCTGTAGGTTAAGAGTAAAAGCATTGAAGATGGTCCTGATGACCCACAAATTTACCAAAGCGAACTATCTCAGCTGTTTTCGGAAGAAGATGAGGTATTTTTGCAACACAATATGGGCTTCATTTAATTTTCGTAAATAAGTTATATATTTTTAATTGAATATTGAAATTTTGAATATGGAGTTTGCTAAATATTTTTTGTTAATTAATTAATATGGTGAATTGACAATAATTATTGTAAAGGTGAGAACGTTTTTTGAGAGAATAGATGAAGAATTAAACAAGGTGAATGAGTTTTACCAAGCTAGAGAGGTAGAGCTGGTGGAGAGAGGAGAGAGTCTTACAAAACAGCTACAGGCTCTGATTGAGCTCAAGCAGATTCTCGAGCAACGCCGTCTTAAGGCTTCTCTCTCTAGGTCAAGTGCCGGTCTCATTAGTTTCCGTTCTTGGCCATTTCCCGTCCGTCATTCTGAATTTTCCAGTAAGTAATTATTAGAAATACTCTATTGCATTATAAGATTAAATAGAAATAATATAATAATACAATAATTCTGTAAATATTGATTACAACATGTAAACAAGATAATTACACAAAGTAATGTACATAACATTATTGCGAAATGTAATCAAGTATTTACTAATGCTAAAACAGTACGGACATATTAGGAATAAGAAGAAATCAAACCGAGTCTTGTTTGCACATTTTTCTTAAAACAGTTACGCCCCCTCACTTGTGGTACTAAGGTTGATAACGGCGTCTCTTTTCTAAGATAAAACAGTTTGAGGCATCTGAATAGCACCCGACTTCACCATCTTGATAGAACAGACTTGTCAGAATTCTATCACCAGAGTAACGACGCAAAACTAGGAATTGAACCGGAAAATGAAACTGTTGACGGAATCGGAAATAAATCAAACCAGACCGAACCAAAACGAACCTGACCGAACCAAAAATCGAACCAAGAAAACTTGAAGAAAAATAAGCAAAAAAGTGGAGAATAAATATTGAGAGTAAAAGAGAACTTGAAAGCTTCTTTGGTATGTAAATGTGGAGGGGAAGACTTCTTTTTATACTACTCATAGAGTGTGTAATAAAGGGCATTTAACCCATTAAAATATCATTTAATCATAAAATTAAATCCAAATATTTTTTATTTAATTTACAAAAATAAAAAAATATTTTGGGCCTTAATTTATAAGAATATTTCAGATTACATGACATTTGGGCTTTTTATGAGAAGAAAAATTAAATCTAGAGCAAAACAATGCTCATTGGCGCATTTAGAAGTGGTCCATATAGTGAGAGCCCCTAGTGTTATCAAGTTACCATCTTTGATATTAGTATCTCAATATATACCATTCCAACATTTCCTCTCTTTCCAATGTGAGATTTCTACAATTCCCACATATTCTTCCATTCTCATTTAGCTCACTTTGGAAGATAAATTTTCATTCATCTCAAACCTAATTTTGACAAATTAATAGTCGATTTTGATGTACTCACGGAAGAGAACTCAAATATCCAAAAACCTTACACTTTTACGTAGTGAGTTCCATCTAATAATTTGTCCAAAATTGGTCTATGAAAGAAAATGGTGTGCAAAATACCTAATTTTCCAATAATTCCCACATGAATGAAAATTGGCGACCAACGACACGACATGCATGGTGATAGAATTATACATTCTGTAACCTGCATAGGATAAGTAGGTTTTACCCTTGGACCTTCTCTTGTGTAAGTATGTTTACTTTACTAGTTGACCAGTAGACACGATGTCTTTGAACTGTTCGACTTTTTTTATGTAAACGATGACATATTACACACATGACTCATCCCTGACACAGTTCAGTTCCCATAATTATGTTCGTTTTGGCCATGAACATCCTCCTGGTTCTGCAAGAGTTTCTAAAGAATTGTGCCCTTACAATTCCTATAAAAGCGGCCACACTTCACTCTCACTTATATGATCTCTTAATTTAAGAGTAAACCCGCATTATTTCGCTCGTATCTCACAGTATTCAATGTATAAGAATCATTAAAAGCTCAATTTAACCTAATCTCTAATGGGTATCACTGTTTTCATCATAGGAATGGGCAGGAAAAATCGCCACAGTGATCCAACTAAGTTTATACAATTAGGTTGTCCCTTTGAACCTAGAACTTAGGATATTCAGTCAATTAGATTAGGTTTCCTTCGTATCACTTATTTTTACATGGGCTTTGGTCTCATTCTCATCGATGACTTTTCAACTAACTCTATATTTAACCATTTGGTTAATGGATATGGAATGTTATCATTTGACTTCATATAGTGAAGAGTGACAACCTGTGTCAAGAGCATTTGTTTAATGGTATTATGTCTATGATGAATGTATCTAGACTTACCATTATACATATTACTTTTTGCTCTTCCAATAACACTTTGACTATCACAATATATGCATTTTGGTGGCACATGCTTTGTCCATCTAGGAATATCCTCTAGAAAGTGATGTAGCCACTCAGCCTCATCCCTATATTTGGTTAAGCTATAAGCTCAGATTCCATAATGGATCTAGCTATAATTTCCGTTTTAAGGATTTCCATGCTACGACAACTCCTCCTAGTGTGAAAACATACCCACTAGTAGACTTCGTATCTTTCTTATCAGATATCCAATTTGCATCCGTATATCCTTCTAGGACCGCTAGATATCTTGAATAATGTAGTTCATAACTCCGAGTATATCGTAATTCCTCAGTACTCCCACAATGACTTTCCAATGTTTAGCTCCAGAATTACTCGTGAATCTACTTAGTTTACTCACTGTATAGGCTATATCAGGTCTTGTATAACTCATCAAGTACATTAGGCTACCTATCACTCTAGAATATTCTACTTAAGAGATACTCTCACCTTTATTCTTGATGAGTTGTATCCATCGGCGTTTTTGATTCACCAGTGTCATCTTTGCTAAATTTTTCAAGAATAGAATCTATGAAATGAGACTAACCTAAAATAAGTAAATCTGATATTCTTTTAATTTTTATTCTCAATATAACATCAGCAAGTCCCATGTCTTTCATATTAAATCTAAGTTTTAACATATCTTTCGTAGATTTGATCATCTTATCATTACTCCCAACGATAAGCATATCATCAACATATAAACACATAATGACATATACATTCTCTGTATCTTTAACATAGATACATTTATCACATTCATTATTTTTTAATCCAATTGACATCATGTGACTGTCAAATTTTTCATGCCATTATTTTGGTGCTTGTTTCAAACCATACAATGATTTGACTAATTTACAGACTTTCTTACATTACCCAGGAGCGAAAAATCTCTAGTTGTTCCATGTAGATTTCCTCCTCTAAATCTCCATTTAGAAGGCTATTTTCACATCCATTTGATGTACTTCAAGATTTTTCAAAGCTGTGATTGCAAGTACCATCCTAATGGAGTTTATTCTCGACACCGGAGAATATGTATAAAAAATGAAGACCTTCCTTCTTTCTTTGCCTTTAATTACAAGCTTAGCTTTGTATTTATCAATTGATTCATCAACTTTCATTTTCCATTTGAAAATCTATTTGGAACTCAAAAGTTTACAACCAGGTGGAAGATCTACTAATTCTCAAGTATGATTTTACAAAATTGAATCAATTTCACTCTTAATGGCCTCTTTCCAAAAAGGATCTTCATTGGAGTTCACAGCTTCATTGAAAGTTCTTGGTTCACTTTCAATCATACAAGTTAAAAAATCATGACCAAAAGATTTTTCTGTCCTAACTCTTTTACTCCTTTTAGGTTCTATCTCAACTTTTTCATCTTGGTCCAGACTATCTTCCTCATTAGTAGTCTCAAAAAGTCTTTATGAAGAGTTTGGCTCTTCCTTGGATTTGTATGGAAATACATGTTCAAAGAATGTACTCAACAGTTTTTGGTCATATTTTCACCTTTTTGAGTGCATGTACCATCAGATTAGCGAGGCATCCCCACATTCATAAGCATTTGTATGAAGGTGTTCTACCTTTCCATTACTCATATGGGGCTTTATCATCTTTCTTTTTCGGTATCTTATTCAAAGACAGTTAGCCGTCAAAACAACTTCTCCCCACATGTTTGGAGGTAATCTAGAACTGATCAACAATACATTCATTATTTCTTTCAGTGTACGGTTTTTCCGCTCAGCGACACTATTAGATTGAGGTGGATTAGGTGCTATGGTTTCATGTATATTTCCATGTTGAGCACAAATCTCAACAAATGACGACTCATACTCACCACCCCTACACAAGTTCCACACTTGTGATTGGAATCAATGTGAAATGTTGGTATATGATCTAAGTTAATTAATTCACATAAAATATCATAATTAGCACGACCTAGTCTACCATGCCATAAATTAGAAGACTCAAGCAAGTAAGCAGAAGAACTAGCTTTATTAATATTGGGTTTGACCAAAGTCATTACATTGAGTTTGAACATTCTATCACTCATATAACTCTTACCAACATACATTCCGTTCTTAGACAAAATAATTTTATTTGACTCAAATACCATATGAAATCCATGGTTATTCTGCAGTGAACCAGACACAAGGTTCTTCCAGATTTCAGGTACATACAGTATATTGTTTAGAGTTAATTCCTTACCAGAAGTCATCTTCAACACCACTTTTCCTTGGCCTTTGATCTCAGAGGTGGCCGAGTTCCTCATGAACAGCTTATCTCCATGATTGATAGCTTCAAAGGTAGAGAACATCCCACGGTCAGAACACACATGGCAGGTAGCTCTAGTGTCAATCCACCACTCCTTTGGATTTGATCTAACCATGTTGAACTTAGAAATCATTGCTGACAGGTTGATATCAGAAACGTCTCAAGCAATAGTGTTAACATTAGTCTCTTTATTTCTTAGGAAGTCTATACTCAGATGATTTGTGATCCAATTTGTCATAATTATAGCACTTGCCTTGGAACTTTGGTTTCTTAGAAACCCTTCCTTTAGGTCCTAGCTTGTTTGGATTTTTTCCTTTGTTATTGGTCTTCTTGGCTTTAAAACCTTGACCATGCTCCACAATATTAGCCTTTGCTGCAGCAATAGGGTTTGACCCTCTTCTTTCGGATAGCCAATTATCTTCTTCGATTCAAAGTCGAATAATAAGATCCTTGATGCTCAGTTACTTTCGTTTGTGCTTGAGACAATTCTTGAAATCCTTCCATCCAGGAGGAAATTTCTCAATAATACAAGTCACTTGAAATGATTCACTCAGCATCATTCCGTCAGCATGAATCTTGTGCTAGAAAATTTATAGTTCTTGCACTTGACTTTTTACCGTTTTGAACTCCCCCATTTTAAAATCTAGAAAGCGGGCGATGATAAATTTCATAGCGCCTGCATCTTCAGCCTTGTTGTACTTTCATTCAAGAAATTCACATAGCTCATTTGTTGTTTTCTTGTCGGAATAAAAATTATACAAAGAATCAGCAAGACCATTCATTATGTAATTTCTACATAAATAATCATAATGTTTCCAAGCATCAATAGTACTGATCGTTTGGAAATCTTGCTCATCATCATTGAGCTTATGAGCATCTTCAGTCAAGCATTTTGCCAGATTCAGTATTCTTCGGTAGCAGAGCATCTTCTGTTGCCACCTTTTAAAATTCAGACCGTTAAATTTCTCAGGTTTCTCTCCATGAGAAATAGACATATGCATTGGTGTCATACGGGCTACAGGGGTCACAGCAGGGTTCTGCACACCCAAATGTGCCATTTGAGTCCCAACAATAGGGTTCAACCCTTGGTTTTCTCCAGCATGATTCGCTGCAACATTGTTATTTGTTTCAGTTGCCATATTTCCTTATTTGAAATATAAACCAGAAGTGTATCAACACTTTAAAAATTATGCTATTTTCTCGAAGACGAAAAATATGCTAATTTTTCCAAAATTTTCTAAAATAAATCAAATAACACTTTTACATATAACTGTTAAGGCGAACTGGTGGGGTTCTTAGGCCTAATCCATGACCATGCCTCTCAACAGTATCCAGTTCCCAGGTAATTGGAGGGACAAGTCCACTTAAATTCTAATTTCCTAGACATAACTTCTTTGTATAGTTACTTCCAGTTTTGAAATTTTGGAGAATATTTAAAATAAAATTTTTAGGTTGAAAAAACCCAAATCAATTTTCAAAATAATTTTTGGGCACTTTTTTAAAATGAAATTAATTTCCAAAAATTAATCCTATAATGCAATAACTTGTATAGAATTAATTGTTTTAAGATTATTGGAAATAGTGTATTGGATTATAAGATTAAATGAAAATAATAATAATACAACAATTCTGTAAATACATTAGTTAAGATAGGTAAATAATATGGTTGCAGAAAGGAATGTAGATACGATTGTTACACAATGTAAATAATAAGAGATCAAACCGAATCTTGTTTGCACAATTTCCTTAAAACAGTTAAGCCCCCTCACTTGTGGTACTAAACTTGATAACATCGTTTGTTTCCAAATATAAAACGGTTTGAGGCAGTTGAAGAGGATCCAATTTCACCACATTGATTGAACTGACTTGTCAGAATTCTACCGCCAGTTTAACGACGCAAAACCAAAACTTGAACTGAAAAATGAAACCGTCGACGGAATCAGAAATAAATCAAACAGAAACCGAGCAAGACTGAACCTAAAACTCAAACCAGACATAACCAAATACTGAACAAAGAAAACTTGAAGAAAAATAAGCAAAAATGTAGAGAACAATTATTGAGAGTAAAAGAGAGCTTGAAAGCTTCTTTAGGGTGTAAAATGAGGAGGGGAAGACCTCCTTTTATACTACCGGGGAGGTGTGTAATAAAATGTATTTAATCCATTAAAAGGTCATTTAATCAGAAACTTAAATCCAAAACATTTTTTATTTAATTTTCAAAAATAAAAAACGTTGTGGGCCTTAATTTACAAGAATATTTCATATTACATAACATTTGGGCTTCCTAGGAGCAGGAAAAATAAATCTAGAGCAAACACATCACATTGACCCATTTAGAGGTGGTCCATATAGAGAAAACATCTAGCCTTATCAAGTTATCACATTTGATACTAGTATCTCAATATATAGCACTCCAACCTTTCCTCCCTTTCTAATGTGAGATTTCTACAATTCCCTCTTATTTTTTCATTCTCATTTAGCTAATTTTGGGAGATAATTTCTCCTTCATTCGAAGCCAATTTTGGGCAAATTAATAGTCACTTTTGATGTACTCGCAGAGGAGAACTCAAATATCCAAAGACCTTACATTTATACCTAAGGGGTCCCACTTAAAATTTTTTCCAAAATTAGTCTATGAAAATGGTGTACAAAATACCTAATTTTTCAGCAGTAATTCCATGTTCTTTTCTCTTTTCTTGTTGAAAATTTCTCTCTTTTTTTAATTTGTAAAGTTCGCGATAGGCTAGTAATTTCATCCCACATTTCCAAATTCTTGCTTATTCAATCAGAACGCTAGAGAGAAAAATGAACTCTTTTTTATCAAAAGTTAAATATATTAACCAAAGAAATTAAACACAGTTACACAAATACAAAGGGCATATCTCAAGAAAACAAAACCAAGACCCTACACATGATAGAAGGAAACAAGAGTTAAAACAGACTGAACAACAAAACAAAACCCTAGATCCTCCTATCTAGCAAATCCAAGTTTACATTAACATTTTTAACATTCTTAAGAAAGAAAAGCATATCTCTAACCATCCTTAAGATTTGTTTTCAAAATTGAGGAGGAATCTAACATTTTCCCTAGGAAGACCCTTATGTTTCTTTCAATCCAAGTACAATAACATGAACTGAAAACAAAATGTTAACAATAAGACCAGTAATCGAATCTCCAGAGATACTCTGCAAAAGCCAGAGGATGAAATCACCCCAAGCAGAAACATTACAATATAAGTGACATCTCCTCAAAAGCTCGATCATGACGATGTTTGTAGATTTTTAAAGAAAATGTGAGCCATTAATTCTTAGTATAGAGGAGTAAAACATACAGGCCAAACCAGTAGAGTCATAGGATATTTAGTGGAAAGCTTGTTAAGACATGCAAGCTATGTAAGAAAATAATTTCACACACGATCTTTAGTGGAAAGCTTGTTGAGACATGCAAGCTATGTAAGAAAATAATATTTAGGAATATGGCTTGAATACAAAACAAGTGATGGCCAAACTACTTTATGTCTGTGATAAAGTAAGGTTGAGTAAGTCCCACTAAGAGGAAATATGCCATTTGGAGTTGCTGTCCACACCCATAAATTAAGTTGATGAGCATTAGGCAGCCAATATCTAGGTTAAAACCCCTAATGAGCCAGACTAGAAGCAAGGCTATGACTAGGCCAATGCCATCTTCCATTCTAGATCAGAACTGAAAGGGGAGAGTCCAAGGATAAGCCTATGCTCAGAACCAAGTTTTCACCTCCAACAGAATAAGAATGCCCCTAGGATGCCAAGGCTCAGTAAACAAAGTTATATTTGAGCCATCACCGATCTGAGATGTATAGAAACAAGCCATTTTATCCCTGATTTGGATAAGTTTCCTCCAAGACCAGGAGGGATTAGCAGACATTTTAACAGTGAACATGGAGTGCTTCTTCAACAAATTATGTTTACACTACACTATCCAAAGGGAGTCATTAGCATTGACAACAAGCATCTAAAAATGTTTTGAGACAGCAGTAAACTTCCATGTTGTCATCTCTTTGATCTCCAAACCTCCTTCATCTAAAGTAGAACAAACCAAGTCCCAAGGCACTATAACCCCAAAGGCCTTCTCAATATTTCCATTCCAAAAGAAAGTTTCTAAGAGTAGAATTGACTCTCTTCATGTCTATTTTAAGAAGAATCAGAATGCTAGCCCAGTAACCTTGGATAACAAGCAAGATTGTCTTGATGAGTTGTAGTTTGCCTACATAGGTTAAGAACTATTTTCCCAATACTTGACCCTTTGAATAGTCCTATCAACGAGGAAATCACAGTGCACCTTACTCAGCTTGGTTGAAATGAGAGGGATCCTAAGTATTTAACAGGGAGAACACCTCTAGAAAAACTTATTTCTCCAAGAATATAAAACTACACAAATTCCTTAACCCCAGAGAAAAAGATGTTGTTTGCTTCATTAGGGTGCAAGCCAGAGAGATTACTAAACATATTAATTCCATCCGTAATAGTTTTAACAGAATCAAAATTACTCTTGCAGAATACTAGGAGGTCATCAACAAAACATAAACTTATAATTCTATCTTTTTTACACCTCAAATGAAATTGAAAAGAGGGTAAGGATGCACATTTATTAAGAATACCTCTGATAATCTCCATAACAAGCACAAATAGGTATGGGGATAGTGAGTCTCCCTGTCTAACACAACTGCTACCTTGAAAAAATCCATGCAAACGTCCATTAATTTTGAATATTAATTTTGCTCTATTTCTTTTCCAACCCACTCTATCTCACACAATTAGAATGGTTGGGCTCCTCTCATGCATCTCATTGGCACTCAATAGCTCTCTCATTGTGTTGTGAATTTTCTATAGTGCAAGTGTACACTATTGTCGTCAAGTAATAAATTTTTATAAAAATAGAGCATCGTTCACAGGATTGATTGATATTAATAATTGAAATTAACTAAATCTTAACTCTAGTTACTAATGACGAAAAGTTAAGATTTTTAATTAAATTAAAATTCTAATTAAACTAAAACGATAAAGATTTGACAAAGATAAAATTTGAATAGTTAAAATCTCTAGGGTTTTCGATTTCACTAAACCAAACATGCTCTAAATTTCAATTCTCAATCAATTAACATTTATTCAGACATTGATAGTGAATTTCTCTAATATAATTATCAATTTTTTCCAAGCATCGATAATAATGAATAAAAAATACGAATCATACATCTCTGTCAAGATTCAATATAAAGAAACTCATTAAGCACAATAAGTTATAATTACTACACTAGATTCATAATAATCTCTAACTTATTAAATTATAATGGTGTTATGACAAATAGTAGATTCAATTTTCACTTCTCAGTCTCAAAATTAAATCTAAAATCATGCAATAGTTGGCCAGACAATCCCAAGCATTGAGAACGGATTACAACACTCAATAATATTGAATAAACATCGATTGAATTAAAAATCAAATTTTAGGAACAATCATTGTTTGGCTATGTCGTAGCCCTAGATAAAAAAATTGAATATAATGAAATAAGAAAACATTCTACTAATATTCATAAACATAGAAAAAAGAGAAGAAAAACTAGTTTTGAGGATGAAATTGAAGTTGATAATTGTCTCTGAGTTCGATCTTCTGGTTCTCCTTTCCAAAAGCATTCTCCTTTGCCTCCCACATTCAGAAAACATCCACAGGCCCTTCTTAATCTCTAAGATATTCGATTTATACACTAGGGTTCAAAAATACTAAATTTGGAATAAAAATCAGAAAAAAAAATAATCTCACCTCAGCGTGGCGACGCTGGGAAGTTAGCTCGACGCTGGCGCTCCTGCCCAGTTTCGTTCTTTTTTTTTCGAGTTTTTGACTTCCAAATCTTTCCAAATCAATCCAAATGCAATTAAATATCAAACATACAAGATAGAAACAAAAACTAAACATAAATCAATCAATCAATCTAAAAGAGCTAACAAAAATAAAGTTAAGATTATCACATAGTTAAATCAAATTCTTTTGTTACTAATCTCTCTCAACAAATTTTGTGTTCTTGTTCTTTAATTCTTATTCGTTGTTAGTTAATTTATTTTAATATATTATTCAAATTTGTTATTTATATTCGATTTTAATTTTTAGTATGTTTATTAGAAAGTATGGCACCGGAAGTGAAAAAAATTAAAAACTAGATGACTTTCATTCTCAAAAAATGAGCTCATGATATATTTTCATTAAAATAGTCTCAAGCTCTTGCTAAAATATTGTTAATAATAAATCAAATGTAAACAATCTAACTAAATTTTACTACAATAATCAATTTCAAACAAATAATGAGATACTAATAACTAACAATGAAAATGCATAAAATAATGGAACAAGTATTTTAAGCAAACTAAAAAATTGAATTGGTTATTTCGCTTCTAAAAAAGAAAGAAAAATAATGTATTCTATAATAGAATAAGTTCTGTTCATTAAAATTTGAATATAATATTTTTATAATTCTCAGATAGGGTCCCAAATTAAATTAGACCGCCCCTGCTAAGAATTTACTTTATCAGTAGATGAAGCTACCATCGAAGACATTTAGTCTGTGACTTTACCATGAAATCTTGCTAAGAAAGCAAGAGAGAAAAATCAACTCGTTCGCATTTCCTCAAATATCAAATAATAAACAGTACAGTGAAGTTAAATACAAATGAACTAAATCAACTAGTCTAACTTATAAGCGATGGAAAAGAGTTACAACTAAAAAGTAACTAAACTACAACTAATCTTTAATCAATTAATAATTGCGTCGTATCAGTCCATTTTTTTATTTCGTTACATTTTCAGAAGAAACTTAAGAAAAACCCTTATTTCACTGAAATTTTAGAAAAAACGTATTAATCACTATAATCCCCCCCATATATTCTAACATAATTAATTTAATAATCAATTTGAATACGAATTACTAGCTAAGGCATGTATAATTACCAAATAGATTTAAAATGTTAATTTTGTTCTACATTTATGTATATGTTTTGTTAGTACATCTAACTAGTATTAACATAATTAACAACAACAACAACAATAATCTATACTCGCTATTGAAGAAAATAAAGTTGGGATGAAAAGATAGCAATCGTGAGAAGATTGCAGAGTGAATAATGAAACAGCAGGAAGAAAGGAAGAGACAGAAAAGAGTGAAGAAGAGAAGAGAAAGAGAGGGAGAGAGCTAAAGCAAATATTGGATATTATTGATTAATTAAACCAGGCCATGCACACGTACACTTAAATAGATAACCTAGGCAGTTAAGCTAATAAACTACTTTAATAGCCAATAGAAATAAAACAGCTCAGCCTTTATAAGTTTACATTAGTTTACAGCCCCCCTCAAACCGAGACAGGTTTCTGGTGCATCAGTTTGTCTTTAAAGTAGCTAAAACATGGTGTTGAGAGAGCCTTCGTACGTGAACATATATGCCATCTGATACTGAGACTGAACATGTTGAACCACTAGATCTCTCTTGACAACTCTTTCCCTTATGAAATGGAAATCTATCTCTATTTGTTTTGTTCGAGCATGAAAGAGGGGATTGGAAGCTAAGACAATGGTTGAGGTGTTGTCACACCATAAAGTAGGAGGTTGTTTCAAATAGAAGTGTAAATCACAAAGAAGTTGCCTTATCCAAGATAGCTCAGCTGCAGCGTTTGCTAGAGCCTTGTACTCAGCTCCATTAGAAGATCTTACTATAATGGGTTACTTCTTTGCACTCCAGGAAATGGGATTGCTACCAAGGTAGATGATAAACCTTGTAGTTGACCTTTTATCAATGGGATCACCAGTCCAATCAGCATCACTAAAGGATTGAATGTTGAGAGAGCCTGGTTTAAAGAGAAGGCCATGACTAATAGTTCATGCAGTAAACCTAGGTAATACGTAAAAGTGGTAGAATGCATAAATTGGAAAACTCTATTTACAACAAAACTAATGTCAGGCCTAGTGAAGGTTAAGTATTGCAATGAGCCAACAAAACTTCTAAAGGCAGTAATATCAGAAACAGGAGAACCAACATGGTTATAAAGAGGTGATTTAGTAGAGCAATGGGAGTTGCAGGGCTTGGCATCAACCATACCAGCCTTTAAAATAAGATCATGAGCATATTTGTGTTGGTTAACAAAGATTCCAGCAGAAGTTCTAGCTATTTGTAGGCCTAAGAAATAATTTAAGGATCCTAAATCTGTCATTTCAAATTCTTGTTGAAGAGAGGAAATGAGATCATGAATATAAGCATTATCATTACCTATTAGAATAATATCATCAACATAGAGAAGAAGGTAAGTAAGAGAAGTACTTGTTGCATTGACAAAGAGAGAAGAATCAGCTTGAGAATGACAGAAACCAAGAGTTAAAAGATATGATGTGAGCCTGTCAAACCAAGCTTTGGGAGCTTGTTTTAGACCGTAAAGGTACTTATGCAACCTGTAAACATGGTTAGGATAGGCTGAATTAATAAAGCAGGTGGTTGAATCATGTAAACCTCTTCATTTAAAGTCCGATGAAAGAAAGCATTCTTAATGTCTAATTGTCTAATGGACCAACCAAAATGAGCAGCTAGAGAAAGGATTATCCTAACGGTTGGTTTTTTACCATAGGGCTGAAGATTTCATTATAATCAAGGCCAACCTATTAATTAAATCCCTTAGATACAAGTCTGGCCTTGTATCTGGCAATGGTACCATTGGGATGATATTTAAGCCTATAGACTCATTCACAACTAACAAGGCTTCTATTGGGAGGAAGAGGAACAAGAGACCAAGTCCATTGAGACATTAAGGCCTTATACTCTTCATGCATAGAAGAATTTCACTCAGGGAGTTTAGAAGCAGTAGAGAAGGATTTTGGTTCATGAATGACAGAAGAGTAGGAGGCAATAAAGGCCTTTCTTTTGGAAATTCTAGACTTAGACCTTATTTGCATTTGATGGAAATTCTAGTCTTAGACCTTATTTGCATTTGATGAGTGTTGGTTTAGGAGTGATTCTGTAAGGTAGAGATGGGTAATGAGGGGGGTTGATGAGGAGATATATTGAGATCTATGGTCAAGTCATTGGATATATCAGGAAAAGCAATAGTAGAAACATGATTCGCACCAGAAACAGGAGAGGTGTGTGAGTCAGTGGTCTGTGGGATACCAGAGATAATTGTGTAAGATATAGTAAAAGGTGAAGAGTAAGAAGTAGGTAAGATGTTATTAGTGTGTGAATTAGTGTACATATTATACAATAGAGACGGATTACAGGAGTTATCCAGATTGGTGACTAAGGAACCAGAAGATTTATCAATACTAGAATTATCCACAATAGATTTAAAAAGGAAGACAGTTTCATAAAAAATAACATGGTGTGAAGTACAAGTTTTCTCAGTATTAGGATCATAGCATAAGTACCCTTTGTAATCTAAGGTATAACCTAAAAATATGCATTGAGGTTGTAATTTATTTGAATTATAAGGTTTTAAACAAGGATAACATGCACAACCAAAGACCTTGAGATTAGCATAATCAGTCAATTTACCAAAAAGTACTTCATAGGGAGATTTGTTACTCATAATAGGTGTATGCATTCTATTAATCAAATAGACAGTAGTGGAGAAGACATTAAACCAGAAACACAAAGGAAGAGATGCAGTATGAAGTAAGGCAAGGGCAATTTCTCTAATGTGTTTATGCTTACTCTCAGCAATACCATTTTGCTGAGAGGTGTATGGGAAGGATATTTTATGATCTATGCCGTGTTTTTGAAGAAAAGATTGAAGGTTAATATTGCAGTATTCACCACCCTCATCAGTCCTCAAGACTTTGATCTTGTTAGACAGCATATTCTCAACAAAAGGTTTAAAAACTTGAAAGATTTTAGAAACTTCAAATTTAAAAGTCACGGGAAAAATCCAAGTATACCTAGACATGTCATCAATGAAAGATACATAATATTTATGTCCATGCAGAGAATGAATAGGGGAAGGGCCCCAGACGTCACTGCGTAGTAATTGTAAAGGAGTAGTAGAAGAAAAAGTAGACAAGCCAAAAGGTAATTTGGACATTTTACTGAATAAGCAACTGGTACAAACACAATCATTAGAAATAGAATCAGAAGAACTACAAGGTAAATTTGCTATATTGATAATGTGTGTTACAATTGATTTAGAAACATGACTTAATTTGTCATGCCAAATTTTATTTGAAGTTTTTGTTCCAAGATATGCAACAGGTGCAGGAGCAGTATCAGAAACGCGTGTGGGAAAAATAGGAACATTGGTAGGAATAGGGTATAGCCCATTTTTACTGAGGCCTTTGTAAAGAACTTAACCCTAGGTTGTGTCCTGAATTTGAAAGTAAGAAGTATAAAAAAAGAATGTGCAATTGTTATTCTTATAGCACTTATAGATAGAAAGCATATTAGATTTTAAGCAAGAAACACAAACAACTTGAGGTAAAATAAAAGAATGAGAAGAAGTAGAGAGGACACATGAACCATTGTGAGAAATAGGAAAAAACTTACCATTAGCAATAGCTACACTGTCTTCACCAGTGTATTCAGTATTAGAAAATAGGTTGCATATTTAAGGAGTAAGATAAGAGGTTACAACCTGTGTTTGAGAGCCACACTTGAGATTTAGAATTGACACGATGATTGTGCATAGTGGTCATGGCAATAAGGGTGGCATGAGGGTTTTTACCTTTATATGAGTAGTTCATTTTGAGGTAGCAGTCCACAGGAGTGTGACCAGTTTTTGGTAGATCTGACACTCGAATCTTGGTGGTTGAAATCTATGAGAAGAGTCAGAATTATTAAGGACACTTCCTTTGTAAGAAGTTTGAGAGGTTTGAGAGGGAGCATGTCCAAGAACAGAGCGAAAAGATTGTTTTTGAAATTTCAAAGGAGTTCTCCCTCTTTCAGAAATGGCCATAGTTGAATCTTCCAGCACCTTTAAAAGATCTTAAGTTTCTCCCCCTATTAGTGCCTCTAAAAAAGTTTTGTTTCTGGAAAGCCACGAGTGGTGTGGTTTGAACAAGATTTTCATGTTTGTGTTGTGACTCCAAATATTTTTCTACAGACTTTAAAAGAACATGGAGTCCTTCAAGGGTCATTGGCTCAGCTCTAGTTCTGATGGAGGTCCTGACAACATTATATTCATTAGGTAGACCGTCTAGGCTAAAGATCAAGATGTCCTCATCTTCAAGAGTAACAGACACGACAGCCAATTTGTCCTTCCTCTCTTTGATTCTTTGATTCTTTGGGTTGAGTTTGAGACTCGATTTCAGATATCACAAAATCGTTAGCCATAGATGTTTGTCATTGATGGCTCTGATACCATGAAGAAAATAAAGCTGGGATGAAGAGATAGCAATCGTGAGAAGATTGTAGAGTGAATAATGAAGAAAGGAAGAGAAAGAAAAGAGGAAGAATAGAAGAAAATGAGAGAGAGCTAAAGCAATTCTTGAATATTATATTGTATGAGATTTCAAATTTGAGAGAGAGAGATAAATGTATTCAATAAAGGTAGAAACGATTTATACATTATGTTGTATCAAAGAATTTTTGACCTAGTGAAATCCTATTGATTATATTTATGTTTTTCGTTCTTCGTAGAACTCGAATCAGTCTTCATATCAACAACCACTCGTAGAATTCATGAGTATATCTCAATTGGATGTTGATCAGGAATTGAGTGTGAGCTCTCAAAACAACTAGAGAAGAAAAGTCATATTCTTCCTTCTCCTTTGTGTATTTCGGCGACAACTAGGGGGAGAAAAACTGTATTTTCTCTGCTCTGTATAATCACACACTGTGTTAGGGTTAGAGATACAACCATATTGTTACCCCTTATGTAATAATTATAGAATTTGCACATATACCTCTATATGTTAAATTATCAAAAATTCAACCCCTAATATTTGCTATTGCCAAAAATTACATATCTCCCTAGAGTTAATGTTGTATCCAAATTCATCAATACAAAATGATATATTAAATTGATCTTCATCAATTAATTAATTTATTTATTTTTTAATAATTATCTAATAATTATAATAAATAATTAATTAATTTGAACATTAATTACTTGCTCTTCACTAATGAAGTGACAACATCCATCACATATGGGTTCGGAAAATATACATTGGTCTAAAACACGTTTTTGGTCCAACTAATGTTGTTTTTCATTTATATCCTTATGAGCTACTTCTGAGACTGAATGGATCCACATGAATAAAGTTATAGGATTCAAATACTAGGTAAATTTAACTCTATAAATTTCTGACTTATTTAATCCTGACATCATAGGACTCCACACAAAGATCCGATGGTGAATCAACTCTCGATCCATGCTCGCTACATTTTCTATTGGTGAAAATAAACTCTTTTATTTCACGGTCCACAGAGAATTTTAACATATTAGCCTTCATGAATATCAGTAACAAGAGCGGGATATAAAATTATAATTTTACCCTTCTAGTTGTTATTTTCTTAACTCTTATATTGACTGTGAGTAAGAAAGACATAACAATGCATTGTCTCGTACAGTTCAGCATGTCTTATTCAATGATTCAGTTCATCAAATACTTGGCCAAGTTAATTTATTCACACACCTGTCAATAAAGCATAAGATGATATTGTTGCATTTGCAATCTCACCACGAATTTTCATATATGTAAATCACGCAACTCTAACATAGTTGAATCACGATCCCAACAGCTGAGGTATTGTCCGGCAATTCAAACTCACACCTTTGGCATATCAAAGATTATAACTAACTAAGTCAAGTTTCATATTCACCTCAGGACTAAAGTAATTAAGAAAATACTCTTATAGGTGTAACAATTTGATTTAGAGCTAGATAAATGGTTTTGCTCTAAACTAATTGCTTATTATTCTATTCATCATGTTCCACAACATGTCTAGGTCAACCATTAGAGTCTCCACTCCCATGCCCCAAGATCGGCATCCTTTGTTTCAACCTAACAGTCGTAATCGGACTCGATTGCTCATTCGATCATAAGATAGCGAATAACATTCTGAACTATTTTAGAATAGTTTCTCTGGAAGACCCCTCTTTCTTTACTCTTCTCACGTTGACAATAGTTCCAGGACTTGAGTAAATTATAAACACACCTTAATTAATGGAAAAAGTTTCATTCATTTATTAAATTCAATAGTACAAAATGTCTGAGAAATAACAAAATACTCTTAAATAGTTATTACACACTACTTTATGAACATAATTACAACAATCTTCCACTTGGACTAAAGTAGGCATGTGCAATCTCGTATCCCCATCCCTTTCAAATGACCATCAAAGACTTTACTTCTTAAAATCTTCGCGAATGGATCAGTCAGGTTGTTGTCCGTCGATATGTGTATTACTAGATTATATCCACGCTAAACAATCTTTCTAATAAGGTGATACGTATGCTCTATGTGTTTGGATCTTTTGTGGCTCCTCGGTTCTTTCGAATTCTCTACAGCCCCACTTTTATTGCAATAAAGTGTCATGGGCTTGTCAGATTTTGGAATAACTTCTAGAGTCTTCAAGAACTTTCTAAGACATACATTATCCTTAGCAGCTTCAGGAGGATCTACAAGTGTCCAGACTCTGTTTGAGTACATCGATTGTATCTCAACGTTCGTGGCTTCTTTCCATAGATTTATTTCAGGACCAGCCATGACCTGTGAGTAGGAGACTGGTTCATCATGATCCTTATCTGAGATTACTATTAAGGCATCTCCATAAGACATGTACTTGTCAAGTTATCTCACAACCCTCCCACTACGTTGAGGCTCCATAGGCTCTAGCTCCCGCTGTGGTTCTTCCATTATTGAATCAGAAACAGTTTCTGATTGGGGAGTTCGTGTCCTCCCACTCAATAATTCCTCTAACACAAGAATGCTTCTCGACTTCACACTTCTTATGTAGTCCTCTTCAAAAAAAACATGCATTCGTGCTCAGGTATGTTTTCTTGTCGGTTAGACTATAAAAGATGTATCCCTTCGTTCCCTTAGGATATCCTACAAACAAGCATAATTCTGATCGACTGGCTAACGTGCATGTCTTCAGTTTCAAAACATGTGCTGGGCATCCCTATATTCTAAAGTGGTTTACGGATGACTTTCGTCCATTCCATATTTCATATGGCATATCATGCATTTTTTTGTGAAACTTGGTTCAGAATGTATGATGTTATTTCTAAGACATATCCTTAGAATGAATTTGGAAGAGATGAGTAACTCATCATGGATCTAACCATATCCAACGGAGTTCGATTCCTTCTCTCTGACACACCATTTTGTTATAAAGTGCCAGGTGTTGTAAGCTGAGAAAGAATAAATTCTTTCTTAAGAAGTCTTTGAACTCTCCTAGGAAGTACTCTCCACCACGATCAGATTATAGCATTATGATTTGTTTCTCTAATTTATTTTCGACCACAGCCTTGTACTCTTTGAACTTTTCAAAGGTTTCAGGCTTTTGGTGCATTAGATAAACGTGTC
Organism: Datisca glomerata; assembly: GCA_003255025.1. Lineage (NCBI taxonomy): Eukaryota > Viridiplantae > Streptophyta > Magnoliopsida > Cucurbitales > Datiscaceae > Datisca > Datisca glomerata. The sequence continues at coordinate 410,121 of QANY01004819.1, read as the reverse complement.
TAAAATGCGAATAGCCATCAGTAAAGGTTACAAAGTGTTCATAACCTCCTCTTGCTTGGATATTCAATGGCCCATATACATTACTATGTATGAGTTCGAGGCATTGAGTGACTCTTTCACCCTTCGCTCAAAATGGTCTCTTGGTCATTTTACCTTCTATACAGGATTCACATATGGGTAGTGAGCCCACACTTAAAGTTCATAACGGACCATCTCTTGCAAGTCTTTTAATCATGTCCAGGCTGATGTGGCCAAGACGTAAGTGCCACAAATAGGTTAGATCAGTTGGATCAGACTTCAACATTTTACTATCCCTTTGTAAATCAATGTCTAATTCAGTGTCACATATAATTGGAACTATTAGTTTTACAGAAAACAGTTTATTTATCAAACGTGCAGTAGTAATTGTGCAATCATTTCTTAAAATATCAATATTTTTTTATGAAATTCAAACTTAATCCTTGCTCAATTAAACTAGCTACTGAGATAAGGGACCTCCCAAAAATTGGGATATAATGAACATCACGTAAAATTATAAAATTGTTATCGAATGACAATTTAATAGTTCCAACAGATACGGCAGATACTAGTAATCGATTTCCCCAATGAAAGTTGAACTCACCCTTGTCAAGCCTTCTGATTTTCTTGAACCTCTACAGTGAACAACAAATATGGTTAGTAACTGCAAAGTCTACAATCCATGAAAAGTAGAGTCATCCACATAACAGGCCTCAGTAACAAGTACTATACCTTTATATCTCAACTCCTTGAGATAGTCTAGCTAGTTACATTTCTAATGGCCAGTGGTATCTCAATGATGACATTTGTCTTTCAACTTGTCCACTTTTGCAGTGCCCTTACCTTTCGCAGCTTTCGACTTCTTCTTCTTAGCCTTCTTTGGACCTCTTTTGTGTTTATTTTTTACGTCAGAGGTGGAAGGCTTAATTTTAGTAAAGTTTTCCTCTGGTCCTGCAGTTCCTTCATCTGCTTAGAAAGTGAGTAACTCAACTTATTCCTCGAATAGTTAAGTTTGAAGTTCTCAAAAGTGTCAGGTAGAGTCTCAAGGATCATTTCAACTTATGTCTCGCCATCTACCTCAGCACTCATGATCTCCATCTCATTTAGATAACTAATGGTCAGCATCATATGTTCTCTGCTTGGAGTTCCAGGTTTCCTCCTGCAGTTCATGAAGTTTCGCACAACAGCCTGTTTGGCTTGTCGACCCTGATCTCTGAACATTTCGATGACGTTCAACATCATATCAGTGACAGTTTCCATATTTTGATATTATTATTGTAACACATTGCTAACAGAAGTCAAGATGTAACACATGGCGATCTCATCAAAACGCAGCCAAAAAGCATAATCATCATTTTCCTCTTGAGTTGATTCAGCAATAAGCTCAAGGGGACAAGGGGTGGTGAGCACGAACTTGTTCTTTTCTACCATTAGCATGATATCAAGATTACATTTTCAATCCACGTAATTTTCACCAGTAAGTTTGTTCGCATTTAAGATAGTTGAGAGTGGGGTTATCGACATGATTACTGAAAAGAAAAAATAAAACAGTGTAAATAAATACTCAATCATTTAGGAAAGTAAGATGCATGATGTAAATACTTAAACATTTAAAAATCTAATGAAAAATATTTCTTCCATGATGTTATGATCAACAACGATAGCTTGTCTCATCTAAAGATAACATCCAAGCTACCTCGCTTCTCAAGATTTCACTACATCTAGCTTAACTAATCCCCAATTATTTTTGTCATTTTAGCCCCATTGACTAGCCCCTATGAGGGAATCCAATGTACTTCGGTGTAAGTGTTTAACCAATGCATCGGTTTTAAAAGTTTCCATGAACTAAGTTCATCTAGGAACGGTTCTGCCTCACCACTTCCTTTACAAGTTTTAGCTTCTTAAACAATTTGATGACTCAAAGCGACACGATTCCTCCAAGTTTCTCTCACTAAAGAGGGGACTGCTAGGGCGGCTCTAAGCTATTCCTCGTGCCACGATCAAGTTTGCATGTGAACTTTGGGAATGTTTCAACGTAACGACCCTCCCACTTAGTTTTGAAAAAAATTGATTTTTCGTTATTATTCAAAAATTATAAACTTTTATAAAATTTAAATCCCAATTTAAAATTTATAACTTTTATAAAATTCACATCGTATTTAAATTATAACATATTATAAATTTAAACTACAATAATACATGTACATGCTACATAGCATGTTGATATTGGCATATCCCTATTTCTATATGGCATATTATATGGTAATGCGATATTAATAATAAATCATTCATTCAAAATTAACCTCCCTATTGACTCATTTCTAATTACAACCCATAAAAAGATTAATAAATAAATTACAGTAATTTAAATGCTAATATGCATGACGTCTGTAATTGTCTTATTGTCCTTCAGGAAGTCCCACCAATTTTATAACTCTTTACAACAATGCAATCATATTTTAAAGCTTTGATCAAAACTCTTTAATTCAGGAAAACTAATTTTCTAGTTAAATAAGCCCATTGAATATCCTTTTTTAAATTCAAAATTCAAAAGATAAAAAGATAAAGGTTTTCACGAAACATCACAGGGCGTCCTAAACCCTAATTGTTATTGCTTAGGATTTTACAAACCCTAGTCACCACGCAGGATCGCAACGACAAGTAGTGGGGTAGGAGGCGGCGCAGCACGATGGCAGGCGGTGGTGACGGTGACTTTCTAAGGCGGCGACAGATTACATGGAATTTAGAAAAACATACAACTTTTACAAGAAAATAAATTACATAAAATCCTATGCCTCAATTTCAGCGTACATCAATTCAAAAATTGAAAAACTAAACGCCTAGAGCCAATAGATCGGGATCCATTCATAAAACACATTCAAAACCATTTTAAATCTACCATACAAAATAATATGGCAATATGACAACATCCAATAATACATACGTTTAAAACTAAATATACGCAATCAAGAACCTGTGGCTCTTGATACCAATTGTTGGACCGGGTTTTAAAATTTGAAAACACATCAATGAACTGTGAATGGTTCGTGGACAGAAAATAAAAAATTGTTCACATCAATTATTTAATCATATTAAATATTAAACCATACTTACGATTATATATACTTAGTTAAACGTAGTCAATAGAGGTAGAAACGATTTATACCTTATGTTGTATTGGAGAATTTCTGACTTGGTAGAATCATATTGATTGTCTTTGTGTTCTTCATTGTTCGTAGAACTCGAATCAACTTTCATACCAACAACCACTCATAGAATTCAGAAGTATATATTAATTGGATTTTGATCAAGAATTGAGTGTGGACTCTCAAAATAACTAGAGAAGAAAATTTTTATTTTTCCTTATCCTTTATGTATTTCAGAGGCAACTAGGGGGAATGAGAGAAACTACTCTGTGTAATCACACGTTGTGTCAGGGTTAGAGACGCAATCCTATTGTCATCCCTTATATAATAATTACAAAATTTACATATATACCCCAATATGTTAAATTACCAAAAATTCACTCCCTAATATTTGCTATTGCCAAAAATTGCATATCTCCCTAGAGTTAATGTTACGTTCAAATTCATCAATCCAAATTGATCTCTATCAACTATTTAATTAATTTTTTATTTACTAATTATCTAATGATTAGAAAATAATCAGTTAATTAATTTGACCATTAATTACTTGTTCTTCACTAATTAAGTGACAACACCCATCACATATGGGTTCGGGAAATATACATTGGTCCAAAACATGTTTTTGGTCTAACTGGTGTTGTTTTTCATTCATATCCTTATGAGCTACTCCTGAGGCCAAATGGATCCACATGAATAAAGCTATAGGATTCAAATACTCGATAAATTTTAATCCATAAATTCTCGCCCTATTTAATCCTGACATCATACGACTCCACTATAGGTGTGATGCCTAGTCAACTCTCGATTCATGCGTGTTACTTTTTTTGTCGGTGTAAATCACTTCTTTTGTTTTACGGCCCACAAAATATTTTAAAATATTACCCTTCGTGAATATCGGTAACAAGAGCAGGATGTAAAATTATCGTTTTACCCCTCATGTTATTATCTCTTATTGACTGTGAATAAGAAAGACATAAGAGTGAATTGTCTCATGCAGTTCACCATGTCTTATTAAATGATTCATTTTATCGAATACTTGGCCAAGTTAATATATTCACACACTCATCAATAAAGTATAAGGTGATATTGTTGCATTTGCAATCTCGCCACGAATTTTTATATTTATTAATCACGCAACTCCAACATAGTTGAACACGAACCCAACAACTAAGATATTGTCTGACAATTTGAACCACTCCTTTGTCATATCAAAGATTGAACTAACTAAGTCAATTTTTGTATTCACCTCAGGATTAAAATAATTACAAAAATACTCTTATAGGTGTAACAATTAGATTTAGTGCTAGATAAATAGTTTTACTCTAAACTAATTGGTTACTGGTATATTCAACATGTTCAACAATATTTTTAGGTCAACCGTTAGAGTCTCCATTTCCATGCCCCAAGACCGACATCCTTTTGTTCAACCTAACAGTCATGATCGTCCAGTCCGTCCTAAAACTAAGAATAATATTTTGAACTATTTCAGAAGAGTTTGTCTGGAAGACCTCTCTATCTTTACTCTTCTTACGTTGACATTAGTTCCAAGGCTTGAGTAAATTATCAACACACACTTTAATTAATAAAAAAAACTTTCAATCATTCATTAAATTCAGTAATACAAAATGTCTGAGAAATAACTAAATACTCATAAATAGTTATTACACCCTACTTTATGGACATAATTCTCACATATTATTGATTAATTAAACCAAGCCATGCACTCGTACACTTAAATAGATAACCTAGGAAGTTAAGTGAAAATTTTCTGGTACTCCTGGAGTATCGAATAATCAGTACTCCTCCATATCATTTGATGACACGTGTACACGTTTTACAAACTTCAAGATTTTATTTATTCTCTCCCCTTAAAATCTGAATAAAATAAAATATTTTTGGATATGAATACTTTCTTGCAGTTAAGCTAATAAACTACCTTAATAGCAATAGAAATAAAACAGCTCAGCCTTTATAAGTTTACATTAGTTTACACCTATTAGGGGTGGGTTCGTCCCTATGGAATATTGACATATATTCGTATTATTGTTAATGCAGATGATAACAAGAGAAGCAGTGCAGAAGCAATATTAAAGGCAGATGAGGCTGAGGATGTTGAAGATTTAAAGTGCAACTCAGCCTCCGACTCAGTCACTTCCACATTAAGCAAGATAATCAAAAAAGGAGGAAAGCATAAGACTTATGTAAACACTGCAACAACAAGAAGAATCTCAACAATTAATTGTATGCTTTTGGAAGATTTGATTACTAATCATCACAAGAAAGATGGATCAGCTGTAGGACCATCATCCTCACCGGATCATTTCATTAACAAGAAGATGATTCAGTGTGCTGAGAAAACTATTAGAGGAGCTTTTGTTGAGCTCTACAGAGGCCTCTTCCTTCTTAAAACTTATAGGTTTGTTTCTTATAATTGATATTCCTTTCTTGATTTTGATTTTGGCTTGCATGTTTTTTTTTTGGATAAAATCTATGTCTCAGTAAGTGATATTAAGGAAATTAGGAAATATCTAAACTAGGTTAGCACTCAAGTAGACCTTTTATCAACTGACCACTAAACCCAACAATAACTGATATATTTGAAAGAAAAAAAAAAAAGAAAAAGCCTATAAATTAATCAAAGAAAAACAACCCAAAGGCAACATTAAGAATATGGCAAAAACAAATAAGTTTTTTTTTTGGAGTTAGGAAACAATTAATTCTGCAAAGACTAAGATTTAGACAAAGTGTAAGTGTGATTATTTATATGTTAGTTAATCTACAAATGATAAAATATTTAATAAGTAATAAAATATCAACTTATTAATGATAGACACATCACGTATTTATTAAAACTTGATAAATAAATTACTCTTTAGGCAACATAGTCACACACAGGAAAAGTGATTATAGAAGACAAACTAATTAAGACACGTCCTCAAAAAGCTGGTACCTTTTTATGTCCTTAATATATACAACAGACTTCACAAAATCCAGTTTTTAAAATTTGCACAAGAGAAAAACAAGTCGATGAACAATAATACCATCTTGTCTTATTTATCTCTCTCTTTTTTTAAGATCAAATCAGTATATTTTCACCACGTAAAAAAAAACTAGTCTTTATATAAGCTAGGAACTGAAGAATACACACGTTAGAAAAGCATATTAGTGGGGCATGCACGAAAAAGGGAAATGATCAGGTAGAGATATAAATCAACTTGTTATTTGTTACATCTAAGATAAAGAAAAAAAAAATATCGTGCTTTGTATTATTGTAAAGTGAGTGTCATATATTTTACTAACCATATCAAATATGGCTCATATGTGGAAGGTTTTCTTTAATTAAAGGAAATGGTAAGAAAATAAAAGTAAAGAACCTTATGTTGCATTGTTATATGAATAATGAGATGATAGATACACCTCGGTATCAATCCAGAATGATATTCTAGTTAAAATTATATTCTAATTTATTTATATTAAAATTTTAAATTTTAATATATTTTTATTAACCATCTCAAACATGACGAATGTGTCCAATGTTTTCTTTTAATTAAAGGAAATGGTAAGAAATTATTGAGCAAATAATATCATATCGTTAAGCAGAAGTATTGAGTTAAAAATATGGGTTTAGAGCAATCATCAACTCATAAGTTAGATTTTAGTTGAATTATGCTCTAAGATTTTAACAGAAATAAAGTAAAGAACCCAATTTACATTGTTATAGAAATATAATAGATATATTATATCAAAGACAATATTAGTTACTCAATTCATAATCATATGATTAGATCATCTTCTATCATGTCATATATGAATAATGAGACGATTGATACACCTCAATATCTGTACAAACTGACATTCTAATTAAAATATTTAAGTCAATTTATATTAAATATTTGAAATTTTAAACTTAAATTAGTTTTAAGTTTTTGGCTTCTTCAAGTAAAAGTTCTCATAATTATTAAAAGGTCACATATTAACTTTTTTCTCACTTGTTGCAGCTCACTTAACATGGTGGCCTTTGCAAAGATACTTAAGAAATTCGACAAGGTAAAATAGATTCTGTCACCTGAAAGATCGACAAATAAAAACTAAATTTAAATATAAAAAATTAAGGGCATCTAGTATTTCTCTTTTACAGGTATCAAACCAGAAGGCCTCCACAAGTTATCTAAGAGTGGTAAAACAATCTCATTTTATCACCTCTGATAAGGTAAGTTTTTTTTTTTGGGTTGATAAGAATACCATTTGTCTACTTCCAAATTGATAAATTAGCTAAAATATACCCTAATATAATATTTGAGACCTCAACACCAAAAAGACAATGGATATGATGTTTGGCTTACCAGTATCAACTTTCACTATATAGATGTGAATAACTATTTAATTTAATACAACATTTGGTTGAGAAAGGTTGTTAGGTTAATGGATGAAGTAGAGTCTATATTCACAGAGCATTTCACCAGCAATGACAGAAAAAAAGCTATGAAATATTTGAGGCCACAACACCAAAAAGACTCTCATATGGTTACTTTTTTTGTTGGTACTCTCTCTCTCTCTAAATGAGCATATCATTCCCTTATTTAAACAAAATGATTTTGTTTTTCAAATCTCTAAAGGAATAATTTACATTAATCTACTTGATTACTAAAATATGAGAGAAAAATAAATTAAGGGTTATTTTTCTAGATGAATTTGTGATGCATTCTTCTAGATTTAAGGCTGTGTTTAGAGATAAAAAATATGGTTTTTGAAAAAATGTAGAGAGCTTCATTTTTGAAAAAAAAATTAATAAAACATAATGAAGAATTAATGAAGTTTACTACTATCAATTTCATTAAATTTCCTTCTCAGTGTTTTTTTTCTTTTTTTGTTGAAGAATTCATTCTCATTAATTCTGCTTTTCTTCCTTTTCATTCTTAGTTCCTAGAGTTGAAATTCCTTTTGGTTTTATTAATTTCTGTGGATGCAGGGTTATTTACAGGGTGTTTTGTATCATTGTTTAGTATATTTGCAACATTAGCCCATATGTCAGGTGTCTTTTCCGTTACCAAACAGGGTCCTTATGTGGAAATTGTCTACCCTGTTTTCAGGTTCTCTTTCTCACTCTTTTTTCAATTTACTCTCACTACTTCCGTAATTGAAGATCTATTTTTCTTTTTTATTTTGCATCTTGAGGGTGCATATACTGCCAACTCATAGTAACAATAGCAGCGATGAGCACCCTGAACTAAAATAACATTTTCTGAAACAGATTCTTCATATAAATTCATTAGTTTTCTTGTAGCTCTAGATTTCTAATGTGTACTGATAAATAATAACATTGAGTGTTCTTTCTTTTTTTGGCAGTATGTTTACATTGCTAAGTTTGCACATGTTTGTGTATGGATGTAACCTCTTTATGTGGAAGCGTTCAAGGATCAATTACAATTTCATATTTGAGTTCAATCCGAGCACGGTGTTAAAGTATCGCGACGCCTTCCTGATATGCACAACCTCCATGACTGCTGTGGTTGGAGCAATGATCATCCATCTGATCTTAAGAGCCAGAGTCTTTTCTTCCTCCCAAGTTGATGCCATTCCTGGAATTCTCCTCTTGGTCAGCTCTACTTTTGCTGATCGTTTACAAACTGTGTAATTGTGTACATATCAATGTGCTTTGAATAAATACTAGGAAAAATATATTTTAGTAAACGAAATATTTACTGAATTATCATAGATTAATAATTGATAACTGAAATCCGAATCAAATGTGTAGTCTACGCTCATGATAGTTCTTTTCTTCATAAGCTTATACAAAATGTAAATATAAATCGAAAAAAATGAGGGAGAAAAACAATGAAATAATGTTAGTTTTATATTAATTTCACATAATTACTTGTGGTTACTCATATGTTCACTTTTAAATCATTTCAACAAATTATTCCATTTCTGATTCAGATTTTCGTCGCGATACTCATATGTCCACTTGAGGTATTTTATCGCTCGACGCGCTACTGTTTTATAGGCATACTTCGCAACATAGTTTGCTCTCCGTTTTGCAAGGTACATGTTATTTCCTTGATCATATTCTTCAAACATGGAATCCATTGTTTACATCACCACATAAGTATGATTTTGTAGGTTTTGATGGTCGACTTTTTTATGGCTGACCAACTTACAAGCCAGGTATACATCGGTAAATTCGTCTGTAACCTTACTTGAATTTTCAGTTTTATAATGAGCATACATAAAAAATTGTATTTTGGTCAATTTAGAACTGATTTAAAACAATTTTTTTCAGAAGATTTACAATAAAAAAGTTCTTCAAAACTACTTCCAAACATATTTTCAGATATTAAAATATTGTTTACAGAACATTGTTTTCCTGTTTTAAAATCACATATATACCAGTTCGGGACTTAAATTCTTGCTGATTTAATTTTGGAATTCATCCCAAAATAATTAGTACGTTGTTTGCTTCAAGATTCCATTGTTAAGGTACATGGAATCCACAGCATGCTATTTCACTGCCGGAATATTCAATTTGCATCGGAAAGAAACGTGTGAATCGGGCAGGTTAGCCAGAGAGCTAGTTTATATAATCTCATTTTTGCCATACTATTGGCGAGCCATGCAGGTAATTTAATCTTCTTAAATCTGAACTAAAGTCATTAGCCTCCATTTCTAAAGATTGATTTGCCTCCAAATTTGTTAAGTTTTCAGTTTGATGATCCCACTTTAAATTGTCATTCTGGTCCACACACATACTGAATTTGGCTGCAATTCAAACACTCTACGTTCATTTTCATTTGGCTTCATTATAACATTTTTTTTAAGTTCATCTCATATGGGTCGTCTGATCAGATAAGCCGAACTACCAATTACCGAGGACCCTCAACCATAGGAGGTCTTCTTCCGATTTTCTAGTTATATGAACAAAGTGTTTTGGTTGCAATAAAGTTTCAAAATACAGGAATATAACCCTACGATTATGTAAAACAATGGATTTGATTATGGAAAGTTGCTAAAACCATATGCCATTTTATATTCTTTTCTTTTTTTTCCTACGCAAGTGTGGAAGAAGATGGGTAGATGAAAGAGAGCTAAGCCATTTGGCAAACATGGGGAAATATTTATCAGCCATGGTAGCAGCTGGAGCAAGGATCACATATTGTAGGCAGCCAAACAACCTAGGGTTGGCAATAGTGTTGATCACTTCTTTTGGGGCCACATTTTATCAGTTGTATTGGGATTTTGTCAAAGATTGGGGACTTCTCAACCCAAACTCCATCAACTTCTGGCTTAGAGATGACCTCATTCTCAAGAACAAAGCCTTTTACTATGTATCCATTGTGAGTTATTCAATTATTTACTTTTGTTAATATTATGGTAACTTACATTAACTTGTGTCCTGTGTTTTTGGTACATGCCTCTTGAATAATTCACTTGTCCTGTATTTTATCTTAAATATACTTATACAACCTATAATTTTAAAAATTATACGTGACTCACTTGTCGTTAACAAATTTCCTTCATGCATTCAATCTCACATTGTTCTCTCTCATCTCAATGCGGATGATATGAAGTTACGAGACACTTGACAAACAAAGTAGAAAACTTTTTTTTCTTTGGTTTGTAGGTTGTGAATATTGTACTGAGAGTTGCTTGGGTGGAGACCGTACTGCGGCTGAATATCGGAGACGTGGAGTCGCGGTTGCTCGACTTTCTGTTGGCTTCTCTGGAGGTTATCCGTCGAGGGCATTGGAATTTTTACAGGTAATTTTAAAAACATTGCCTTAATATTTATTTCCCTGTCCCATGTTTAATGCAATTACTTAGTTAAAGACCAATGCATATGCATGCAGTCTTATCACTTTGATGTCTAGTTCATAAATTAAATTTATTAATTTATTTTAATTTGATTTGATTAATTTAATGTAAGCAGGTTAGAGAATGAGCATTTAAACAATGTGGGCAAATTCAGGGCTGTTAAGGCGGTGCCTTTGCCGTTTCGGGAGACGGACTGCGATGGCTAAGAGTCAAGACCCCTTTAATCATGTACCACTGAATTTGAAAAGTCCCTAAAACAAGTTTTTTGCCCCATAAGGGGCAAAAGAGTTTGGAAAGCGGATCCACGCAGTTTATTGTATCATTGTGCAGAGTGGATCTAGCTCGCCATTCACTATTGGAAAATTTTGCATAATAAACAACTTTAACTGAGGTGATTTAAAAAATAACAGGTTTTCAACAGATTTAAGTAAACAGTATTAAGTGAGGTAATTATTGTTAGTTGTTAGGGGTAGTTTAGTCCTTTCTTGTTTATCCCTTAGCTCTCTTTCTTGTATTTAGTTTGTTTGTTATTGTTGAAGTCAAGTGAATCATCTTTGTTTTGTTTCTGTTTCTCTCTGCCTTCCTTCTCCCTTTCTTCTCCATTTCTTCTTTGTTTCTTGATATTCTTGTATGTAAGCGATCATTACATTTATCATAACATAAATAACCTTTTGTTAGAGAGAGAGTTATGAAAAAAGACTTATTAGTTAAACACGTATCTTCTGAATTACAACTTGCAGATCTTTTTACCAAATTTTTATCCTCTCTTCAGTTTACTTTTCTCAGGGACAAACTTATCATCAGTTCTGGGATAAGTTTGAGAGGGGATATTAAGTGAGATAATTATTGTTAGTTGTTAGGGGTAGTTTAGTCCTTTCTTGTTTATCCCTTAGCTCTCTTTCTTGTATTTAGTCTGTTTGTTATTGTTGAAGTCAAGTGAATCATCTTCGTTTTGTTTCTGTTTCTCTCTGCCTTCCTTCTCCATTTCTTCTTCGTTTCTTGATATTCTTGTATGTAAGCGATCATTACATTTATCATAACATAAATAACCTTTTGTTAGAGAGAGAGTTATGAAAAAAGACTTATTAGTTAAACATGTACCTTCTGAATTACAACTTGCAGATCTTTTTACCAAACATTTATCCTCTCCTCAGTTTACTTTTCTGAGGGACAAACTTATCATCAGTCTTCGGATAAGTTTGAGAGGGGATATTAAGTGAGATAATTATTGTTAGTTGTTAGGGGTAGTTTAGTCCTTTCCTATTTATCCCTCAGCTCTCTTTCTTGTATTTAGTTTGTTTGTTACTGTTGAAGTCAAATGAATCATCTTCGTTTTGTTTTTGTTTCTCTCTACCTTCCTTCTCCCTTTCTTCTCCATTTCTTCTCTGTTTCTTGATATTCTTGTATGTAAGCGATCATCAAATTTATCATAACATAAATAACCTTTTGTTAGAGAGAGGGTTATGAAAAAAGACTTATTAGTTAAACATGTACCTTCTGAATTACAACTTTAACTGAGGTGATTTAAAAAATAACAGGTTTTCAACAGATTTAAGTAAACAGTATTAAGTGAGGTAATTACTGTTAGTTGTTAAGGGTGTTTAGTCCTTTCTTGTTTATCCCTTAGCTCTATTTCTTGTATTTAGTTTGTTTGTTATTGTTGAAGTCAACTGAATCATCTTTGTTTTGTTTCTGTTTCTCTCTGCCTTCCTTCTCCATTTCTTCTTTGTTTCTTGATATTCTTGTATATAAGCGATCATTACATTTATCATAACATAAATAACCTTTTGTTAGAGAGAGAGTTATGAAAAAAGACTTATTAGTTAAACATGTACCTTCTGAATTACAACTTGCAGATCTTTTTACCAAACATTTATCCTCTCCTCAGTTTACTTTTCTGAGGGACAAACTTATCATCAGTCCTGAGATAAGTTTGAGGGGGATATTAAGTGAGATAATTATTCTTAATTGTTAGGGGTAGTTTAGTCCTTTTCTGTTTATCCCTTAACTCTCTTTCTTGTATTTTATTTGTTTGCTACTGTTGAAGTCAAGTATATCATCTTCGTTTTCTTTTTGTTTCTCTCTACCTTCCTTCTCCCTTTCTTCTCTATTTCTTCCATGTTTCTTGATATTCTTCAGATAGCAGGTTTCCTAATTAGTTAATAATTTTGGACTAAATTAACTCTCATATATATATATATATATATATATATTATTTTTCTTATCAGAATTAGAATCAATTATTGAAACTAGAATATTTCATTACTAGAATTAGCTAAAAAAAGAAACTATAATCAATCATTGATTATTATCTAATTTAATTAAACTAAAATAAAAAATAACGTTTAAATTGAAAAATAATAAATTCTTAAATATATTAATTAAATGCAAGGACTCCACCAAATCTGATTATGAAATCTGTAAATTGAAGTTTAAAATCGTCAACTACAAATTCGTCAACAACTGGTTGATGACATGACACTAAAAATTTTTTATTTACCTTATCAAAATTAGAATCAATCATTGAAACTAGAATATTTCTTTATCAAAATTAGCTAAAAATGAAACTATAATCAATCATTGTTTATCATGTAATTTAACTAAAAATAAAAAAAATAATGTTTGAATTGAAGATGATAAATTCTAGAATATTTAATTAAATGCAAGGGCCCCATAAAAATTGATTATGAAATCTGTAAATCGAAGTTTAATTTATTCACTACAAATTCCCCAACAGCTCGTTGATGATGTGGCACTAAAAATCTACTATGTAGTTTATTAGTATTAGAATCAATCATTAAAACTATAATATTTTCTTATCAGAATTACCTTAGAAAAAAAAGAAACTCGAATCAATCATTGATTTTCATTTAATTTAATTAAAAATAAAAATAAAAAATAATTTTGAATTAAAAGACAATAAGTTTCAGAATATTTAATTAAAAGCAAGAACCCCAGGAATGATTATGAAATCTGTAAATCGAAGTTAAAGTTGTCAACTACAAATTCTTCAACAACTTATTGATGATACGACATTAAAAATCTGTTATTATCCTTAATTTAAAAAAAACTGTTATTTCTTAAATTAATTTTCAAAACTTGTCTATTTGGTATAATTACTTTTCACTATTTGTTATTCACTTAGAACACTTCAAAATGTAATTTTCACTAAGTGAATTTATCAACAAAAATGTGTATTTAACATTATGGAGCTGTAATTTTCTGGATCCAAATTTCAATTAGGAAAAGCTACAATATGGGGTCAAAAGTTAAAATAAATGATTTTAACCCTTGTAAAAAGAAAACTTATTCTTCAACCCTAGGACTGATTTAAGATTAGGGGTGTAAGTAAAACCGAGAAAACCAACAAGACCGCCCGACCGAACCGATACGGTTCGGCCAGTTTTTTCACTTTTGGCGGTTCGGTTCGGTTGTATAAGTTAAAAATAAGCTCGATTCCATTCGGTGTGCGGTTTTTGTGAAAAAACTGCACCTAACCGAACCGAACTGCACTATATATATACCTCTACAAATTTAACCTAATTTTCCCTTCTCCAATTCTCCCCAGTCCCCACTCCCGCGTCTCACCTGACGTCTCGCTCGACGCTCTCCAGTCTCCCCTTCTCCAGTTCTGACTTCTGGGTTCTCCCCACTCTCGCGTCTCACCTCCCCTCACTCAATGCTTTCCCCTTCTCCAGTTCTCCCCACTCTCGAGTCTCGCGTCTCACCTCACTCGACGCTCTACCCTTCTCCAGCTCTCCCCACTCTCACGTCTCGCCTCGACGCTCTCCCTTTTTTATCTGCACTATTTTTTGTTTAGATTATTATTTGGTTAAATTATTAGTTGTTCAGATTATTAGTTGTTAGATTATTAGTTTTTCAAAATACATCAAATTTATGGTACTCAAATGACAAGCTATATACTGTAAAATGCAACAAAACCATGACAGTTTACCAGCTAAATGGATGTTCTTGCAAGAGCCAATCCATTGGTTGAGCTAAATGGATGTTTGGTCTGAACTTATTAGGATTTCTGCTTATTTTGTCTAAACTTATTGGGATGTCTTCTTGTGTGACTATATAGTTTAGAAATTAAGTTTGATATGAGTTAATGAATCTCAGTTAATGATTTTTTTAGATAAGAAAATCGAAGACGGGAAAATCGATCTTTGGTTCAAATTTTTCTGTGGCTACCACCGAGACCCTCAATAGTGGGTAAGAGAAAATCGTCTAGGGAGCATTTAATTATTTAGGATTCATTTACTAAGAATGAACTTGATGAAGAAGGTAATATAGCATCCACATGTAATTATTGCAAACAAATTTTCAAATCTCATCCTAGACACAATAGGACCTCAAGTATGCTAGGACACTTGGATATATGCAAAAAGAATCCTAATAGGTTTCTTGATCCTAAATAAAAGACTTTGGGTTTTGAAATTAAGAAGGAGGTTGTGGTTCACAAACTTGTAATTTGGTTGCCACTAGTTATAGTGAGGATAGATGTAGAAAGGCACTTGCAAAGTTCATTATCCAAACTGAGCTACCATTTAGAGTTATTGAGGCTGATTCATTTCGTGACTATAGCTATACTTTGCAACCTAAATTTAATGTTCCATCACGGGTTACGGTTGCTAAAGGTTGCTTCCAACTATACTTAGATGAGAAGAAAATGGTACAAAGCTTCTTTAAGAAATCAAAACAAAGAGTTTGTCTTACTACAGACACATGGACATCTATTAAAATTTTTAACTATATAGTGTTAACTGCTCACTATATTGACAAAGAATGGAGTTTACAAAAGAGAATTCTGAACTTTTGTTTAATTTCTAGTCATAAAGGAGAGTCAACAAGTTTGCAAATTGAGAATTGTTTGCTTGAATGGGGTATTGATAGAGTTTTTACAGTAACTGTTGATAATGCCAGTGCGAATGATGTTGCGATGACTTATTTGAAGAGAAATATGAAAAATTGGAATGGGATGGTGTTGGATGGTGAGTTTTTACATATGAGATGTTGTGCACACATCGTAAACTTAATTGTATCTGAAGGTTTGAAGGATCTCCATGGATCTATTGTTAGGATCCGCAATGCTGTGAGATATGTGGGGTCCTCACCGGCTAGATTAGTTAAGTTTAAGGCTTGTGTTGAGGCAACGAAGATTTCTTCCAAAAGCCTTTTGTGCCTAGATTGTCCTACTAGATGGAACTCAACTTACATAATGTTGGATGTTGCTGAAAAGTTACAAAATGTTTTTGAAAGACTCGAGGAGCAAGATGCACGGTACTCCATGGATTGTCTTGGAGATAGGGGAAAGAAGGGGGGCCTCGTAGTTATGATGATTGGGATAATGCTCGTGTCTTTATTAAGTTTTTGAAAGTATTATATGAAATGACTGTAAGACTTTCTAGTTCTTTGCATGTGTGTTCAAATGGATTCTTTCAAGAGCTTTGTAAGATTTAAAGTCTGATTCAAAAGTATTCTAAATATATTATTATCTTTTGAGTAAGATGACATCTAGCATGAAAATGAAGTTTGATAAGTATTGGGGAAGTTTTGAGAAAGTGAACTCCTTATTGTTTGTAGCTGATGTACTTGACCCACGATTGAAAATGAAGTTCATTGATTATTGTTTTTTAATTTTAAATGACGATGGTGTTACTAAAGAGTCAACAAAGAAGGTTGAGTTGCTTTTGAGAAGATTTTTTTATGCATATAAGGGTGATGTAATGATAAATGTCAAAGATGCATCATCTTCTCAACATGTGGTTCAGGATGATGAAGATGAGTTTGACTTCACCTCTACATTTTCTAAGCATATGAATGAAGAGGAAAACGTGAACAACAAGTCAGAATTAGATCAATATTTATTTGCAGTTTGTGAAAAAAAAGTTGATGATTTTGATCTTCTTAATTGGTGGAAGGTGAACTCTTCTAGATATCTGATACTTGTGAGGATGGCTAGAGATGTATTGCAATTCCGATTTCGACAGTTGCTTCAGAATCTACTTTTAGTACTGGTGGGCGTATACTTGATCAGTATCGTGGATCATTGCCTCCTAAAATTGTTCAAGCCCTTGTTTGTTTACAAGATTGGTTTCGATCATCGCAAATCGACATTGTTGAACCGCTTGAGGATAGTGAAAAATTAGATAAAGGTATCTCATTTTATATTTTAGTTTTTATTACGTTAAGTTTTAGTTGTGCCGTTAATCTTAATGTATATTTTTTGTTTGTTCTTTAGAGTTGGTGACTAAAGAGGAGTCTGTAACCGTAATAGTGGAGGGCGATGCCGAGTAGTATGACATCATATGATGGGTGAAACTGATTGTGATTGTAACATTTGGTAGTGAGTATCTCACTTAATCATTTTTATGTTTATCATGGATTAATCTGAACATGAGTATACTACATTAAGATAGAACAGAAGCTGCATAGGTGACGATCATATTGATAATTAGTTTTGTCATTTATAATTGAGAAAGTTTACTACACAACTAAGTATACTTATATTTGGCTTATTTGTTGGTTTACATATTTATATAGGCAAAGGGAGCAATTCAAGCAGGATTGAGGAAAGCAAATGCTACTGCTTCTGTTCTGTCATATTTTTAAGTAGTAGTTGTGTATTTTTCTGCAATGGTTAAGTGTATTAGAAATGATATTTGTAAGCGTATTTTTCTAAGTCTGAGTTATGTAATAATTTTATAAGTCTGAGATCTTGAATTTAAAAATAGTATTTTGTAAGTGTATTTTTCTGCTCCTACTATCTTCAGTTTTAGTATAATCATGTGTTTTTTTATATATTTTTCTGGGTAGAAAATGGTTTGATTTTTTCTCTTTTTTATATTTTTTTCTGGTAGGTAAAAAGCCGCAAAACTGAACCGAACCAAACCAGTTTTGGGTGGTTAGGTCCGGTTCGGTCTACACTAAATCGTCAGTTCGGTTCGGTTCTAATATTTGAAAAATGATATTTGTGGTTTGGTTCCAAAAATACTCCTATCCCAGCTGAATCGAACCGATTACACTCCTATTCAAGATCTAGGCCAACTACATATGACCATGTAGTAATCACGTTTGTAGGTTGATGATTTATCACTCGCTAAAATAATTAGTCATTTATACATTAGTTAACATATGGATTATTGATTTATCACCCGACCAAAAGCTTTGTAACCGTGTAATTACTCAGAAATGTAAATGTATTTGGCAATTTAAGAATTCAAATCAAATCATCGATGGTTAAATGTGAACAAACCCCTTGCACTTTCCGTTGTTTTATCAATCATTTGTAGTAATTTTTTACTCATTCAAACGATATTTCAAATTAACCTACAAATGAGATGGTAACTCGATGATCTCCCAAAGGACCTTATTTTCTCCTAGAAAACTTCCATGGAAATACCCACAATTCAAATATCCTTTAGTCTCGAAGATGGGCTCTCTGGTGCTTGTTTTTTTCATAGTCGTAACAGCATTTTGGGCAAGATGTATTTTCATGACATTTTTATCAGGAAATTTTGCCTATTGTCTTATGTTTGTTGGGATTTTTATTCAGGGACCGATTCCTCCGATTCCTCTGTATCTTCATGCTGCTTCAAAGTTTTTTGAGGTGTTGATTGAACAACACTTCTGACTACATGTTCTGTGTTGACATATGACATTGAGGTGTTGATTGTTTGTATATAACTAAATGGTATTGTCTGTATTTCGATTGCTTAGGGATTTTTCTTTAGAATCATGTTTCATTTTACTTTGTCGTTTGGAAACAAAACAAAAGGTGGTTTGGCTAAAAGTATTCTGTTTGATATGAAACTATAATTTGATAGCACCAGTTAGGTTGAAGTAGCCATGATGGATTGATTTATATTGTTTTTTAAGGGAAATATTGCATTTCAATAACAACGCGAGACACAAACCTAAAAAAGATTTGATAAAACTATCAGATCTAAATACAAATAAACGATTACAAGTGTTAAATAAGGTCAATCGATTTTGTTATTGATTTAAGCACCGTGGTATTTTCTTTTAATTATGTATTTTTGTTTATGGATAACACTAATATATGATCTTAACATACTACGTGAAATATTACTTGAAGGGTTCAAATAGTTATAGCATACTATTTGGACTCTTTAAGTTACCATAACTTGTGATTTATTACTGAAAAATATCACCAGCTACTTGAATGATTTCAAATAATTATGATATGCTACATAAATTCTTCAATTAACTTATTCCATTTTCGAGCGAAGCTCGGTAGATATAATAACTTGAAGGGTTCAAGTTACTATAACATACTACTTAAACCATTCAAGTAATAATTGGCATTTTCAGTAGTAAAGACCATATACAATAATATAACTTGAAGGTTCAAGTAATATGTTAAAACTAATTAAACTTTTCAAGTATCTATTGACATACGAAACTCGATCAAATATTATAACTTGAAGAGTTCAAATAGTATATTATAACTACTTGAATCATTTAAGTAGGCAATCATATCTGGTTGAACTCTTCAAGTGGTATACTAGAACTATTTAGTAACCAAGTCCACAATACTATAACGGCTTAACATTTATAAGTAGTCAAAAATATCTACTTCAAGGCCTTAAATAGTCAAACATAATGTAAAGTCTATAAGTGATCACTTCAAACTCGAGCAGTATTAAAAAGAAATTCGTAAGAACCATCATTATTCAAAAATAAATGTTAGTTATTTTAATTATCAAAATAGCTTAAATGTATGTACAGATTAAATCATTCTCTCTTCTTAATTTATACAATGTAATGCATGTTAATCCCATTATATAGGTTTCCTCTTCTCAATGAACAAATCAATCACCGTCATTTTCTGTTGTTATCTTCTTCTTTGATCATCACTTCAAATGGAATTCTAAGAGATGATGTAGTGCATAATCTCTATCATTGCACTGCACATTATGTTTTATAAAACCAAAACATTTCTATTTTAAATACATTTATTCGTTTTAAAACAATGTGATTCTAATAGTTTAACCACTTTCATAATATTACATATATATATATATATATATATATATATATAT
>QANY01004819.1:129750-389873 GCA_003255025.1 Datisca glomerata | reverse complement strand
TATTATTATTATTATTATTATTATTATTATTATTATTATTATTATTATTATTATTATTATATACAAAATTTGGTATGCAAGTCTCCATATGTCATTGTGTATTTAATTAATATATTAAAATATGTTAAATCAACATTAGTTACTAATAAAATTATTATTTAGAAATAAATTATCTCTTCTTTGCTTTAAAAAGTTCATCAAAATTATATTTTACTTTTTACTGTCATTGAATGAAATTAAAATATCTAATTCAAATTTTTAAATCTTATATATATATATTCAAAATTTGATATGAAAATCTCACTCAAGTGTCATATTTAATTATTTGGCACATGTAATTTATCATATTGACAAATTTTCTAACAGATATTATTGAGATGTTAATAATTAATATATTAATAACTCACACATAATTATTATTTACAAAACTCTTCACCTTTCTTTTTTCTTTATAATTGCGTGCATTTACATATTATGATTGCATTAAGAATCGTGTCAAATACTAATTAAGGAGGACTAGTATTCATATTTATTATGATAGTTAAATTAATTAAAAAAATTGGTAAAATAAGTTAGTATATCAAATTGATCTTCTTTAATTATTTTCGTATACTATGTAATAAAAAAATTAATTATGAATTTGGTAACATTATTAACATAGAGAGATCAAATCATAAATTTCACACCGAAAATTATTTTAATTGATACGTGAAATAGAAGCATTATAATAATTTAAATAACTTTTATTAACATGATTAATTCATACTTTCCTGATTTTAGAGCTCTCAAAATTATAACGTAACTAAATTTTTACCAACAATACGTAAAAATAAATTATAGCAAGGCACATGACACAATAAATAAACTTGATGAAAATCATGACATGCGAGTGAGCATATTGTACAAACAATTGAAATATTATTGATCTATACATTCAAATTACATTTATGTTTGAAATATATAAGTCATATATTTAACTGATCAAAAATACAAAATTGATAATGTTAAATTAAATAGTTTTGATGAGTAAAGTATAAGAGTAAAGATGATAATTAAATTTCAATTCTCATAAATGAGAAAGACAAAGTGTTGAAAATCACTACAATAAATGAGAGAAGAACAAATATAAAAAAGTGATGACCAAACAAACACCTATTACGAAAAAAAATCATATAATCTAGAGGAACTCAAAGGGAAAAGAAGAAGAAGGTGGAAATGCCAAAGTGAATTAAAAAAACTAACAGCATCAGAATTCAATATCTGATCTGAAAATGAGTTTTGACATCTTTCTTTGCCATATTTTGAGTTTTGGCTTAATTTGGTATTCGGTTATGTTGATTTTCTTATACTTGAATTACAATCCTTTTTCTTTTAAAATATTAAGAGTGGATTTATGCTATCATATTTTGTCTAACTCATGATGGCTAAATATATGTTTACAGGAATTAATGATACCACATCAAATTTAGAGTTGCCATCAACTAACTGTATGTGAACCACGGTAACAAATATTTATATTCATCTATTCTTTTATGATCCAATTTGTTTATCTATTTTAGAATGGGATATAACTTTAATAAGTATTTTTGTTATTCAGTTCCTAATGTAGCGGAAGCCATGAAAAAAATCTAATAATATCAAACACTGTTGAATCGTACGATTACCAGTAATTCGATCTTTTAAAACTTGTTGAATTCTGAGATTACTAAGATTTAAGCATCAATTTCGATAAATCACAGAATACCCAAAATTAGAATTATAGAGAGAAAACATCTCAAAAGAATATCATAAACTGTCGCATAAAACCTAAACAAAAAGTAGTTAAACTGTATCAGAAAACCCTAAACATAAAGAAAGGTAAAATTATGAAAATGTCTAAAACTTATGAAAACGGCTTATGAGCCTCCAAAGTGCTTCAAATGACCTTTTTTGGGCCTAAAACTTGGAAAGTCCTGATATCCATGTAGATCTCTGTGAGTCAACTCGAGTCAAAAGTTATGGCTTCCGGAAGGTAAACTACGTGTACGATTATCTATTCACTCCAAAAACTCCACGTTACACCGTCCACATCATTCTCCCCAGGGCAGAGAAAATTCAACCTCTAATTTATCATCAACAGAAGAATCACTGTGGAAGGGAATTAGATGCTTAACATTGAACACATCAGCGATACGAATGTGGCTAGGCAGCTTCAACCGGTAGGCGTTTGGATTGATCTTCTCAATAATCTCGACAGGTCCAATCTTCTTGGCATACAACTTGTTGTAGTCACCAACTAAAAAGCGATCCTTAATCAGGATTGCCCACACAAAATCCCCAACCTCAAAATCTACATGTTTGCGCATCCGATCAGCCTTAATTATATCGTGCATTTGCTTAACACAAGTTATCGTGCACAACCCTGTGAACATCCTACAGACCAGATACAAACTCTTCTTCCTTGCCGTGGATGTTCGACTTACCCGGTCAAACCATCAAAATGAGTGGTCCCTTTGTTTCGTTCGAATAAACCACCTGGAAAGGACTGAAATTGGTACTGCGATTGACTACATGGTTATGAGCAAACTCTGTCTGACACAGTTTTTGGTCCCAACTCTTCACATGTTCGCCAACCAGACAACGCAACAAATTTCCCAAAGACATGTTGACCACCTCTGTCTGTCCATCTGTCTGAGGATGATAAGCACTACTAAAATTGAGTTGTGTATTAACCATCTTCCACAAGCTGCGCCAAAAATGACTAAGAAATTTGATGTCTCTATCAGAAACAATAGAAGCAGGCAACTTATGTAGACGATATATCTCACGAAAAAATAATTGTGCCACATGAACAGCATCAGTAGTTTTCTTGCAAGGGATAAAATGAACCACCTTGGAGAAACGATCCATAACAACATTGATGGAATCATTACCTCTCTGCGTACGAGGCAGCCCCAACACAAACTCCATACTAATATCCACCCAAGGGTGAGAAGGAACTAGTAAGGGCATATATAATCCTGCATCAGTCATAGAACCCTTAGATACTTGGAAAATTCTGCACTGTTGTACATATTTCTCTACCTCATTGCGCATACTCGGCCAAAGATACGACGACTGCACCAGTTGTAAGGTTCTATCACTGCCAACGTGACCCTCACAATGAAGTTCCCTGATAATCTACAATCGTAGGCTACAATCTGGAATACAAAGCTGATTCCCCTTAAATAGAAATCCATCATGTAACAAGAAATTTGTTTTCCTTCTCGTCTGTATGTCTTGGAGAACCACAGAGAAATAAGGATCATAACAAGAAAATCGCAAAAAGAATCAAAACTAGGTGCCTTAACCCGCATAGTAACCAGTAAACTACTCATGCAACTCGATTGGTTATCCAGGCCTTGTGTTTGACCATGAAAGTGAATTTCTCGAGATAAGTAACCCACCTCACATGTCTAGGAGACACATTATCATGCTTGTGCAAATGCCTCAAAGAGTCATGATCAGTATACAATATGAATTCTCTGTGAAATAGGTAATGACGCCAATGCTTCATAGCCTGTACTACTGCATAAAACTCAACGTCACAAATATAGTATCTGAGTTTCACGTCGAACAACTTCTCGCTGAATTAGGCCACTCGTCTGCTACTCTGACTCAAAACTGCCCCAATCCCAACCTTAGAAGCGTCAGTGTATAACTCAAATGGCTCTACAAAATCTGGTAGCACTAAAATTGGTGTAGTGGTTAGGCGTTCCTTAATCGATTGAAATGTTGAATCTGCCTCATTAGTCCATGAAAACTTACCCATTTTCACACAATCAGTAATCGACGCCATAATACTATTGTGATGCGGGATAAAACGCCTATAAAAATTCATAAGACCATGAAAACTCCTAACCTCAATAATCATTTTTGGTCTAGGCTACTGTCTCACTGCCTCAACGTTAGTCTCATCTACTTGCAATCCGTCTCCTGAACCCACATACCCCAAAAATAGCATCTTTGGAGTCATAAACAAGCACATCTTCTTTGTTACATAAAATTGTTCCCTACAGAGTATAACTAAAACCTCTCTCACATGCTGCAGATGTTCCTCTGAGTTAGTGCTATAAATCAGAACATCATTGAAATATACAATCAAAAATCTGTTAATAAAATGTCTCAACAGTTGATTCATCACACGCATAAAAGTACTAGGGGCGTTAGACAACCTAAATGACATCACAAACCTCTCATACAACCCTTCACGAGTCTTAAAAGTTGTTTTCCACTCATCCTCAGGCCTAACCAAAATCTTTTTGTAGCCACTCTTTAAATCAAGCATAGTAAACACAGTAGCTCCAATAATTTGTTCTAATAAATCATCCAAGCGGGTAATAGGAAACTGATACTTGACAGTAATTTTGTTGATAACCCTGCTATCCACACACATCCTCCAAAAACCATCCTTCTTTGGTGTTAATAAAGCTGGCACAGCACATGGACTCATGCTCTCTCTAATATGTCCTTTGGCCAACAATTCCTCGACTTGTCTGCGCAACTCCTCATACTCACTAGGACTCATCCTGTAGTGAGGCATGTTCGGTAATACTACTTTGGGGACCAGATCTGTATGGTGTTGTATATCACGTGATGGCAGTTCATCTGGTAATTCGTCTGGAAATACATTGGAAAATTCTGCTAATAAGGGAACCACCACATCTAGAACTGCTACAGTCTCCGTTGCCTCCTTCCCAATCAACATGAATACTGTCTCCGAATCTTGCAACTCCTCATCAAATTGAGCCAAAGACAATAAATTAGTTCTAGTCCCTCCAACTAAGGGTTTATCTACTGGTTTCTAGGCACTAACACAATTTTAGTCTCACCATACAGAAAATATAAGTGTTAGCACGTTCGTCATGGATCGCCGAGCGATCATACTCCCAAGCTCGACCCAATAACAGATGACAAGCATCCATGGCCACCACATCACACCAAACATCATCTCTATACTTTGTTCCGATAGAAAATGTAATAAGAGCACGTTTAGAAATTGTTACCTCTCCACTTATCTTAAGCCAGGCTAGTATGCAAGGTTTGGGATGTCCTTCATCTTAATAGTCAGCTTCTGCACTGCCTCTTCTGAGATGATATTTTCACAACTGTCAGGGTCAATCACGAAACGACATACCTTGCCCAAGATGGTATAAGTGGATTGGAAAATGTTACTCCTCAACCAATCATCCTCAACTACTGCTTTAGGCGTCAAATATGATCTCCTAACAACCAAAGCAACCCCAATATCTCATGTAACAACCTCTTCGTCATCCGGCTGCTCATTGTCAAAAGTTGGATATTCAGCAATTTCAACGTCCACATCGCCACCCTCATTAGTCTGAGTAAACAATGCCTTCTTACCAGCCCTTTTACAATTAGACTGCATATGTCCTGGTTCACCACAAGCAAAACACTTCATCGTATTACTGCTTGCACCTTTGTTAAATTGACTTCCTACGACTTTCCTACCCATGCCTCATGTATTAGTGTTATTGGTGCCGCTCAACCACTCCCACAACTAACACGGCGTGACTGTTTCTCCACCAACAAGGTCCACTGATGTGCTTCTAACACAGACACAAGATCACACATATTAAGGGTATCCAGAATCTGAACCGTTAATCATCCAATGTATCTCGCCACCAACTGTTCCTCCGTTTCTTGGATCTCATTTCTGGCCATCAACTGGTAAAATTAAAATTCTGTAGTATAATCATCCACTGTTCTCAAACCCTGTTTCAGTTCTACAACTTTTGATACAAAATTCACTGATAATTATATGGCAAAAACGCAGCTCGCAGATGTTTCTTCATCTTTTCCCAAGAATAAATTTTTTATTTACCCAACCTAGTACAAGATAGCTTCAATTGTTGCCACCACGTTGTATCCCTACCGCATACCCTAGTCACCACCAAAGATACTCGTTTGCTCTCTGGCACTCTTTTGAACTCTAAAATCTCCTCAACAATCGCCATCCAGTCAAGGAACTCTTCAGCCTAAAGACTGCCATGAAATTCTAGTATTTCGTTCGCAAATCGGCCTCCCAACATCTATTATCCTCGTTCACTTGGACTCTCTGCCGCCTACAATAGACGTGTGGAATATTCTCGTAGTATTCTTCTTTATCTTCCCCTCCTGATTCGTCTACCTAATCTCCCTTCTTGATCGGATTTCACAGTTCAGGTATATTCCTCCTATTCTGATTCCACATCATATTAACCATTCTTTTGGTTAACTCTTCCAACATTACGCTCATAAACCTCCTCAACTCATTGTTGCCACTGCTGGTTTCGTCGTGGTGCCATGAAAATGACGGATCAGTTTTAGCTCTGATACCAACTGCTATAGCGGAAGCCTCGAAGAAAACCTAACAATATCAAACATTGTTTAATCGTGCATGACTACCAGTAATTCGATCTTCTAAAACTTATTGAATTATGAGATTACAAGGATCTAGGCATCAATTTTGATAAATCATAAAATATCAAAAGATGGAATGATAGAGAGAAAACGTCTCAAACAAATATCAGAAACTGTCATATAAAAGCTAAACAAAAGTATTTAAACTTTCACAGAAAACCCCAAACATAATATCTTTTAAACTGTCACAGAAAACCCTAAACATAAAATGACCTTTCTGAGCCTAAAACCGGGCCGTAACGGGTAAATCCCTTTGTACATGTAGATATCCGAACAAGCTTTGATTTGATATCTTACAAGTCTCGTGAGTCAACCTGAATCAAAAGTTATGGTCTCTGGACGGTAAACTACGCGTGCGACGATCCATTCGCTCCAAAAACTCCAACGCTACACCATCCACATTAGTTCCTCTCTATTTTAATCTTTTCATCTAAACTCAAAATTTTATGTCCTTTATAGTTTTAACTAATTTATAAGAGTATTGGTCACATGAAAACTAATTTCAATTAATAACACGTGTCGAGAATAAAAAATATGATTATTTCAGATCTTATTTATGAAATATGAGACATTAGTAAAAATGTGGGAAAATATAATACAAGATAGTTAATACGTATAATAATGTAATTTTTTTTGTTAAAATGTATAAATAATTATAGTAATACATAATTAGCTAATCAAATTAAGAAGTGTAAATAATAATAGAAGACTTTTCAGTTCCATGTAAAAAGAGTATTACTCATTGTGTATAAAATAAAAGTTATTATGGTTTTAAAAGCTTGGTTTTCAAAATATATAAAATGTCGGTTTGTTAATCTTTTATTTAGAACACTCATACTTTAATCTACTCTCAATGGCTCTAGAATTTCCGGATTAAAAAATTTTAGCTGCAATTTCTTTAGATCTATGTTAAGATTATTCTATAGTACAAGTGTACACTATCGTCGTTAAGTAATAAATTTTTATAAAAATATAGTATCATTCACATGATTGATTGATATTAATAATTAAACTTAACTAAACCTTAATTCTAATTGAGAATAACGAGAAGTTAGAATTTTTAATTAAACTAAAATGATACAGATTTGATAAAGATGAATAATTTAAAATTGAATAGGTAAAAGATCTAGGGATTCTTATTTTACAAAACCAAACATACTCAAAATTTTAAAACTCACTCAATCAATGTTTATCAAATTATTGACAGCGGAATTCTCTAAAATAATTATCAATCTTTCTCGAGCATTTATAATAATGAATCAAAAATACTAATCTCACATCTCTATCAAGATTCAACAAGTTGAAACTCATTAAACATCTATAATTATAATTGTTAGACTAGATCCATAGTTATCTCTAACTTATGAAATTCTAATGGTGTTATAAATAAAGATCAAATTTAATCATCACTTCTCAATCTCCAACTTAAATCTAAAATCATGTAATAATTGGCCAGATGATCACAAGCATTAAGAACGGATTATAACACTCAATAATATTGAATAAACATCAATTAAATTGAAAATCAAAATTTATGAACAATCATGGTTTGGCCATGTCGTAGCCTTAGATAAGAAATTTATAACATACTAGAATAAGAAGATATCCTAATAATATTCATGAACATAGAGGAAAAGAGAAGAAAAAATTAGATTTGCGGATGAATTGAAGTTGAGATCCGTCTCCCGATTGGATCTGTATTCACTTTCTCTCCAAAAAAATTTCTCCTCTGCCTCTCACATCCCAAAATTCCTCAAAAAGACCTAAAATATTCTCTTTATACACTAGGGTTCGATAAGGATAAAATAGGAAAGAAAAACATAAAAAAGGTTATCGCGCCAGCGTCGCGGCGCTAGCTTACTGCCAAGCTACCTAGCGACCAGCACTGGAGCGCTGGCAGACGCTTGCATAAATAAAAAAAACAAACATAAGATAAAAACAATCCAAATGCATTTGAATAGCTAACCTGGTCATTCTGCCCAGGTCCATCTCTTTGTATTTTTATCTTTGAAGTCTTTCAAAATCAATCCAAATGTATTTGAATAGCTAAGCTACAAGATAAAAACAAAAACAAACATAAATCAAACTAAAAAACTCAAAAACCAATAAAATTAAAGTTAAGATTATCTAAAATATGAGGGTGAAACACACTCATCAATCTATTCAATTTAATTCAACAAATAAGAGATATAATATTAAAATATTTATTCCAACCACGTGTGAGAAGACTAATGGCTCAAGAGAAAAATTAAAACAGGAAAAGGGAGATTATATATTTATTGCCTACTATAGAATTACATTTTTTTTTCTCATTGTCATTAAAATTAAGGTTAGACAAATGAAGGTTACAATAGAATAAATCTCTAAATTGTAACCGAAAAGGAATTCAATGTATAAAGCAAGTATTAAGAGAAAAAGATCACAAACACTTATGTTCTCTCCATTTTTTTTTGCTGAAGCAAGCTCTTATTTATTTTTTTTCTTTTATGTAAGGATATGATGAACATTTGAGTTATTTGTATTTTTTTTATTTAATTGATATTTAACATTTTACTAATTTATGATTCCCTTTTGTGAAATTCTGATCTTATACAATTGCTAACTACCAATAAAAAAACTACTGAGAGAGCTTGGAGAAGAGCGATTTTTTCTGTGGAGTAATTCAGTAAGTTTATTATTTTGATTGGATGTTAGATATGTACCATCATATGTGTCACGTTCTTTATTTAATTGGTTGCTTTTTTCTTCTCTTTTTCTCATTGTAGCAGAAATATTTATTTAGTCTTGAAGGCCAAAGGTCTGTAAATTTTACGATCCGACTGCTTAGTGTATTTTGCCATTCTAAAAAAAATTAGTATTTTATAGATACTAAATAGAGAGAAAAATAAAATATTTGCTTAATAAAACACGTATGTCCATATATATATATTATGTATTTACTACAAAAAAAGTGAAGACGCAGGATTTATTGTGACGGTTTACATAATCATCGCAATTGTTTCATTTATTGTGATGATTTTTATCGACTGTCGCGGTAGTGTAACTTATTGCGACGGTTGTATAAAACCGTCGCAAAATGATGGTCATATTGCTATGGTTTTGGCATAATCGTAGCAAAATAATGGGTCATATTGCTACAGTTTGACATAACCGTCGGCATAGAAAAGCAAAAGGCAGGAAACAGGAAAAGAGCTAAAAAATTGAGCGGGGAATGGATGAAAACCCTAAAAACACGTCGAGCCTTCTATGTGTCTCCTATCTCGATCTCTTGGTTGATTACTTGGGGATACAATTCTAATATGATGGGATTGATTATTGGGTTGCTATTGAATTTCAGCACCAGGGTAATTTCTCCTTCAGGGAGGCGTGGATGCATCTCACCGATGAATACCCAATTAAGTTTGTAGTCGATCGTCTCCCACCTCCTGTTGTCGCTGATCTTAATGGGGATAGTAAGAAAGAGGTTCTTGTCGCTACACATGATGCTAAAATCCAGGTTAATTGGCACCCATTTCCTACTCTCCTTGGTTGTATTTCCCTTATGTTTTTAAGAAATTATCTCATAGTTTTGTCTGTTTTCCTAGAATGTGTTTTGTGGTTAATGATCATTGCATCATGATATCAATGTCTAGAGAAAATATTTCAGTAGCTACTTTTCACTGTACACCATTTTCTCCACGTAAATTGTCGTGGGTGACTTAGGTTTTGGAACCCCATAGTAGGCGAGTGGATGAGGGATTTAGTCATGCCTGTATGATTGCAAAAGTGTCTTGTTGCCTGATAAAGTCTGTGTTTCATCTCAGAGACGTGCTGTAGACATGGCCACTAGGGTTATTGATGGACATCCCAAGCAAGGACAACCGGTGGCGCAAGTTTTGTGGTTGTTACATCGGGTTAGTCTATAATGTGTTTTGATCACAATCTCATAAAGCTATGGGAAACAAATCTGCAGGTCTGTGTGTGACGCATTTTGCACCGTGCCTTCAAGGTGCACCCCCCTCTTCTTCTTACCTCTTGGGTACACTAATCTTTGCTGTTCTTTTGACAGAATGATTTTCCACAGAATGCTCACCATTCAATCTCAGTAAGTAATTATACCATCAAGCACGGGGATACATGAATAGTAATTATTGGTGGGAGGGTGGAAATGCAGCCGCATGCATGTTCTGTTTTTCCAATTTTGGTTTGCTAGACGTACTAGCTTTATTGGTTGCAACTATTCTGCTAGATTATATACCAATTGTTGTTCCATTATGGGTTGCAAAATGTTAGATAATGAATATGCTATTATGTGATTTTAATCAAATAAAATGCATGTTCTTCAAGCATCTCCTAAACTTAAAAAGAGTGGGTGATAGATCATTTTATTCGACTTCAATAATCTCATACTAAAATTTAACTTATTGAGGATGACGGTATGGAATTCCACCCCCCCCCCCCCCNCCCCCCCCCCCCCCCCCCAAGAGTTGTGATGAAGTTGTACATAGTTGGTTCTCTGTCCTGGGTCCATTATCTGAGCGATTTTGACACACTCAATTGCTTTAACACATTGACCTAAGTTCTTTTAATGGCGAGATATTCCTAATAATACTCTAGTAAAGGTATATTGAAGATCAGTGTGATATTTCTTACCCTTTCCCCTTTTTCTTACAAGTAACTTATTGTTTTAAAATAGATTATGATGGATCCCTCTAAAGAGATGGGGATGGCAGAAAAGAATGTTGAACAACATAGAAGAAGTGTAATAGAAAAGGAGGTATGGTTTTGTACTAGATGTGATGAAGTTCTCTTATGAATTTCTTCTTTCTTACTAACACGTGTACAAGAGTATTTAGCAAAATGACGTTCTGATTTTTCTACTATTCAATCATCGGCTTTATGGGCGATGCTAATGGCTTTATGAGGTTTGATATTGTAAAAGGCGAGTTTCATTGCTATATGAGCTTTATGGGCGATGTTAATAGCTTCATTGCTATATGATTCATTTTAAAAAAAATTCTCCTTTTTCAAATGAGTTTTGTTCCGTCAGTGGATATCTGTGACAAATTTAACTCAAAAGATGTGTGGAAGTCTATTTTGTAACAAGAAAATACTTTAAGGATCCACTTTTGGAATATCTGCTCTATTTGACCACATCATTTGTGTGGTCATTTTGTGACAGGGCACAAAAAATTTCTCGTATATAAGTTCCTCTATGTTACTTCATGCTAGGGATTCCTTAGAAATAATGTTCATATGATCTATCATTTAATATATAATGCTCCTTCAGATTATAGTTAAAACCTGAATGATTATCAAGAAATGAATCAGTGGACTCATATATGAGTATTCTCAAAGTCTTACTCTTAGTTGATGATATATACCTAGTAACTTGATTACTTCTTTCATGCAGCCAATACCTCATGTTCCTACGATTACTAACTATACTAAGCTCTGGTGGCTTCCTAATGTTGTTGCTTATAAAAAAGAAGGGATAGAAGTGGTGCATTTGGCATCTGGGCGCATATTTTGTAAGGTACATAGGATATTTGGCTTGATATAGACGGTTACATTATGCAGGGTTTGTAACATAAGAACTTTGCCTTCTATCAGTTAGCATCTTAATAGGTTTTCACTAGTTTGTAGCAAGAAAATAAACTTTCCTCTTCTTCCTCTTCTTTTTTCTCATTTTTAAATTTCTTCAAAGATACTTTCTCAGCGTTTTCATCTTCAAAATTCTACTGCTGGCTTGGATATACTTGACATTTGAACATGCTACCAGTAGTTGATATCATGCTGATTATTTTTGTTCTTATCTTATAACTTGAAACGATTGAGATGTTTAACAAATGTTCATTGATTTCACCAGCTCCATCTACATATAGCTCACATTCTTGTTTAATTTTTATGTATAAAATTATTTTGAATTACAATAACATGAAATTATTTTGAATAGAATAACATGAAAGTTAATTGAATTTTGTATTTTTTCTCTTCTTCTTTTACATTGTCACACATGAACAATTTGGTCATCCTCCACCTTCAATCCCTCTACTTAGGTTCCTCTCTCTTCTTTTGCTGCATCTGATTTCTCATAGAGTTGGTGCAGGGTATAAACTTTAGATAGAGAAAGAAGATCCAAGAAGGAGAGAGAGATAATGGGGTGGATTTTGGCTGTAGTTTACCTAAAAATATATGACTTTTTTAAATATGGTAAAAATACTGGCGGTTTAAATAATCGTCGGTATATATGAAAATATATGATCAATTGCGGCGGTTAAAAGAACCGCCGCAATTGAAAGAAAGGCATGTAGATATTATGATGGTTCGGTGTAACCGTCGCAATAGGTTGCCTATGGTGATGGTTTGTCAACCGTCGCGATAGATAATTTTTAGCGACTTTCCTCTGACTGTTGTGAAAATCGTCGCAATAGTTTTCCCAACGGCAGCAGTCCCAACCGTTTTAAAATCGTCGCGATAGCTATCACGATGGTTGGAAACTGTCGCAAAAAACCAAAAAAAAAGTTTTGCGAAAAAACTGTTTTCTTGTAGTGATTGCACAGGTTTTTAACTAGTACATATAAATTAACTGAGTAACTGCTTTCCCTACCTCAACCTTTGGTTTTCATCAAGCACATTCCTTGACAAACTTTAATCCATTCGCTTGATGCGTATAAATAAAAAATGATGCTCC
Source organism: Datisca glomerata (assembly GCA_003255025.1). Classification (NCBI taxonomy): domain Eukaryota; kingdom Viridiplantae; phylum Streptophyta; class Magnoliopsida; order Cucurbitales; family Datiscaceae; genus Datisca; species Datisca glomerata. The sequence continues at coordinate 376,759 of QANY01004819.1, read as the reverse complement.
CACACGCTTTAGTCCAAGTTTACAAATCCTTTTGCATACAATTTTAGCTTCCAAACCCAGTAATAATCCAATGAAAGCATGAAAGGTTAGCTTATTTTTCTTAAATAAACAAGACATATACTAATAATCTCTATGTTCCTTCACAACAAGAATCAATAAATCACATATTATACTGAAGCCCTTTACTAACTATAATCTGAATTTTTAGTCTCACGCTAAAAAATTCCAATTGCTTAAGGGAAGGAAGGCTTTAGATACAACTCTTATCCCAAAAATTTGAAGAACTCAACATATAATCCGGTTTGATTTGTAGGAGTACAATATAAAATAATATAAAGCAGTATGGGAAGGAAAATATATATTTTCAAATCATGTAGAGAAAGACTAGATGATGTAGCGGAAGTCTCGACAAAACTCTAACAATACCAAAAATTATTGAATCGCGCATGATTTTCAGCAATCGGTCTTCCAAAACCTGTTGAATCTTAAGATTACCAGGATTTAAGCAACAATTTCATTTATTCGTAAAAATACCAAAAATTAGAAATAAAAGGAGAATGATTTTCTCATTAAAATATCAAAATTGTCTAAACAACCAAATAAGCTGAATTTTTACCATTCTAAAAACCCTAAAAATTTAAAGAGATGTAAATTATTAAAAAAGACCCAAAATTTTTGGACCTCTGAAAGTTCTTAAACAGTGTTTTTGGACCCGAAATTGGCTGAAGCAAGTAAAACCTGTTGCACATGTAGATCTCTGAATAAGCTTCGATTTGATATCTTACGGGTCACATGGTTCCACTCGAATCAAAAGTTACTCCCTCAAGAAGTGGACATACGCGTGCCACAATCCATTAGTTTCAGAAATTCTAAAGTTACACTGTCCACATCATTCTCCCCAGGGTAGAGAAAATTTGACTTCGAATTTGTAGTAGCATCATTATCAAAAGAGTCATCCCGAAAAGGAATCAAATGTTTAACATTGAACACATCAGTAGTAAAAATGTGGCTAGGCAGCTTCAACCTGTAAGGATTTGGATTGATCTTCTCAACAACCTCGACATGTCCAATCTTCTTGGCAGACAACTTGTTGAATTCACCAAATGAAAAGCGATCCTTAGTCAGGACAACCCACACAAAATCTCCAACCTCAAACTCCGTATGTCTGCATTTCTAATCGACATCTTATTTATACCGTACGTTTACTCAACGCAAATTGTCATGAACTGCCTGTGAACATCTTTCAATCCAGTTACAAAATCTGATGCTTTACCGTGGACCTTCAACTTACTTGGTAAATCCATCAAATCGAGTTATCCCCTGGGTTGGATCGAATAAACCACCTGAAAAGGACTAAACCATGTACTGCGACTGACTGCATGGTTATGAGCAAACTCTGCCTGACACACTTTTAGATCCCAACTCTTGACATGCTCACCAACCAAACAACGTAAAAGGTCGTCCAGAGACCTATTGAATACCTCAGTCTATCCATCCGTTTGAGGATGATATGCACTACTAAAATTGAGTTGTGTATTGACCATCTTCCACAAGCTGCGTAAAAAATGCCTAACAAACCTGGTATCTTTATAAAAAAACAATAGAGGTAGGCAGCCCATGTAGAGGATATATCTCACAAAAAAATAAGTGTGCCACATTAACAACATCAGTAGTTTTCTTGTAGGGAATAAAATGAACCATCTTGGAGAAACGATCTACGACAACATAGATGAAATCATTACCTCTCTGCATACGAGGCATCCCATACACAAAATCCATGCTAACATCCACCCAAGGTTGAGAAGGAACTGGAAAAGGCATGTATAACCCCGTATTAGTGGTAGGACCCTTTGACAGTTGGAAAATCCTCACCTTTGTTCATGTCAGGCCAAAAATACGATGACTCTGTCAGTTGCAATGTTCTATCTTTGCCAACGTGACCCTCACCATGAAGTTCTTTGAGAATCTACAATCGCACGCTTCAATTTGAGATACAAAGTTGATTACCCTTAAACAGAAATCCATCATGTAACAAGAAATCTGTTTTCTTTCCAGTCTGCACATATTAGAGAACCACAGAGAAATAAGGATCAGTATCAAACAACTCACAAAAAGAGTCAAAACCAGTTACCGCAACCATTATAGTAACCAACAAGCTACTCATGCGACTCAATGCATATGTGACTCGGTTGGTTATCCTGGCCTTGTGTTTGACCATAACAGTGAATATACATAATAGCTACTCATGTCTAGGGGAAACCTTATCCTATCTATACAAGTGTCTCAAAGAAACATGGTCAATATACAATATGAATTCCCTGTGAAACAGGTAATGTCGCCAATGATTTATCGACTATACTACTGCATAAAACTCAACGTCATATGTGTTGTATCTGATTTTGGTGTCGAACGACTTCTCATTGAAATAGGCCACCGGTCTATGATTTTGACTCAATATTGCTCCAATCCAAACCTTAGAAGTATCAGTGTGTAACTCAAATGGTTGTGCAAAATTTGGCAACACTAAAATCTATGAAGTGGTAAGGCGTTCCTTAATCGAAATACTGATTCTTCCTCATCAGTCCATATAAACTTACTCCCCTTCATACAATCAATAATCGCCGCCATAATACTGTTGAAATAAGTGATAAAACGCCTAAAAAGACGTCAAGCCATGAAAACTTATGACCTTAGTAATTGTTTTTTGTCTTGGCCACTATGTCACTACCTCAACCTTAGTCTCATTTACCTGCAATCCATCTCTAGAAACTACATACCCCATAAACACGTACTTTTTTGCCGCATAAAATCGTTCTGTGCTGAGTATAACTAAAACCTCTCTCACATGCCGCAGATGTTCTTCAAAGTTAGTGTTATAAACCAAAATATCATCAAAATAAACTACCATGAATCTGCCAATAAAATGCCTCAACAACTGATTCATCACGCGCATAAATGTGCTAGGAGCATTGGACAATCCAAAGGGCATGATGAACCACTCATACAACCCCTGACGAGTTTTAAAAGCTGTCTTCCACTCATCCTCAGGCCTAACCCAAATCTGGTAATAACAAGTCTTTAAATCAAGTTTAGTGAACACAGTAGCTCCACTAATATGATATAATAAATCATCCAAGCGGGGAATAGGAAACCAATACATGACAATAATTTTGTTGATGGCCCTACTATCCACACACATTCGCCAAGAACCATCATTTTTGGGCGTCAATAAGCCTAGTATGGCACATGGACTCCTAGTATCTCTGATATGCCCCTTGGCCAACAACTCCTCGACTCGTCTGCATAACTCCTTGTGCTCACTAGGACTCATCCTATAGGTGTTATATCACGTAGTGGTGGCGATCCATCTGGTAATTCATCTAGAAACACATTGAAAAATTCTGCCAACAAAGAAGCCACTGCATCCAGAACTGTTACAGACTCCTTTCCAAACACACAAATACTTTCTCTGAATCCTACAACTCCTCATGAAATTGAGCCAAAGATAATAAGTTTTTACTAGTCCCTACATCTAGGGATTTATCCCTTGATTTATTGGGTAGCAACATAATTTTAACCCCTTCAAACATAAAGTTGTAAGTATTAGCTCTCCTGTCATGGTCGACATTTTGATCATACTCCCAAGGTCGACCCGGTAACAAATGATAAGCATCCATGGTCACCACATCACACCAAACATCATCTTTAGAGTTTACTCCAATAGAAAATGTAACAAGAGCACATTTACAAATTGTTACCTCACCACATTTCTTAAGCGAGGCTAGTTTCTAAGGCTTGGGATGTTTCTTCGTCTTAATATTCAACTTCGGTACCGCCTCTTCTGAAACTATATTTTCACAACTGTCAGGATCAATCATGAAATGACACACCTTGCCCAGGATGGTACAAGTAGACTGGAAAATATTACTCCTCAACTAATCATCCTCTGATACTGTTTTAGCGATTTCTGCATCATCTTGATCTTCACCTTCATTTATTTCAACAAATAGTGCCCTCTTGCAAGCCTTTTTACAATCAGACTGCCTATGCCCAAGTTCACCACAAGTGAAACAGTTCATGGTGTCATTGTTCGCTCATTTGTTAAATTGACTTCCAACAGCCTTACTACCCATATTAGCATTATTGGTGCCACTATCCACTACTACCATTAGCACGACGCGACTATTTCTCCACCATCAGGGCTCTCTGATGTACCTCTGACATAGACACATGATCAAACATGTTAAGGGTATCTTGAATCTGAACCCTCAACCCCTCAACGTATCGCACCACCAATTGCTCCTATGTTTCCTGGATTTCATTTCTTGCCATCAATTGATAAAAGTCAGTAGTATAATCATCCACCGATCGCATTCCCTACTTCAAATTCTGTAACCTTTGATATAAAATCCACAGATAATTATAAGGTCAAAACGCAGCTCGCAGATGTTTCTTCATCTTTTCCCATAAAAAAAAATTTATTTACCCAACCTACTACGAGATAGCTTTAATTGCTGGCACCATGTCATAGCCCTCCCACACAATCTAGTCTTCACTAAAGGTACTATTTTGTTCTCTACCACCCTCTTGAACTCTAAAATCTCCTCAACAGTCTCCAACCAATAAGGAACTCTTCAGCCTGAAGACTACCATGAAATTCTGGTATTTCTATCCTTATACCAGCCTCCCACTGCCTGTCGTCCTCTTATGTTGGGATCCTCTGTCACCCATGATGAATCTGTGGAATGTCCTCGCAGTATTCTTCTCATTCTTCCTCATCTGTATCATCTACCCAATCTCCCTGCCTATTCAGATTTCACATTTTAGGTGTATTCCTTCTATTATGATTCCGCATCATGCTAGACATCCTCTCGGTTAACTGCTCCAACATCTGTTCCATTCATTGGTCCACAATCTACCCGAGTCGATGTTCTAACTAAACACCATCATCAAGCTCATAAACTTCCTTGACTTGTTATTGTCGTTGTTGATTTCAACGCGGTGCCATGAACGATATAGATCATTTTTAGCTCTGATATCATCTGATGTAGCGGAAACCTTGACAAAACTCTAACAATGCCAAAAGTTGTTGAATCACGCACGATTTGTAACAATCTATCTTCCAAAACATGTTGAATCATATACCCCTAGCCCACCATCCACCAAGGTTTCCTCTATTTTCCCCATCATATCCTTCTTACACAACATCAAATCAAATGTCAACTCAACACTCAATCTACATACCCTTCCCCATCATACCCTCATTTCCCTTTCTATGTTAGTCATTTTTTCACATTCTTCTTCCACTCCTTCAATGAAAGTCTTCGTCATTTCTTCACGTTCTTCTTTCCACTATAAGAGAAGTTATTTTACATGTCAAGAAGTTCTTCATCTTCAAGAAAAGATTTCAGGTACACAAGTTACTGAGTTTTATAAGAAGTTTTTTTTTTGGGTTTTTGCTTTACTGAGTTTTAAAAGATTTTTTTGGGTTTTTTACTAAGTTATTCTAGAGCAACATGCAGTATGTTGTATGTTGAAGATGATTCCTACAAGGTCATCTTGAAGCTCTCATTGTAGACTACAAGATGGCTTCAAGAAAGAATTGTATCCATCTTGTAGTCTACACGGAGATGTCTTCATTATCTTGTAGTTGATCTTGTATATTTCAAGATCATCTTGAAGTCATCTTGTAGTTGATCTTGTATATTTCAAGATAATCATGAAGTCATCTTGTAGTTAATCTTGTATACTTCATGAGCATCTTGAATCCGTCTTGTGTACTTGAAGTTGGATACAAAACTATCTTGAATAATATCTTGTATATTTCACGATGGCTTCAAGATGAATTTAAAATGATCTTGTAATCTTTCAAAAGGCTTCAATATCATCCTGAAGCCTTCTTGTACACTTCAAGAAGGCTTCAAGAACGTCTTGCACGCTTCAATATCATGTTCAAGTCTTCATGTAGTCTTCTAGAAGGCTTCATGTACAATTTTTTTAAATTTAAAAAGTACTTGATCTTTGATAAAAAATATGTCTAAAGTTTGAATTTTTGTATTCATGATGGAGATTGGGAGATAATGGGTACATACTAGTCCTTTAGTGGAGAGAAGACTAAACTTTTAGATATATCAGTGAACTATACTTACCACAAGCTATCCGACATATTGCACGATGAACTTCATATAGATCCCTCAAAGTATGATCTTTCCATTCAATTTTGATATAAAGCTCATATCTCCTACCTGCTGCTGAAATACTAAATGATCAAAATTTACAGTTCTTTGTTAAAGAGAATTGATCAGAAGTGTTTCGAACCCAATTATGTGTCAGCGCCAAGCCTAAATGTTGTCCAACTCAGAATTGGGTTCCTGGAACTACAATGTCACAGCAAGATCGACATGAAAGTATTTCATGCTTTGAGAGTGTTAATCATTTTGAGAGAAACTATGTTAATCTGAGGAGAGATGTTTTGGGGGTTATGCCCTCAAAACATGTGTATTGACATTTTGATATGAAATTTAAATAGGATTACATTTTTATTATAATTGTTCTTTTAAATTATTGTTGAATAATTTATATAAATATCTGAAAATTCCATATTCATTAATGAGACTATGATCTTGCATTAGTACAAGAGGATTAAGATCATAGATAATGAATAAAATTGCCAGAAAATATTAAAGTATGGAATCTTTAATGAATGGTTGCTAGTACGATTCACTAAGCATTTATGAATGCATGTGATCTAGATCTAGATCATTAATTTGGATAGACATCTTAGTGAATGTACTTTATATAATAAGATTATATATGACAGGACCGATGTGAATTAATATATTTATTAACGTGTCATTTATCATAAAGATTTAATACACATCAATTCAATGATCATAAGTAGATAAGTCTGAATCCTGAGTAGTCATGAACTCATATGCATGTCTACTGAATCTTTTAATTCACTCGTTAAGGTCTGCTTGTTAATTAGGTTAGTGACTTTTGTTTTAGAAATTCAGTGATGTGAATGGCTAGGGACATGATCTTACAAGATTTAAAATCTAAGCTTTCCTAACGGATCGTATATTGGTTCCCTTAAGTGTTAATTCTGGAACTAAATGGTTATTGAGCTCAAATTTATAATAAAAATATAAATTAACCATTCACTAGTGGATTAATGGTACTTAAGAATCAATAGGTAATTAGAAGGATAAAATGATAATTTTGACCAATTCTAATTTACGAACCAATAATTGGAGAACATAACTACATGAAATGATTATATCAGTGGACTACATGAGCATACTATGTAAATACATTCTATAATCTCTAAGAGTGCAATTCCATATTTATAGTGGAGTAATAATGGAAATAATAAATAAGATTAATTAATTAAAGAGTTTAATTAATAATCTGATTTATTGGAGCTTAGGATTATACATGCATGGTACTCAAGTCACCTTTATACTACGCTCTCTATGTGTGAATATTTCAAGACATTAGAAAAGGACTGACTTGTAAAAAGAATTTTTATTCTGAGGCAAGTACATAATGAGATAATTATGTATGATTAATTAATTGAATTATTTATATATTTAAATATAATTTTCAGAAATTATATATATATTAATAATTATCGATTTTTTTAATTATCGATAAGTAGGACAGAATATCTAATTTGTGAAATTAGATACTTAAATTATTATTAGATAATAATTTAAATAAACTAAATCTATTATTTGTGAAATAACAGATAAGTTAGTTGATAGGGATAATCAGATATGTTAATTTTGAATTAACTGATATCTAGATAATTATCTGATTAAAATAAATATTTATTTCGTAATAATTACCACGCGCCAATCACTGATGGAGTATCAAAAACTGACATAGACTACTGTGGTGTCATGTGGCACCACAGTAGTGAGTGTGCAACACAGTAGTGTCGTATGGCACTACAGTAATGTCGTATGGCACTATAGTAGTGTCGTGAGGTACTGTGCTAGCTCACGGCACACTGCAGTCCATTTGGCACTGCAATTGATAATTTTATAATTAAATATTATTTCAGTTTATCCTTAAAAATTGGATACGCCATTATCTAGAATATATACAGATATTATTCTAATGACCTTAATGGTAAAAAAGAAGGGGAGAGAATCAGTTGATCAGATCATCAGTTCATCAATCAATAGTTTAATTGACAACACGATTGGTGTCAGAGAGATTTTCTTCTGTGATTAAATGTTAATAAAATCTCTAAAAAAATAATCATCACGTTGTTCTAGAGAATCGTCTCACTCAAGTATTTCTCAGTGAATCTCTTGATCTCATGTGTTGAGAACATCTAGAGACATAAAAAGTGTCTTGTAATATTCTACGTGCCCACACAGGTCCTTGCATTGAGAATTGACTTGAAAAATCTTGGTGTAGATCTCGGAGTTTACTGATCATTGGAACGATTACGTGAGAACGGAGGACCATCATTTTTCGCAAGGACACTTGATATAGATTACAAGAGGTATATGATTCATAACCTTGTATGTTGTAGATTTAACTTATAAATATATAATGGATCCTGAATGATTGAATAAAAGTTTTCAATAAAAAAAATTATTTTAATTTTTCCTAGATCTTGTGTAAGCCGAACTAAGGCGTTAATTGGGTTAATTGGGTTTGACCCAAGTTTGACGAAATCAAATATAGTATTTATTTGACTAAGTCAAAGTCAATTATATTAAAATAGATCATATAGAAATTATTTTAGTTAAGAAAAATAGTTTTCTAACTAAAAAATGTTTTGTTCAAAGCTTGAATATTATGAAGATGGGCATCAGGAGGAGAAGACAATATTTGAAAAATATATATTCTTGAAATCCACTTTGTAATTTTATTTCTTTATTTCAAGGGTCTTAATTTAGAAATACTCAATAGTCACTCGGCCCATTATTATTTTATTTAATTGTTAAATAAATAATTTATTGTTATGTTTGATAACATATTCATGTATTAGTCGATCACATGCTATACATGAAAACCTCACACGGGTTTATTTAATCATGCATCTTATCTGTAGAAACATGATTTATTAGCATTGTCCTAATATGTTTATATGTATTGATTTATGAAATTAATTGCATATAAACTGTTAGGTTTTAACTGCATGTAAACTGTTAGGTTTTAACTAGTTAAAACTTGAGAATCACACCACACTAAAGGCTATAGTAACATTTAGGTTAACCGACTTTATTAAAAGAGTTTTGTTAGTTTGATGAATATAATTAATTAGTTAATTTAAGTTCACCTAATTATGACTTAGACACTTCAGAAAGTTAAATGAACTTAAACCAATGAGATTGGATTAACTGATAATTAAATATTCATAGGGTTATTATTTTAACTAGTAATTAATTTAGAATTAATTGATTATTTAAAATAGAAACACATTATTCTAAAATAGTGAGTGCGAAAAAGTTGGCATGTCAATGTAACATAGCTCTCCCTCATTAGTAGAACACTGTGAGGTGCAGTGAGGGCGTCGAGATGGTTTTGTTTTCATCCCCCTAAGGAATGTTTCGAGTTGTACCAATACTAAGGTTGGACTTCTTAAGAAGATATGAGAAAATAATGTAGTTTAGTTTTGACTAACCCTAAGGTGACATATTCTAAATGAATACACGAAATCTGACATGATGAGCTACACTCACAAAGTCACAAGTAAGCTTTCATGTGGATAGTTGTGACTTGACTAAACAAGAACTATCTTATTGTTAAAAGAAAAAATATGAGATATTTTAAGTTTTAATTAATAAGGATGAGAATGTCTCATAGACAGTCTCAGATTAATCTAACTGATCCTACAGTGGCACAGTAATCGTTAGGTTATTTTATCGTGATTAGTAAATGCTAAATTTATGTGTTAATTTTGATCACATTCATGCATCACGTTTACTTTTCCAATTTTAGATATTTATCAATTATATTGAATCATGTATGTTTTAAATTTCAATTATCAATATTATGTCTACCATGGGCAACCATGTTACTGCTTTACTCGTTCTTAAGAAATTGAATGGTGATAATTCTGTATGTTGGAAATCAAATATGAACTTAATGTTGATTTGTGAGAATCATAAGTTCGTTCTTACTGAGTAATGTCATGAGGAGCCCGCTGCTAACGCTCCTAAAAATGTTAGGAACAAATATGATGCTTGGATCATATCAAACAACAAGGAGAAGTGTTGCATGCATGTGAGCTTGAATGATGTTTTGAGAACCAAGCATGAAAGTCTGGAGACTACCTACAAGATTATGAAATCTTCACAGACAATGTTTAGGCAACAGTCCGATCAAAGTCGTCATGAGGTCACTAGGAGCTATATGATTACTAAGATGAGGAAGGGTACTTCTGTTCAAGCATATATTTTGAACATGATCAACATAATGCATGATGCAGAAGTACATGGGGCGACCATTGATGAGCGGACTCAAATTAGCATCATACTAGAGTCGCTCACACCAGCTTTTTCTGCGTTCATGACCAACTATGTTATGAACAAGTTGCAATTCAACATGACCAATTGTTGAATGAACTGCAGACTTTTGAGTCATTTAACCTTAGAATGAGCAAAGAGGGCAAGGCAAATGTTATCGAGCAAAAGCCTTCGTCAAATATTGTTAAGGACAATAAAAGGAAGAAGAATAATGGTAAGGACAAGAGTAAGAACAAAAAATTAAAGAAAGACAAGACATCACCGAAAGTCAAGAAGAACAAGAAAGACAGCAAGCCCAAAGGAAAATGTTTCCACTGTGGGGTTGAAGGTCATTGGAAGAAAAACTGTAACAAGTATCTCTCTGAGCTGAAAAAGAAAGGTAAATATGATTTACTTGTACTTGAAGCTTATTTAGTGAAATATGATTTGTCATCCTAGATACTTGATTAGGAGCCACTAACCATGTATGTTCTTCTTTACAGATGCTTGATTCGTTAAGGAAATTGGCTGATGGCGAGGTCATTTTAAGAGTTGGCAGTGGTGCGCTCGTGTCTGCTAAAGCATTAGGGATAGTGTGTTTACTTTTTAGATATAATTACGTAGTTTTGAATGATGTTTATTATATTCCTAGTTTTTCGAGGAATTTGATTTGTCTTTCACTTTTGCAAGAACAGTTATTCAAAGTTTCTTTCATTAATAAAGAGTTTATTATTTCTAAGAATGGATTCGATATCTGTCATGCTAAAATTTTAAACGGACTGTATATGCTTAAACCAACTGAATGCACGTTAAATAATTATGAATTATTTAAAGTAGCAAAACCTACAAATAACAAACAATAGAGAGTTTCTCATGATGATAACACATTTATTGCATCTTACATTGGGACATATTAATCTAGATAGGTTAAACAGGTTAACAAAGCATGGTGCTTTGACAGAGCTAAAAGTTGAAACTCTTCTTATTTGTGAATCCCGTCTAGAGGGTAAAATGACCGAAAGACCTTTCATAGGAAAGGGCCAAAGAGCCAAGGAACCACTTGAGTTAGTACATAGTAATGTCTGTGGACCGATCAATGTACAAGCTAGATGTGGGTATGAGTATTTTGTCACTTTCATTGAGGACTACTCAAGATATGATTATAGTTATCTAATGCATCGAAAGTCTGAAACTTTTGGAAAGTTTAAAGACTTCAAGGCTGAAGCAGAAAAGCAATTAGGTAAATCATTGAAAACTCTTTGATCCGATCGAGGTGGTGAATACGTAGATTTAGAATTCAAGGATTATATGCTGGAGTGTGGAATCTTATCCCAACTCACAGCACCTTGAACATCACAGCAAAATGGTGTTGCAGAAAGGAGAAACTAAACCTTATTGGATATGGTTAGGTCGATGTTAAGCTACTCATCATTGTCACTTACATTTTGGGGATATGCACTGCACACGGTAACTTATATTTTGAATGTAGTGCCCTGTAAGTCTGTAGGCAAGACGCCTCTAAAGTTATGGAATGGCTTCAAACCTAGTTTACGTCATTTCCTGTATATGGGGGTGTCTAGATCACGTTCTTAGACCTAAGACCAGGAAGTTAGACTCAAAGTCTGAGGTATGCATATTCGTTGGCTATTCTCTAGAGACTAGATGTGGGTAAATTTTATAGCCACAATGATCAAAGGGTGTTTGTATCGACAAATGCAACCTTTCTTGAGCATGACTATATGAAAAACTATAAACCTCGTAGCAAAGTAGTTCTCCAGAAATTAGCGACTGATGAGATCAGACCGCCTTCAATTTCTATTGATAAACGACAAATCAGAGAAACACAAGTCCTGCAAAGAAAACTCCGGTGCAACGTCGTAGTGGGAGGGTTGTCAGACAACCAGTCGTTAGGAACTAGAGGCACATGTCTTAGTGTCACACACTAATAAGGATGATACATTATCTTATGAAAAAGCAATGGATGATCCTGAAAAGGAGAAATGGTAAAATGTCATGAACCAAGAAATGGAATCTATGTATTCTTATTTCGTCTGGGAACTTATACCTCCACCTGAAGATGTCAGGCCCATTGGATGTATATGAATTTTCAAGAAGAAAAGAGGTGCAGATGAGAAAGTAGAGACTTTCAAGGCACGATTGAAGAAAGCAATCGCATCCTTTTTTTTTCATAACCGCTAGTTTTGACTATGAGATATGACAAATGGACGTCAATACAACTATTTAGAATGGCTCTCTTGAAGAAAGCATCTATATGATGCAACCAAAAGGATTAGTACAAAAGAGACAAGATCAGAAAGTATGCAAGCTGCTTAAATCCATTTATGGATTAAAGCAAGCATCTAGATCTTAGAATCTTACCTTTGATGAGATTATAAAGTCTTATGGCTTCGAGCAAAATGTTGACGAAGTGTTTATAAATACACCAAAGATAAGATAGTGGTTTTCTTAGTTTTTTATGTTGATGATATTCTACTCATTGGGAACGATATAGAAATTTTGTCAAAGGTAAAGAAGTGGCTAGCTAAGAAATTTCAAATGAAAGATTTGGGAGAAGCGAGCTATGTTCTAGGCATCTAAATCCTAAGGGATAGAAAGAATAAGTTCTTAGCACTTTCTCATGCATCTTATAATGATAAGGTGCTGGAGAGATTCTCTGTGGAGAATTCCAAGAAATGTCAACAATCGACCAGACATGAAATTATGCTATCCAATAAACAATGTCCTAAGACACATCAGGAGGAAGAGGATATGAGAAAGGTTCACTATGCTTCAGTAGTTGGAAGTCTCATGTATGTCATGTTGTGTACGAGACCGGACATCTATTATGGAATGGGAATTGTCAATCGTTATCAATTGAATCCAAAATTGGAACACTTGATTTTAGTAAATCACATTCTCAAGTATATTAGGAGAACGAGAAACTATATGTTTGTTTGTTTAGGTGGACACTTGAACCCAACAGGATATATATTGATTCTTATTTTCAATCAGACAGAGACAGTTGAAAGTCAATTTCTGGATCAGTATTCAACCTAGCTGGATGAGTTGTAGTATGGAGAAGTATTAAACAATCCAACATTACATATTCCACTATGGAAGTCGAATATATAGCGGCTTGTGAAGCTGCGAAAAAGGCGGTTTGATCAGAAAGTTCTATTCTGATCTAGAAGTAGTTTCAAATATGGACAAACCACTAATCATGTACTGTGATAACACTGGGGAGGTGATAAATTCTAAGAAACCGAGGAGTCATAAGAGGGGCAAGCACATAGAGAGGAAATAACATCTTGTAAGAGAGATCGTGCATCGAGGGGATGTGACTGTTATGAAGATAACATCAGAACACAACCTGGCTGATCCTTTTATAAAGATACTTCCTGCAAAGCCATTTGAGGGTCACATGCGTAACATGAGATTAAGGGAGATTCCACATTTTCTTTGAGGCAAATGGGAGATTGTTGGGGGTTATGCCCTCAAACCATGTGTATTAACATTTTGATATGAAATATAAAGAGGATTACATTTTTCTTATAATTGTTCTTTTAAATTATTCTTGAATAATTTATATAAATATCTGAAAATTTCATATTCATTAATCAGACTATGATCTTGTATTAGTATGAGAGGATTAATATAATAGATAAAGAATAAAATTTTCAGCGACATATAAAAGTATGGAATCTTTAATGAATGGTTACTAGTACTGTTCACTAAGCATTATGCATGTGTGTGATCTAGATCCAGATCATTGATGTGGATAAACATTTTAGTGAAGGTACTTTATATAATAAGATTATATTTGACAGTACCGATGTGAATTGATATCTTTATTAACATGTCATTTATCATAAAGATTTAATATACATCAATTCGATGATCATATGTAGATCAGTATGAATCCTGAGTAGTCATGAACTCCATGCATGTCTACTGGATCTTTTTATTCACTCGTTAAGGTATGTTTGTTAATAAGGCTAGTGACTTTTATTTTTTGGAGATTCAGTGATGTGGATGACTGGGAACATGATCTTACAAGATTTGGAATCTAAGCTTTTCTAACAGATCGTATATTAGTTCTCTTAAGTGTTAATTCTGAAACTGAATGGTTATTGAGCTTAAATTTATAATAAGATTATAAATTAGCCGTTAACTAGTGGATTAATGGTACTTAAAAATCAATATATTACTAAAAGGGTAAAATAGTAATTTTGACCAGTTCTAATTTACGAACCAATAATTTGACAGAACTAAATGAAATGATTATGTCAGTGGACTACACGAGAAAACTCTGTAAAATCATTTTATAATCTCTAAGAGTGCAATTCCATATTTATAGTGGAGTAATAATTGAATTAATAAATAACATTACTCATTCAAAGAGTTTAATTAATAATCTGATTTATTGGAGCTTAGGAATATAGGTCAATGGTCCTCAAGCCACCACTATACTACGTTGTCTAGAGTGTGAATATTTCAGGACACGAGAAATGACTAACTTGTAAGAGAAATTTTTATTCTGGGATAAGTACATAATTATGAGATAATTACGTGTGATTAATTAATTAAATTATTTATATATTTAAATATAATTTTTTAAAGTTATATATATATAATTATCGATAAGTGAGACAGAATATCCAATTTATAAAATTAGATAATTAAATTATTATTAGATAATAATTTAAATAAACTAAATCTGTTATTTATGAAATAACAGATAAGTTAGTTGATAGGGATAATCTGATATGTTAATTTTGAATTAACTGATATCTAGATAATTATTTGATTAAAATAAATATTTAATTCACAGTAATTACCACTTGTTCAATCACTGGTAAGGTTTCAGAAATTGATGTGGACTGTGGTGCCACATGGCACTGCAGTAGTGAGTGTGCAACACTGAAGTGCCACACGGCACTACGGTGGTGCACAATTGAAGTAGGTCACACTACAATTGGTAATTTTACAATTAAATATCATTTCAGTTTATCCCTAAAAATCTTATACGTCATTATCTAAAATATATACAGATATTATTCTAATGGCCTTGCTGGTGGAAAAGAAAGGGAGAGAATCAGTTGATCAGATCAACAGTTCATCAATCAAGAGTTGAATTGAGAACACGATTGGTGTCAGAAAGATTTTCTTCTGTGATTAAACGTTAATCAAATCTCTAAAAGAATAATCATCACGTTCTTTTATAGAAATTAAAATCCTTCTCAGTAAATCTCTATATCTCATTTGTTGAGAGCATCTAGAGATAGAAAAAGTGTCTTGTAATATTCTACTTGTATTCTACTTACCCACACACGTCCTAATGCATTGAGGATTGACTTGGAAGATCTTGATGATGATCTCGAAGTCTACTGATTGTTAGAACGATTTTATGGGAACGGAGGATTGATCGGTTTTTTCAAGGACACTTGATATAGGCTACAAGAGGTATATGATTTCTAACCTTGTATGTTGTAGATTTAACTTATAAATATATAATGGCTCCTGACTGATTGAAAAATAGTTTTCAATAAAAGTTTTTATTTGGATCGTGGCGTTGCGCAAGTTTTTTTCATTAAAGGATTCATTTTTTATAAAATTTTAAAATTTTTAAAAGGCCACGCGCCTCTACCCTTTATATGGGGGCGTATGTTGAAGCCATCCGTGAAGATGACCCTACAATCATTTCAGATTTGAATACAAGACCTGAACTCGAGCCCATTCGGCCTATGGTATCACCGCTTGAGTCGAATGAGCAACAAGCTGAGTCGAGTGAGCAACGAGTTGATTTTGAATCAGCTTGTATCGAATATGATAAATATGGATACGTTGTATAGGGATAAAGGTGAGTTGGTTAGAGTTGCTCGTATGATGGCCATCTAGTAAAATTTTGACTTTTTGGTCTTCAAGTCAACACAGTCGATGTTGGTACTTGTATGGTTAGAGAAAACATGCTAGTGGAGGGTACAGGCCATGAAGTTGCGAGACTGTCCCTACTTCAAAGTTACCAAGTTCATTAATACAGATATGTTCATGTTTGAAATCTTGCGACAGAACACCATCAAGCTTCTTATTCATTAATTGATCATTGTATAAGGTCCAAATACATGGGTGTTAGACGAATTATAGGCCAAAAGACATAATAGAAGATATTCGAATTGAGTTTTGGTGTCAACATAAACTACCATAAGGTATGAAGGGCTAAGAAATTTGCATTGGGATTAGTTCGAGGGTCACTCGAAAAAAATTATATGATGCTTTCATCATATTGTCACATGTTACAATTAAAAAATTCAGGTATTCATTTCATATATTCCATTTTAAGGTCAACAAGATTGATTCAAATTGATCTTGAAATAGTCTTGTAGTATATAAGACGAGTATATGATGACCTTGAAGCCACAGTTCATCAGGATTTTGATCAAAATAAAAAGACTTGATTGTTTAATCAAACTTGATATTCCATGACCTCGATACTTGCTCAAGTCTATAAATAGACTTATTTAACATGCAAACCATATTCTCCTAGCCTTTTATGATAAAATCTTCAGGGTGAAACAGATATATTCTCTTCAAGAGACAAATGCAGTCTTACTTCAAAGGCTTCAATGTTCCCGTTTATGATTTGCTTTTTCTTGTAGACCCACACGCACCCAATAGGTTTTACTTCTTTAGGTGATTATACAAGCTCTCATACTCCATTTAAGCACATTGAATCTATTCAAGATTTCATTGCTTCTGTCAATGATCTGTATCACCGTCTTTCAGGTCGTCAACTAATACCATCCATTTTTTCAATTAGTGTATGATTCTCCTTCCCCAAAAGAAAATGCTTCAGTAAATAAAGCAAAGCCATCTTCATAACATCCAAATCTACATTAGGTTCCATCTTCAAAAACATTTCCTCAAAATAACCTTCGATTGTTCTCTCTTCTTTGTTAAAGTATTCGTCATAATGTTTGTTGGTGACACATGATGAATAGGATTCACGAGTTACATCGAACCTCAGACCAGTCACCAGTGAGAACTCGTTCTTTGAAAAGTAGAGTGATTTCTCATTGACAAGAAACCATATCTCATCCTCAGCAGGAGTGTCATCCACAGGTTTTTCCTCCCTTGACAGTATTTGATAGCGTACAGTGGCAGGAAATTTCATTGTTGGGAGATCAAGTAGATGCCCAAAACAAGTCAACTTGAAGGGGGACATCTGACTCTTTTTCAGCTTCTTCTTAATCTCCTCGATGTAGCGGGTATTGCAGGTTGCATTTACCATACTTTGACAATTTTGTTCAGGTAGTGGATGTTTCTGATCTCCATGTTTGATGCCATATCCTGTAAAAATTTGAGATAGTATAAATCCACGGAATTAAGATCATAGATGTGAAATGTTCAAGATGATCTTTAGTCATCTTGTGACATTCAAAATGATCTTTAGTCATCTTATAGCATTCAAGATGACTACATGATCGTCTTGAACACTTCATGATGTATTACAAGATGATCTTATAGTCATCTTGTACCGTACAAGATCATCTTGTAATGTTTGATGAAGTGTTCAAGTATGTATCAAGAGGTTCATGAATTGCTCAAGATGACATCAGGAAAGTCTTGAACACTTCATGAGGTATTACAAGACAATATTATGGTCACCTTGTACACTGCAAGATGCCTAGAAGATTGTCATGAAATGCATCATGAAGTGTTCAAGAATACATCAAGAGGTTGATGAAGTCCAACATGAAGTGGTCAAGATGACATCAGGAACATCTTGAATACTTAATGATGCATTTCAGGACATTCTTAACGTCGTTGTTAGAATTTCATAAACCTCTTGAAACATCAGGAAGTATTCAAGACCGCCTTGACGTCGTCTTGAAGACAATATAGAAGACATCAATAATACTTCAGACATCTTTAGATGAAGATGATTCTAAAGGTTTGAAGCAAAGAGAAGAGGAGACAAAAAAACCTTACTTCAAAAATCTCGTACAAGAGCAAATCTTGCAAAAACATGAGAGAGAAAATCTTAGAGAAACCCGAGAAAGAAACTTAACTTGTTGTGAAGTTAAGAAAGGAAGTGTCGTGAAACTGAAAGATTCGAGAGAATAAGTATGAACGATTTTGAGAGAAAACAAAGCGCTGTGATACTGTTCTCCAAGGCGATGAAAGAGAAAACGAAGAAATGAGAGAGAAAATTAGGGGTGTTCACGGTTCGGTTCGGTCGATATTTTGAAGAAAATTGAACTGAACCAAAATTTTCAGTTTGGCCTATATCACGAACCGATCCATGAATGTTATATGAACTAAACCGAACTAAAAATTTCGGCTTGGTTCGTCGGCTTAGAAGTGAAGCGTTGTACGAAGAGAAGAAAATACTCGCACCCAGAAAAAAAAGAAGAGCAGAAATGAAAGTCAACAATTCAATTATGATTCAACTAAATCAGTATATATAAATAAAAAACTATAAATCAGTGTTAAAAAATGAATCAAACCCCTAAATCAATTAATTGAAAACCTCTAAATTATTTGTTCAAACTCAAAATAAGTTAAATAGAAACCTCTGAATAAAAAATAAAACTCTAAATTTATTAACCTCTTAGCTCACCTTAATAGGACAGGAGAGGTGGTGGTGGAGTTAAAATGCCCCGTGCAGGTGGAGTTGAAATAGTGGGACATGACTGGTGATGTGACCTTTAGTTTACTTCCATTAATACGCAGATACCCATTTCTTCACTTTACCATTTCTTCACATTTGAAAGCTCAAGAACGCTGCTTTGCGGAATTTTTGCCGGCAACAAGAGGTTGACCTTAGAGCTTGTCATCGACGAGAGATAGAGAGAGAGGGGCAGTACGTCAGATATAGAGAGGGGCAGAACGTGAGAGATAAATGGAAACTTAGGTAGAGAAAGAGAGGGGCTGAGAAGTGAGAAAGAGAGACATCTGCTGGATTGCAAAAAGGAAGGAAGAAGAAGACCCTAAGTGTTCCGTATTCAAAATGACATAGTTGGATCGGGTTTAAAAATTGAAAATCATCACAAACAGTTCAATATCAAAAAACTTTCAAAACAAATATTTAATGAATTAAATATAAAATCATATAACGATCATACATATTTAGATAACCCTATCGATAAAAGATAGAAATCCGTATTCAAAATGACATGGTTGGATCGGGTTTAAAAATTGAAAAAAATTAATTCATCACAAACAGTTCAATATCAAAAAACTTTCAAAACAAATATTTAATGAATTAAATATAAAATCATATAACGGTCATACATATTTAGATAACCATATCGATAAGAGATAGAAATAATTTTTACATTTTTTTGTAATGAAGAATTTTTAAATTAACTGGATCCAATTTGTTGTCCCGCGTTCCTCGTTTTTTAGATTTGCAGAACTTCAACCGATCTTCACACCAATAACCAATTGTAGGATTCAGAAGTATGTCTCGCAAGATATTGTCAAGAATAGAGTGTGGGCTCTCTAAACAACTAAAGAGGAAAAAATAATTTTCTTTCTTCCTCACTATGATTTCAGCAGCAACAAGAGAGGGGAAGAGAGAAAAACCTTTTTTCTCTGAATAATCACACATTGTGAGTAGGTTAAGCTTAGGTTAAATATGCAACTCTATTGTAATCCCTTATATAATAATTATGGAATTTATACATATATTATAAATTGTAGAAATTCACCATCTCCATGCATTGCTCTCTATGATTTTTGTATCTCTTTTAGAGCTAATACTGTGTCTAAATTCATCAATCCAAATTGATAAATTAAATTGATCCCTATCAATTAATTAATTAATATATTTTATTTACTAATTATCTAATAATTAGAAAATAATAAATTAATTAATTTGAACATTAATGCAGCTCTTCACTAATCGAGTGATGATACCCATCACATATGAGTTCGAAAAATGTATCTTGGTTCAAAACACGTTTTTTGTCCAACTGATATTGTTTCTCATTCATGTCCTTATGAGCTACTACTCTTGAGATTGAATGGACCCACATTGTTATGAGATTCAAATACCCGACTAATTTATTTCCATAAATTCTCAACTTATCCAATTCCGACATCATACAATCCACTATAGATCTGATGCCGAATCAACTCTTAATTCATACTCGCTACATTTTTTGTTTGTGTAAATAAACATCTTTATTTCACGGTCCATAGAATATTTTACGATGTTAACCTTCATGAATATCAGTAACAAGAGTTGGATGTAAATTTATCACTTCACCCCTTTAAATATTATTTCCTTAACTCATTTATTGACTGTAAATAAGAAAGACATATCAGTGAAGTGTCTCGTACAGTTCACAATGTCTTATTCAATGACTAATGTCATCGAGTACCAGGTCTGATTTATTTATTCACAGATCCATCAATAAAGCATAAGGTGATATTGTTGCTATTACAATCTTAACACGAATTTCATATATGTGAATCACACAACTCTAAAAAAGTTGAATCACGATCCCAACAACTGAGATATTATCCAAAAATTTAAACTCACTTATTTAGCATATCAAAGATTACAAGTGATTAGGTCAAGTTTCGTGTTCACCTCAGAATTAAGGTAATTACGAAAATATCCTTAAGGTGTAACAATTAGATTCAGAGCTAGATAAACAACTTTGATCTAAACTAATTTATTACTGGTCTATTCAACATGTTTCATAACATGTCTAGGTCAACCGTTAGAGTCTCTACTTTTATTCTTCAAGATCAGCATCATTTGGTTCAACCTAACAATCATAATCGGACTCGATTGTCTTGTCGATCATAAGACTGCGAATAATATTATAAACTATTTCAGGAGAGTTTGTTTGAAAGACACCTCTCTCTTTACACTTCTTACGTTGATAATAGTTACAAGACTTAAATAAATTATAAACACACTTTAATTAATAAAAAAAATTAATTTTTTCATAAAATTCAGTAAGAAATTAATGTAAAAAAATAACTAAATACTCATAAATAGTTATTATATCCTACTTTATGGACACAATTCCAACACATAGTTCTAGTATTTGGTAGAAATATGTATGCATTATATATAAAATGACGATGTTTTAATAGATATCGGTTTGATTCAGTTTGAAATTTACTGAAATTTTGAACCGAACCGAAACATCGATTTTTCAGTGAAGTCGAACTAAACTGAACCGTAAACACTTATAAAACTGACCGAACTTGTAACTTTCATTTCAGTTCGGTTCAGTACATTTTTTAACACACCTAGAGAAAATGAAGAGTTAGAGATAGAGTATTAAAGAAGTTTCTTTTGAAAAGGTGTAATGATGGCTTCTATAACTGATTTAATTTATTTCTTTTTTCTTTTTTTAGTGCCGTCATTTGAAATACTTGAGAGGGTAGTATGATAACTTCGCCCGCTTATTTTTAATGGACGGTGGGTCATGAATATAGATCAGTCAAAATTAGTGTAAAAGTATATTTTAACCGATCTAATTTTTTAAGATCTAGTTTAGATAAAAACCCTAGTCACAATATCTGTGAAGATTTCACAAAATATTATAGAAGAATTGGTCCCTGTTAATGAATATCCAACTAAATATAAGAAAATAGGCCTAACATTACATGAGAGACGATGCCTGTTATGAATGTCATTAAAAAAACTTTTTGCCCAAAGCGCTGCTAAGATTATTGAAAAAAAAAAAACAAGGAACCAGAGAGCCAACTTGCGAAACAAAAGGAGGAAGAGAGAACAAGTTATGTCAAGCGGTAAGCTATAAAGGTTGGTTGTCTTTGACAAAATTTAGAGACAAGTAAGAGTCGAGAAGTTTGGAAGTGACTATAGCGTTTGTGGACGATGGGAGGCGGTTGAAGCATTTGTGGGAAGCAGAGGAGAGAGAAATGAGTGAAAAGAAGAAGGGAAATGGAAGGACTTATGGTAAGTTTAAGGGCAGTTGGGACATTCAACGTGGGTGTTTGTGAGATTATTCATATTCTAATTGAATATTGTGGCTTCACAGTAGGGAAAAAATTTCTGGGGTCTCATTAAAGAATATTAACATCCTCTCTAGGTTTAAAAATATCACGTACACTCCTGTCATTTTTAAATATGGATAGTCGCACCCCTTATGTTAGATTTTTTGTTAAAATATTAGTAAAAGACAATCATACCCTCATTCAAAACCAAATTTTACTACAATTTTTTACCCCTTTATTAAAGTACAATTATGATCGTTTTTTTGGTTTTTTGCTAAACTAGATTTCTAGACTAACCATTTGTAAAAATCAACCCTTACACTAATTTTTATTTACCCTGACTCCTGACCCACCTTCTGCTCAAAATACATTTGTGATGTTACATATTTACCCTTTACCTCATTTCTTCTTCTTCATTTTTCATTTTTCCACTTATCATTTTCAAATCTGCTCAAACTCTCTTTCTCTCTATAAAATGAGTTTTTACCCGAAAAAGACATGCATGAACCGAAGAAGATGACCTCTGCGTTCTTGTCAAAGAAGATGAATAAGATGATCGAATCTCTGCAACCGAAGAAGACGACCAAAGAAGACAAACCAGATCTGACCCAGATCAGAAAATGAGTTTTTGCTTATTTTTACAGATTTGAACCAAATCTAGCCACAAAACATATCTGAAATGGGTTTTTGCTTATTTTTTAAGATTTGATCCATATTTAGCGTTCTTCAACAATCTGAGCATTCTTTACTAGTCTGTAATTCTTTTCCCTACTCTTTTTCTTTTACAGTGCATGGTTAAGCTGAATGTTTTTTGTGTAAAGCTGAATAGAAAATACTAAGAAAAGTTCAATGATTTACGTGTTTGAGAAATTTCACATTTAATTTGAGAAGAATGTAATTTTGGTAAAGGTGAATGCTATTTGAGAATAGATTTCTTTATCCTTCTTTTGCATTTGAGAAGAATGTTATTTCCGTAAAGCTGAGTGCTATTTGGGTTCCAATGGCTGAATGATAATTTTCATGGGAAAACCACACAGATGACCCATACACAGATGGCCCAAATGAGTCATCTTTGTAGTAAAATGGCCAACTTTTTAATTATAAAAATTGTCGGGCAACATAGTAAATAATAGTAAATGGTGCCAAAGGGCCTAAAACACACGTTACAGTTACGCTTGCAACGACCTCACGCGTAATTGTAACTTTAATGAAACATTGCGTTTAATGGAATGGAAGAAAAGTGGCTATGCGTATTGTTTATAAATCAAATATGTATGGAATCTAATTTCAATACTCATTTATTTTTTCTATGAACATCATAATAATCTAAAATATTGAACACTCTTACACTGACTATGCGTAATGTATATAAATTATGATATCTAATTTAAATAACGGTTTATTTTAGTTTATGAACACCAAAATAATCTGAAACATTGAACACCCTTACACTGGATATGCGTAGTGTATATAAAGTTAATACGTATGGTATCTAATTTAAATACTAGTTTGTTTTTATTTATGACTACTAAAATAATCTGAAATATTGAACACTCTTACAGACTGCACAAACAACTAATTTTAAACCCTAACAATGCCATCTTCATCACTAATGCTACGAAGGAAAACGCGCTGAAAAAGAAGAATAACATGGTGTGATGAGTCTTAAAATCAAAAGCTAAAATCTAAAATCGCGATCGAAGAAGAACATCTGAAAAATCACGATCGAACTAAGAATCCCAAAGATCGAAGAAGCAAAAATCAAAACCCTCAACTCAAAGAAAAACTCAGATCCAAGAAGGAAGCTTTCGGGGAAAATAGGGGCAAAAAAGAAAAAAAACATTTTAAACATTATGAAAGGTATAACACGTCTAAAAAAAGGCCATACATGCAGTTTAAAAAAATGACATTTATGTAGAATGACCTAAATTGGTGCAATGTGCAATTTTCTCAATTTTCATTTAAGAAGAAAATTCCAATGGCTGAATGATATTTTTTTGGGGTTCCTTTTTCTTTTCAATGGTTTTTGTGTTCACTATCATCATGCACGTTTTGCTTTTTTAATCACTTTGTCAATTTATAATGTCTTTATATTTTTAGAATCACTAGAATATTTGGTAGTTGCTGTCTTTGCTTATAACTTTAGCTTTCCGATCAAATGTGTAGGAATTTGGACTATTTCGTATAAATTCAGCCATAGTTGTGTAAATTTGTCTTTGTGAAAATTTTGCAAGATGGAGGTTGAACATGAGTTGAGGGTGCATATCGATCGAGAGTTGTTGTGCTTTCAAACATTGATCCTGATCAGTGCAGCTTATTGGGCTTGACAATTGATATATACATAGCATTAGGCTTCAATCCCAAGGTTAGTTTCGTATATGTACTATGTTGAAATTTTCCCTGGTTAATGGATTCAATAGTGATTGTGAACGATGCTGGCCTCATGCAAATATTCAAGCTGCATAGCAGGATGAATGAAATTGAACTTTACATGAGTGACTTAGAAAGGGTCGATCTTCTTAGTACTAACGTAGAAAGGGTTGATCCTCTTAGTACTGAACCGGAGAGCATCACCGAGTCAGATGAGGAATGGATGTGAGGTAATGATGATGAATCTGTTGAGCTTGAGGGTAGCAGTGATAATGACGAAGAAGAGGTAGTTGATGGTGAGAATGATGATATATTACAATTCTAATGCGCCTGCAGATTTAGGGTTTATTCGAATGAGCAAGAAAGGGAAAGACATGTTGACAGCAGTAAGGGTACGAATGCTAGACCTTTCAAAAGGGTATATGTTGAAAAAATTGTGCTTGGAGAAGGTCTAGTTTATAATGATGTAAATCACTTTAGGAAAGTATTGCAAGACTTTGTTATTCAAGAGTGTTTGATTTAATACGAATAAAGAATAAGAAGTCTAGAGTAACATGCATTTGTAGTGAACTTGATTGCACGTGGAGAATTCATGCATACCCTATTCTGGATGGGATCACTTACATGATTAAATCGTACAATGGTAGCCACACATGTGCTAGGCTATCAAAGAATACAAATGCCACCTCATCTTGGATATCAAAGCACTTTTCAACAAATTGTGAGTGGTTCCCAAAATGTCAAATTCTACTATAACAGCAATATTAGTTAAAAAGTATGGCATAAAACCCCATTCGAAGCAATTGTATAGAGCTTGACTAAAAGCAAAACTCATTCACAGTCATATAAAGATTTGTGGCTATGCTAAAATGATACTAGAGACTAATCTAGGCACTGTGGCTATTATTCGGAGTTGGGATAGACCAACTTTGAATCTTGTCTTCAAGAGAATTTTCATTTAGTTGGATGCTTATAAATATGGTTTCTTACAAGGATGTAGACCATTCGTTGGCTTAGATGGTTGTCATTTGAAAGGATTGTACGAAGAGGTTCTGTTGGTTACGGTTGCTATGGATGGGAACTGTGGCTCATTTCTTGTCACTATTGCTATGGTTGAAAGTGAAAATATGAATAATTGGTCCTTCTTCCTTCATTTGTTATTTGAATGTATAAGTGATCATACACAGCTCCTAACATTTATGTCAGATAGGCAGAAGGTATTTTTTCAACATTTGTCATTTAATGGTAATATGTATAGTTTTTTATTTACTCAATTGATAAAAACTTTGTGTTTATAGGGACACTAAAGCAGTTGATGAGATCTTCCCAAATTCTAAACATCAAAATTGTTTTAGACATATACTCCATAACTTCAAGGAAAAAAATCTTGGGTTTGTTGCTTAAACAAAAATTTTTTACTACTGCAAAGGCATACGACAAGGTAACTTTTAACAACTCTTTGGATAATATCAGGAGTCATAGTGATGATACTTTTAAATGGTGAATAATCTACAGGTGGAATCCTGGTCTAGGCATGAATTTGACCATAAGGGGAAAAGTGAAAGTCTTTCAACCATTGGGTAAATGCATATAGAGATAGCCCTTTGTTGACTCTACTTGATAATATTCGGTCAAAATTGATGAGAAGACTCCAAAAATGCTACCAAAAAGGAAGTGAGTGGGACGTGAAATTAACTCCAAATACAATGAAGAGGTTGGATAAAATCTTACAAGAGAGTAGATTTTGTATAGCTCTTTCAGTGAGTCAAGATAAGTTTGAGGTAATGGTGGGTGTTTCTGCGTTAGTGATCAACTTACAAAAATATTCATGTGATTGTTGTTTTTGGCAGCCATAAAATACAAGAGAGCATCAATTGAAGATTATGTACATCCATGCTATTCAAAGGGTACTTTCCGTAAGGCTTATGGTGATATCATTCATCTAATGTCTGACGTGAGTACATTATCTAAGGATGTGATGAAACCACCTCCTATGAGAAGACTTCCTGGAGACCAAAGAAAAATAGTAGAAGAAAGCATGATGAACCTACACCGAGTATTATTAGAAAATGTTCAACCGCGGTGCGATGTGATAATTGTAAGGAGTTGGGGCACAATAAGAGAACTTGCTAAAGTGCTCCGGTCAAGAAGAAAAAATAGATGCCAAGACCTGAAGCTTGCTCCCAAGAGGCTTCAAGAGATGTATCACATTTTGACACTACTCAAGAGAGAATGAAGGCAAAAAAGGAAACAAGGTAACTAAGAAAGGTTGTATTTTATCTTCTTTTATTTGACTTCATTATGATATGTTTCAATAATGCCAAAAGTGTAACTAATTTCACATTTAATTTCAATGCAGAAGAAGGAGAAAGAAAATTCTTCTCAAGTGCGAATGGGAGGTTCAAGCCAAGGACATGCAAACTAGACTACATATTTTCCCATATCCTTTTCTGTAGCTCCATGTAGCAAGTAGTGGCATAGACTACATATTTTTTGTGACAAGCAGGGTGTAATTAATTGTTCAAGTTGTTTTGCAACGAATGAATCTGGTTGAAATTATACTCGTGGTTTGTGTAGTGGCATAGACTACATATGTTTTGTGTAGCTCCATGTAGCAAGTAGTTGTTTTGTGATTAATGGAAGTGCTTAATGAGCATTTTTGTTTTGCAAATAATGAATCTGGATGAAATTATGGTGTGCATATTTTGTGTGCCCAAAATTATAAACAGGTTTGGTGCAATGGGTATTGAAAAGTGTATTAATCAGAGAACTCATCTGAACTATGCTTCTTAATCATCATTTAACCCATTCGGATAACGTTTGATCTATAGAAGGAAGGCAGTAGTGGTAAATGTAATCAAATATGCTTTAACCATATATTTATTAGATTGTAAGCATCTGTTCAAAGAAGTGAATTGAGATGGTATGTGAGAAAGATTCTATCTTTGAATTCAAGATCCACTAAGCCATTAAACACCAGGTCGATAAGATCAGTAATAAGCAAAATAGACCAGTTGAAATAAGATCTCCATACTTAATGAATAGAACGAGTTTACAACAGGTTCCACACTAAGCTAAACTACTAACAATGGTCACAATTATAAAATTATTAACCCTAAACATACAATGGAGCATGGATTTTTTTTTTCAAAGTATCATTCCAACTCTCCAATGCTTGTATCTTTATTTTAATGCGTTTGAGCTCATCCTTGAGTTCCTTTAAATCGTTGTTCTCGCTATTAACTTCATTCACTTCATCGAGAGGGTTGCACCATTCAAAACATCCGCACTTGTTCTACTTGCAACACCAATAATATAATCTATTTTTTGGTTCGATTCAACAATAATATAATCTACTTTTATTTTTATTCAACAGTATAATCTATTAACTCTGTATATCATTATGAAGGGAAAATGGGGTAATCATATTGATAACCAATGATATTTCTGCAATATTTATATTCAAAATCTTGACTGAGAATATAATTTCAGCGAGGATATTGGTGCAAAAAATCCAATTTAGATTTTATTTCCTTTGTATTTTGGACTATAGGGCCATCTCATACTTTTAAGGGAATTTGTGAAAATTTCCCACTCCCCTTCTGCAAAAACAGTATATGATTTTTTCCAAGAAGGATTCATCCTCCTAATGTAGTATGCCATACTGGCTCTACATGATTGTTTCCCTTTTCTTCCATAAGGAGAGTCAGAGTGAGAGATGTAGGAAAGAAAAGAATACCTTTAAATCAGACGACATAGAACGAATGATGTCGAGAGAGCTCAAAGGGGAACGCGAGGCAGCTGTGATGGGGGGTTCGCGAGGCTGCTCGCGACTGCTGTGTTGGGGGGTTCGCGAGGCTGCTGTGGTGAAGGTTTTCTCACGAGGATGATGGAAGAAGGTAATGGGGTGGACGAAGGGTTTGGTGTGGGGAATGGCAATGTGATTTGTAGGGCTGTCGAGCACCGAATAACAGTTTTATACATTTTAATTAGATTTTTTTCAGCCTTTTAAATTCTTTAAATTTCTCTCAAATTTTATTTTTTTAATTACATCATTTTATTGATAGACGTATTTGTTACAAACGTGATGCTCACGTGATGGAATGGAAGCATGAGGCTTTTAAAAATTTATAAAAAATGAACATCTTTCTGTAAAATAAACACGGCGCAACGGTCTTCAAAATAAAAAAAAACTTTTATTAAAATTTTTTTCAATAGGATATTATATATTTATATTAAATCGAAGACATATATGGATATAGAATATATACCTCTTGTTGTCTAATCAAGTATCCTTGCAAACCAACGATCTTCCATTCCCATGAACAACGAATTTTGAGATCCACATCAAGATCTTCTAAATCAATCTTCAAACACACTAGGACGTGCGTGAGCACATAGAATATAGCAAGAACACTCTTCTGTTTCTAGATGTACTCAACACATGAGATCTAAAGATTTTCAGAGAAGGAATAATTTTGCACTCTTCTGTTTCTAGATGTACTCAACACATGAGATCTAAAGATTTTCAGAGAAGGAATAATTTTGTGAGACTAATCTCTGAGAGAATACAATGATTATTCTCACAGAGCTTTCTGATTAACTTTTAATCTCAGATAGTTTCATCATGATAGTAATTGTGTTCTTAACACACCTAATCAGCACTGAGACCAATAGAATAATATATATATATATCTTCTAGGTATTCCAGATTTTTAGGGATATATACAAAACAATAACTAATCACAAAATTATCATTGTAGTGGGACCCGCTGCAATTGTGCACAACTGTAGTGTCATGTGGCACTAGGGTATTTTACGTCTACTTGTAGTGTCATGTGACACTACAGTAGTTCATGTCAAATTTTTATTCTCAATCAGTTATTGACAAGTGGCAGTCCAACATGCCACGTGGCAATTTCTGTAAATTATTTATTTATTTTAATAAGATAAATATTTAGATATCAGTTGTTTTAAAATTAACTTATCTGATTATCCCTATCAACTAGTTTATCTGTTAGTTCATAAATAATAGATTTAGTCGATTCAAATTTTAAATTATTATCTAATAATAATTTAACATTATCTAATTTTATAAATTATATATATTGTCTCACTTATCGATAATTACAAAGTTAATGGATATAATTTCCAAAAATTAATATAAATAATTTAATTAATTAATTAAATATAATTATCTCATAATTATGTACTTTCCCCATAAAATAGAATTCATTTTGCAAGTTAGTCATTTTCTCATGTCCTGAAATATTTACACTCTACTCTGTGTAGTATAGAGGTTACTCGGGGACCATGAACCTTTAATCCTAAGCTCCAATAAATCAGATTATTAATTAAACTCGTTAATTAAATAATCTTATTTATTAATTTCATTATTAAATACTCTAACCACAACACAACAACCAACCAACATAGTCCATCACCTAGCTAAACACCTCAGGCGAACACCAAGGTACACCAAAACTTAGACAAACTAACCTACACACCGAAGTAGGGCAAACACAAAACCAAGAATAGTAGAAAGATCGACATCACAAAAATAAAACTAATCGATTGACCAGGTGGGACCTTTAAACTAACTAGATACAACCTCAACCAGCAGAGTTCAGGCCATCGGTACAATAACCATAGCACATATCTGGAAGACCATCTTAGAGGAGAGACATAGTCAGAGCTGAGTCCGGACATTATGTTCCATTGAGATTCAGTATCAGAGGTAAAATGGCAAAGGCATACGGAGGGGAAAGTCTAGTCCGACAGAGAAATCAACCTATCCCCCGCGAGATCTGGTAACATCCTAAGGGAAAACTGTTGGATCCTTAAACTAATATTGGACTTATGTGTAAAATAATTATGCGCTACAGACTGTCAAATAAGGTTAAACTCAATTAAAAGTGATATACTAAGTTTTGGATAATTGGGGTCTTAATGTATCTAATAGGTTGTGAACCCTTTAACAACGACTAAGAGAAGCCGCGGCCTTGGCTGTGGCTGTTAAGGAAGGTCGCGGCTGTCTGAGGTAGCCACGGCTATCAAGAGAAGACGTGGCCTTGGCCGTGGCTGTCGAGAGAGAGATATGGAAAGGTGGGAGAGATCAAACCACATGTGTATGATGATCATGAAGAAGGCCATTCCAGAAGTATTCAGAGGCATTATATCTGAAAAGATGACTACATCTAAGGATTTTCTTGCAGAGATTGAAAAGAAGTTTGTCAAGAACGAAAAGGCAGAAATTGGTACGCTCTTGTTGGACTTAACTTCAAAGAGGTATAAAGGTAAAGCTAATATCAGGGAATAAATTATGGAAATGTCTCACATTGTTTCAAGGATAAAAGCACTAAGGCTTGGACTCTCTGAGGACTTGCTTGTGTATCTGATTTTGATATCCCTTCTAGCATAGTTTAGCCAGTTTAAGGTGAGCTATAATTGTTACAAAGAGACTTTGTCTCTGAATGAACTCATCTCACACTGTGTTCAGGAAGAGGAAAGAGTGAAACATGATAAGACAGAAAGTGCTTACCTGGCCTCTACCTCTAAGGATAAGGGCAAGGGAAAGAAAAGGAAAAACGATAAGGAAGCTGCAGTTACAACACTGCATAAGAAACAACAAAAGAAACTGGTAAATCAGAAGGTAATGGTTGTTTCTTCTGTGGTGCTGAAGGGCATAGGAAAAAGAAATGCACCAACTATCACGCTTGACGTGCTAAAAAGGTATGCTTCTTAATTTGGTTTGTTCTGAGGTTAATTTAAGTTTGGTTCCTAGACACACATGGTGGATAGATTATGGTGCAACAACTCACATCAGTGTGTCTATGCAGGGTTGCCTGAACTGTCGAAAGTCAAATGATGCTAAAAGATTCATCTACGTGGGCGATGGAAAGACGGCTGAGGTTGAAGCAATAGGAAAATTTAGATTATTATTAAAAATTGGACATTATTTGGATCTTGATGAAAATTTTATTGTACCGTCCTTTAGACGGAATTTGATTTCTATTTCTGTTTTAGACAAAGTCGGTTATGTTTCTTCTTTTGGAAATGGAAAGTTTGGTTTTTTTTGTGATTCAATTTCAGTTGATTTCAATTTTTTATCAGGATATGATAATCTTTATTTACTTGAAACCATTGCTTCATTTAAAAAATCCTTGCAATTAAGTACACGAGGTACTAAAAGAAAATTAATCAGTGAGAATTCAGCTACGTTATGGCACAAGAGATTAGGTCGCATCTCCAGACGGAGAATAGAGAGACTTGTGCCAGACAAAATTCCCGGTCCTTTAAATTTCACAGATTTTGCCGTTGTGTTAATTGCATAAAGGGAAAACAAATCGATAAAAGGAGATTTGAAGCCAACAGGACTCAAGACGTCTTAGAACTTCTTCATATGGATATTTGTGGGTCATTCTCTTTGGCGGCTTAGAATGATCAACAATATTTTATAATGTTCATAGATGATTATTCTGAATTTGGCTATATATATCTCATTTATGAAAAGTCACAGTCATTGGACATGTTCAAAAATGTTAAGGCCAAAGTTGAGAATCGACTCAACAAAAGGATTAAGAGCGTCAGATTTGACCGTGGTGGTGAGTACTATGGCAAATATGATGGTTCAGGTGAACAATGTCCAGGAGTGTTTGCTAAATTCCTAGAGGAATGCAGTATCGTCCCACAGTTTACTATGCCGGGTTTGCCTCGCCCACTATGAATGATATTGCTGAAAGATGAAACAGAACATTTAAGGACATGGTCAGGAGTATGACTAGTCATTCGACCTTACTAGAATCACTTTAGGGTGAAGCACTTAAGGCTGCAGCATATATTCTTAACAGATTTCCAACTAAAGTGACTGTCAAAACCCCATATGAGCTTTGGATCGGCAAGAAACCTAGTCTAAGGCATTTTCACGTTTGGAGATGTCCAGCTGAGGCAAGGCCATATAGGCCTAATGAAAAGAAATTGGACTTACGGACGGTGAGTTGTTATTTTGTTGGATACTCTAAAAGATCCAAGGGGTATAAGTTTTATGATCCCACAACTCGATCGATTTTTAAGACGGGAAATGCCCAATTCTCTGAGGATGCCGAGTTTAAGAAGGGAGATACGGTTAAGGATTTTGTCCTTCAGGATGAATATGTTGATATTCCCGCATGTGTTATTAGCATTGATCAGGACTGAGTCTCCAACATTGCTCATGACACAACACATCAATACAATATCGGAGAACCTCTCATTCAAGAGATTGTTCCAAAAGAACAAACTCTAGCACCTAAAAAACCTATGCAATTAAGAAGATCCACTAGAGAGAGAAATAGTCCAATGTCAGATGATTACATTGTATTTCTCCAAGAGCATGGGGTTGATATTGGTGTGATGGAAAATGATCCGATCAACTTCCATTAAGCCATGGAAAGCTCTAACTCTCAAAAGTGGATCGATGCCATGAATGAGGAAATTAAGTCCATGAAGGACAATGATGTGTGAGATCTTATTCCATTACCAGAAGGTGCAAAACTCATTGGTTGCAAATGGATTTTTAAGACGAAGAAGGATTCAAAAGGTAATGTGGTAAGATTCAAGGCTCGTCTTGTCGCAAAGGGCTTTACATAGAAAGAATGTATTGACTATAAAGAAACTTTCTCTCAGATTTCTACGAAAGACACTTT
Source organism: Datisca glomerata (assembly GCA_003255025.1). Classification (NCBI taxonomy): domain Eukaryota; kingdom Viridiplantae; phylum Streptophyta; class Magnoliopsida; order Cucurbitales; family Datiscaceae; genus Datisca; species Datisca glomerata. The sequence goes on along the minus strand of QANY01004819.1, from coordinate 343,251 downwards.
CAGGATTAATGGCATTGGTGGCGCATTTCAATCTTGAGCTGCATCAGATGGATGTAAAGACATCGTTTCTCAATGGTGACATTGAAGAGGCGATCTATATGGTGCAACCAGAAAGATTTGTGTCGGGAGACCCATAAAATACGATTTGCAAACTTAAGAAATCCATTTATGGACTCAAGAAGGCATATCGATAATGGTATTTTAAGTTTGATCAAGTGATCATCTCGTTCGGTTTTGAAATGAATTTAGTTGATGATTGTATATACCATAAGTTTTATGGGAGCAAGCATATTTTTCTAGTTTTGTATGTGGATGACATTTTGCTTACCAGCAATGATATAGGCTTATTGCATGACACCATGAGATTTCTAGCTAAGAATTTTGAGATGAAAGATCTTGGTGAAGCCTCTTTTGTATTAGGAATCCAAATACACCGAGATCGTTCTCAGGGTATTCTAGGATTATAACAAAAGAGCTATATCGAAAAGGTCCCTAAAAGATATGGCATGTAAGAGTGTAAACCAGGTGATACCCCTATAGCTAATGGAGATAAGTTTGGTCTCAATCAGTGCCCTAAAAATGATTTTGAGGAAAAAGAAATGCAGAAGATTCCCTATGCCTCGGTAGTGGGGAGTCTAATGTATGCTCAAGTTTGTACACGTCCTGATATTGCGTACATGATTGGGATATTGGGAAGATACTTAAGTAATTCAGGCATAGACCATTGGAAAGCAGCTAAATGGGTCTTGCGGTACTTACAGAGAATAAAATATTACATGCTCACGTTTCAGAGGTTGGATCAGATTGAGATCGCTGGATATACTGACTCTGATTTTGCTGGATGCCAAGATAGTATGAAATCTACGTTGGGCTATATTTTTCTGCTTGCTGGAGGTGCTGTCTCTGGGAAGAGTGCTAAACACTCTCTTATAGCCTCTTCTACCATGACAACAGAGTTCATAGCATGTTATGAGACATCCAATCACAGAATATGGTTACAGAATTTTGTCACGGGGTTACGCATAGTGGACAGTATTCAGAGACCACTAAAGTTATTTTTGACAATAAATCCACAGTTCTTTATTCTAATAATAACAGGAGCTCGACAAAGTCAAAGTTCATAGATATCAAGTTCTCTGGTTGTTAAAGAAAGGGTTCAGAGTGGACAGTTGTCTATAGAGCACATCGGAACAAACTCCATGATTGTGGATCCGCTTACTAAGGGATTGCCACCCAAAGTGTTTCATGAGCACACTACTCACGTGAGAGTCATATCAGTTAAGGATATTCAGTTCTAGTGGAAGTTGGTATTTTATTTTAGATGCTCTTTTCATATAGACATATTTTTCATTCATTTTTTGTTTATGGATATTTTAAGGTTATTTTCTGCAGAAATCAAAATTTTTGGTAAAACTCCTGATTTATGTATGGTTTGATCTCACTAAGGTTTACGGATGACCAGTTAGAAATAGACATGTTAAGATCACATTACATGAAATTTCCATGCTACACATCTACATCATAATCCATGCCATTCAGTTGTATTGATATACGTGACAATTGATGGGTTAAGTTACGATTAATGTATCATAGGCCGCTTTGATCCTATGTCGATATGATTGATGGACCAGATTGGTTATAGATACATTTCAATAATGGCAGTAAAGTTGAACGCGTTTAGTTATTTTTGGCAAAACATAATTATAAGGTTTAACACATAGTCCAAGTGGCAGATTGTTAGATCCTTAACCCAATGTTGAACTTATGTGTAAAATAATTATGTGTTACAAACTGTCAAATAAAGTTAAACCTAATTAAAAGTGAGCTACTAAGGTTTGGATAATTAGAGTTTTAATGTACTGATAGGTTGTGGACCCTTTAATGTGTAGATACTTTAGGGCAATTCTATTTTTATGATGGGCTAAAATAGTTCTCGACACCACATAACAGTCCCTCTGGTGGAATAAAGACATCGACGACTAGAATGTCACTGCTCACCCATGAAGAAAACTGTTAGAGGACATATCACCACTCCCCTTTAATCACCTCCCAACCTGGTCAAGACTCACCACGAAGAAGCCTCCCATGTCTCAGAAGTGGAAGATGCGGTGAAGAGGATCCCACAAAGACCACCCTCTGATTTGTGGCACATCTCTGTTGCACAGAATCGATGCAGGGCAAAAGTCTGAAAAAATGCAGGTTAACCCTTTTGGTGCCCCCACGCTACATTAGATGAAGAAGAAAAGAGGAGCCCAGCCTTGAGCTCTGCGAAGCCCAGGGCCAGGCCCGACGGAGCAGCTGATGAAGGAGCCTAGGCAGCGGCGAATCTGGAAAGTTTCTAAAGAGAGAGTTGAGACTCTCTCTAGAAAACCTAGGCGACTATTAATTCTATTATTATTCCACTATAAATATGAAATTATACTCCTAGAGATTATAGAATGTATATACACAGTATTTCATGTGGTCCATTGATATAATCATTTCATGTAGTTATGTCCTCCAATTATTGATTCGTAAATTATAGCTGGTCAAAATTACCATTTTACCCTTCTAATTACCTCTTGATCCTTAAGTACCATTAATTCACTAGTGAATGACAAATTTATAATTGTATTATAAATTTGAGCTCAATAATCATTCAGTTCCAGAATTAACACTTAGGAGAACCAATATACAATCCGTTAGGAAGGCTTGGATTCCAAATCTTGTAAGATCATATTCTCAGCCATCCACATCACTGATCTCCAAAATAAAAGTTACTAGTCTATTTTATAGACAAACCTTAACGAGTAAATCAAAAGATCCAGTAGACATATATATGAGTTCATGACTACTCAAGATTCAGACTAATCTACATATGATCATCAGATTGATGTTTTTTAAATCTTTATGATAAACGGTAAGTTTATAAAGATATTAATTCACATCGGTCCTATCATATATAATCTTATTATATATAGTACATTCACTAAGACGTCTATCCACATCAATTATCCAAATCTAGATCACATGCATTCATAATACTTAGTGAACCGTAGTAACAATCATTCATTAAAGATTCTCTACTTTAATATGTTGCTGACAATTTTATTCATTATCTATGATCTTAATTGTCTGACACTAATACAAGATCATAGTCTCATTAATGAATATAAAATTTTCAGATATTTATATAAATTATTTAACAATAATATAAGAGAACAATTATAAGAAAAATATAATTTCATTAAATTTAATATTAAAATGTCAATACACGTACTTTAATGGCATTACTCCCAACGAGATTTACCCTCATGATTAATTAATTGATAAACCTTTTCTGAATTTAATCTATGTTTCCTATATTTTTATTTTTTATATTTTAAACGATTAATATTTTTATTTGAGTTAAATAATAAATATTAAGTTAATGCTGTTTTAGTTGGACAGAAAGAAAGATTTGATTTGAGAGAGAGAGAAAGAGATATATGGCGATTTGTGTGAGAGAGAGAGATACAAATTGAGATAGAGAGAATATTTGTTGGAGAGTAATATAGTGAAATACATTTATTGTTATTTATACTTTTTAACTTTACATTGATTGATAGAGAGAGATTATTTGAGAGAGAGTGTGTGTGATAATGCTACTATTTTTCGGAGAAAGAGAGAGAAACATTAATTGAAAGAGAGAGAGAAATTGGTAAATAATAATTAATGTTTTGATTTTATTTAAAAAACTAAATATAAAATATTTAGTTAATGTTTTATTATGAAGGTAAATAAAATTAATTTAATAAAAATATTAATTATTAATTGAAGGAAAGGGTGATTGATAAGGTAATCATTTCTACTATAATTAAATATGAATGATTGATAAGATAATTATTTCCCTTATATGATATTTTATAATTATATAACAATTACATAATAGTATGACATATTTAAAAGTAATTCAAAAGTAATTAATTACATACTATTATTACATATTTACCCAATTACTACTGTATGGAAGATGAGTGATTGATAAGATAATGCTACTCTCTCTGATTTCTACTATAATTGAAGATGGGTGATTGATAAGGTAATTAATTACATAGTATATATATATATATATATATATATATTAAAAGTCAATAAAATAATTAATTATATAGTAATTACAAAAATCAATTCAAAAGTAATTAATTACATAGCAATTACATAATAGTATTATATATTTAGCCAATTACTTACCTTATTAATTGAAGGAGAGAGTTATTGATAAAATAATTATTTCTACTGTTAATATATATTTTACTATGTAATTAATTACTTTATCAATCACTCATCTTCGATTACAGTAATTATATAATAGTATTACATTACTAGCTGAAGGAGAGAGTGATTGATAAGGTAATTATTAATTGAAGGAGAAAAACTTTACACTCTTGATTGACAATAGAAATCGGTGACAGTCTTTCATCTTCTTCGGTGACTTTTGTTGTTTAAAGAGAGAGAATGATATATTAATTGAAGAGGAGAGAGAGTTTGTTACTCTTTTTAATTTTAGAGAGAGAGTGCTACTACTATTAGGAGAGAGAGAAAAATTAATTGAATGAGAGAAAGAATATTGATAAATAATAATTAAGATTTTGATTCTATTACAAATTCAATATAAAATATTTAGTTAATATTTTAAGATGAGAGAGAGAATGATTGATAAGATAATTAATATTGATTTGATTAAAAAACTAAAATATAATATTTATTTAAATGTCTTATGGTGAGAAATATAGTTTTGATTTGATTTGAGAGATATTGAAATGATAGAGAGAGAGATTTTAGAGAGAAAAACATGGATTAGAGAGAGAGAAAAATTATTGATTAAGATATATATATGTATGTGTGTGCGTGTGTGTGTGTGTGTAAATATTTATTATTTTATGTTTACATTAATTTTGAGAGAAATATTGAGAGGAAATAATTGATAGAGAGATAACATAATATTTAAATGACAATTTCAAAAATAACTGTTAAGGACATTTATGATATATTTATTATAAAAATTAGGGGTTTAAAAACAGATTTGACAAAAATATAATGTTTTTAAAAGCTCGATAAAAATCTAATCATGCAGTATAATAATACTATTTGCCTAAAAATTACTTTTCAAAATGAAGATGGGTTTTACGAAGGAAGGATTTTTGAAGGAGATGGTATCCAAATGGGTTATTTGCAATTCTACACTCTTCCCACATTGTCTAAGGATTTTTATACTCATTTCTCAAATTTTAGAATTCTACATCCCCTACCCCCCACAATCAACATCAAACCAACTTAACTCTCTCTTTCCTCATCATTTACTTCTCTTCCCCATGCAAAAATCACATCAACATATACCCATTCCCCCATATTCTAAGCACTCATTTTTCCCTGGAGGTTCACTAGTTTCTTAAGCAAAACACCATTCTTCTTCTTCTTCAACAAACTCAACGCAGTCCTTAGAGTAAAAAAATCGCTCTCGAAGCACACCCAAAATGCCAAAAGTAGACTCGGTTAACTCCATCTCAGTGGTCTATTAAGAGTGTAGTGGTCAGGAAACCTAGTCTCTGTTGTATTTTTGCAAAGAACCTCTCTTCCGCTATTGGGTTTTCGGATCTGTTACTAAGAGGAACGACTTTCACTTCATTTGTTGAGAGGGTTCTCTTCATCTCCGTCTTCTTTATCCTCTATGCTTGGCAAGAGTAAGTTATTTTTTTTCCTCTTTATTTGTAGAAGTGTAATGTATTAATACAAAACCATGAAAATGGGTAGGTACAACCTAAGTTTCAAAGTCTACAATTTGAAAGACAAGATTCTCCATCTCCAGCCTATTTTTCTAAGAATCCCTATCCAGTCGGTACTTGGGGAGGAACATGATTCAATTGCATTTCTCGGTATCATTCCGTGCAATTGAACTCAAACATATGTCTCAATTGAATCAACCAAATGGTTAATAACATTATTTGATGTTGATACTGAAATATATTGCCTCTTATATAGTAAAAATCAATTGAATGACTTAGTTCAGATTTTGTCTTAAATGCTTGTGATAACCATATGACTTAGTTTAGATTTCATATGAATTTTTTGATTTAATAGGTTTCTTATTTTCTTAAAAGAGCATAATATGTTCCTATACTTGTTTCTGCAGGATGTCAAGTTCTCGTGCCAATGGTTTTGCACAAGCAGGTTTGAGATTTGTTAATGGAATATGTACTTAGGGGAGAATGGTTGGTGTGAAGACATTGGAGTCGGATCGAAACAAAAATAGATTATAATATTGTTGCGAGTAGAACAAGTATGGATATTTTAGTTGGTGCAACCCTCTTGATGAAACAAATGAACTTAGTAGCAATGACAACGATTTAAAAGAACTCAAGAATGAGCTCAAACACATAGATATTAAGATACAAGTATTGGAGAGTATATCAAACACTTCAAAAAGAATTCGTTGTTTACATTATATGTTTAACGTTTATAACTGTGGTAATCGTTTGTAGTTTAGCTTAGTAGAACCTTATTTTAGCTTGTGTTAATTGCTTTAGATGATGTGTAATAGACTTGAATTTTATGTTGGTTATAGACTTGTCTCTGTAGTCTGCTTCGATGATGTTTAATAGTGGGAAATTTGATGTTGGTTATAGACTCGTCTCTTTACACTGTATGTATTTTGTATGTATTTTATCAATCTATTTAGTATTTATATGGTATGAATTTTGTATAGATATTATATCTATTTTTATCCCCCTAAGCAGTTATTTGTTTTGGTTAGTAAGAAAATTAATGCAAATTGCATATATTCAATGATTACTTGAAAGGTTCAAGTAGTCAAAAAACATTACTTGAACCCTTCAAGTAGTTAGATTGTTTGTTGCCGTCAGTTTATACAGAGAGCATGTAACTACTTGAAGGGTTCAAGTAGTATTTTTATGACTACTTGAACCCTTCAAATAGTCATTTTATTTCATGTAATGATTTATACATAGAGCGTGTGACTACTTGAAGGGTTCAAGTAGTAAAAAACATTTACTTGAACCCTTTAAGTAGTCAAATTGTTTGTTGCCGTCAGTTTATATAAAACTAATGTAACTACTTGAAGGTTTCAAGTAGTATTTTTTGAGTACTTAAATCCTTCAAGTAGTATTTTTTGAGTACTTAAATCCTTCAAGTAGTCATCTTGTTTCATGCAGTGATTTATACAGAGAGAGTATGACTACTTGAAGGGTTTAAGTAGTCAAAAAACATTACTTGAACCCTTCAAGTAGTCAAATTGTTTGTTACCATCAATTTATACATAACCCATGTAACTACTTGAAGGGTTCAAGTAGTCATCTTGTCTCCCGTTAGTGAGCAATCTAGATAAAAAAATTGATATCATCCACACAGTAATCAACATTGAACCCCTAATCAGTTTATAAATACTTGAATCTCAATCAACAAACATATCTAATCAACAAAAAATTTATAATCCAAAAAAGTGTATAAAAAATCAGAATCGAAATTACCGGGGTGTAGTCTAACCCATGGCTTCCCTTTCCACTCCAATGCAGCGAATTCACCGGATTAGATTTATTACAGTGTCTTCCCTTAAGATGTAGACCTTGAAATTAAGATAAGGGAAACTGGAGCGGGACGATCCGGGTAAGGACCCAAGGACTCGCCCAATCAAACTCCGCCACAATGAAGTGGAAAAATATTTTTTCTAGGTATGAAGCGTGTTTAAGGACCGAATGAACATCAGCCATGGAGCCTCGGAGGTACTTGGAGTCTAAGGTCATCATAATGTGAACCAAAACCGGATCGCAGGAGGACACCATTTCTCTATTGGTCAAAATGGGATACTCCACCCCATTTCGGTACATCAGAGCTTCAGTGAAAAGGGTCAAATCGTTGAATCCATCACCACTATCGCTTAGTCTGGTCGAAACGAAGAGAAGTAGAAGAAGAGAAAAGAAGAATGGCATTTTGTTGAAGAAATGGTGAACCTAGGGATAAATGAGAGCTTAGAGTGTGAGGGAGTGAGTATATGTTGGTGTGATTGTTGTATGGGGAAAAGAAATAAATGATGAGGAAAGAGAGAATTAAGTTAAGTTAATGTTGATTGTGGTGGGTCAAGGGTGTAGAATTCTGGATTTTGAGAAAGATTATAAAAATCTTTAGATAATGTGGAAAGAGTGTAGAATTGCAAATAACCTTATCCAATTTAGAAAAGTTGGGGGTATTTAGGTAATTTCATCTCATTTGGTCTAATTTTAGCGGATCACCACCCTCTAAGGGGGTGTGAGTGTCCATAGTTAAAAAATTATAGAGGGTATGAGTGATATTTTTAAACTTGTATGAGATGTGAGTGTCATTTAATGAAATCTCAGGAGATATCAGTGGGATTTTCTCTTAAAAAATTATATTTTTCCTTTTAACTCATTATCAAAAAGTTTTTTACTAATAGCCCTTCCGTAAAATCATTAATTTTGATAAAAAGAATAATATATATATATAATTTTTTTATTTTGCTTTTGTTAGGATAAATATTTATTTTGAAGAAGAACACAATCTTAAGTGGTCGTTTGATACGGGTTAAATAAAAATACTGAAAAAGTTAAGTTGATGGATAAAGTTAATGGTAAAGTTAGATAACAATATTTTAAGATAACTATGTTTGACAACATGTTGTTAAGTTAAAAAGTTAGTAGGAAAGTAAAATTACCTTATTTGGTATATATTGAAGTGAGTAAAATTATTGAAAAAATTGTATAACGAATATAAGAATAATTTAATTATTATGGAGCTCACATGTTAACTATCTATACTTTTTTTAGCTGTTTTAACTACAATCTAACAAATTAATAATTTTGTTAAAGCTACCAATAAAATCAAATTCACTATTTTCTTTTATTACATTAAAAGATAAATAATTTTTCGCTTACAATGTACAAATATTTTTTTCTGAGAAAATTACATATATAAGCCACTGTAGTTTATAACACGTTTCAATGTGACCATTATAATTAAAAAAAAACTCTATTTTATTATCAACGTTTACACATTATTTTCAAAGTTTTGGTCTTGAAGAAAATAAAAAACTCAAATCAAGTAGGAATAAATGCAAATAAATAATAATATTTTTTATGAAGAAAGTTATATGGTAAAGTAGATTTTTTGTAAAAAAAAAAGTGGTTATTAGTGGTGAAAAAATTGCGACCGAACCGAAATTAGTCGGTTACATAAGTTACCTCGATTCAGTTCTGTTCGATCGACATTCTTGTTGAACCGTATGTTCGGTTTGGTTAGAAAAATTATATGATTTCGAACCGAACCTTACTGAACTGAAAGTATAAATAAAATAAAATAAATATTATATATATACTAAACAACTTGTTCTAACCTTAAAACCCAACATTTCACTCATGCCTCCCTCCCTCTCCTCTTCGTTCTCTCTCTCCTTTCCTCTCTTTCTCTTCTTACAAACTACAAACCCTAACAAAGCTTCTTCTCAGGCGCTCCACCCTCTACAACCATCTACTCTCACTTGCGCCATCTTCTCTTGTTCGTATGGTCTTCCCTCTCACTCTGCCTTCTCTCTACTCGCAGTGCTCCTCTCTCTCGCAATGGAGTTCAATGACTCTCTCTCGCGACAACGGAGTTCAGTTATATTCTCTCTACTCGTGGCAATGGAGTTCAACCATCTTCTATGTCTCTCTCTATTCACAGAATACTCAGATATGCTCATATCTGAGTAGATCTGAGTTTTTTATTACCCTAATTTTTAGTTTTAGAGATTGTAATGATGTGATTCTTATTGTACTGATTTTGTTTTGCTAAATTTGTAACCTTAATATTTTAAATTAAGGTTTGTAGTTAATTTAGATATGTTTACAATTTACCTTCTGATTTTAGTTATACAGTGAGTTAATTTCTATGAAATTTGTTTGTTTATGAAATATTAAGTTTAATGATTTTTTTACAACATTGCCGAACTGAAACTTTCAATCATGGTTCGGTTCGATTCTTATGTCATCCATGGTTTAATTCGATTCTTATGTCATCCATGGTTCAATTCGATTCTTATGTCATCCATGGTTCGATTCAGTTCATGAAATAAGTGAATTAAAATTTTTTATTCGGTTCAATTTTCTCTCAAATAACCAACTGAATGGAACCGTAAATAACGGATTGTTATTCTAACACCAATGTAATCTCAGATGGTGTGTGAAAATTGAAGGCGCATTTTCAGCTATGCTATTCTCTCTCTTCTTCTAAAACCCTTCTTAAACCCCAGTGGCCAGTGGCCACTCTCTTCTCTTCAACGTTTCCATCACCAGAGTAATGAGCAGAAGAGGGTTGAAAACTTTCCTACTTCATTCTATTCCCTCTATTTCATCTATTAAATTCAACCCCTTCTTCTCCATAAACCCATCACCAGAATTCCCTTTTTCGTTCAAATTCCTCCGCCAAAGTTTCAAATTTTCATTCCAAAATCTCTTCTTCTTTATCGCCAAGTACTCCACCTATTCTTCACCGGATGGTCTCGAAGGATTAGTTGATCCAGACGATTCATTTTTCTCTGAGAGTTCGCCGGTTGAATCCGTTTCAGCTCAAGAGTTCAATTTTCTTCGCGATTCGTTGTTGAATCCTACTGATGGTGGGTCTTCAACGCAGACACGTGACCCTGGTAAGAGTTCAAACGAGGCGATTTTGATTTTGGAAACGATTCGAAATAATGGAGATGGGTTCGGTGAAAAGACCCAAAAATTTCTTAGACAATTTAGGGAGAAGTTGAATGAAGATTTGGTAGTTGGGGTGTTAAATCTCTTAAACAACCCTGAATTAGGAATCAAATTCTTTATGTGGGCTGGTCGGCAAATCGGCTATACTCACACTGGTCGAGTGTACAATGCATTGTTAGAGATATTGGAGCTTGACTATAAAGATAGAATACCGGAACAATTTTTACAAGAAATTAGGGGCGATGATAAAGATGTACTAGGGAAGTTGCTTAATATTTTAATTCGGAAGTGCTGCCGAAATGGGTTGTGGAATGTAGCGTTAGAAGAATTAGGAAGGCTTAAGAATTTTGGATACAAGCCTACACGATTAACCTATAACGCGATGATTCTGGTGTTTCTTCGTGGGGATAAGTTGGACGCTGCTTCTTTGGTTCACAGGGAGATGTCAGACTCCGGTTTTAATATGGATGAGTTTACTCTAGGCTGTTTTGCACATTCCTTATGCAAAGTAGGGAAATGGAGGGAGGCCCTCACGATGATTGAGAAGGAAGACTTTACACCTAATACAATTATTTATAACAAAATGATATCTGGGTTGTGTGAAGCGTCACTTTTTGAAGAGGCCATGGCCTTTTTGAACAGAATGCGGTCTAATTCTTGCATTCCTAATGTCGTGACATATAGGATCTTGCTTTGCGGATGTTTGAGGAAAAGACATCTTGGGAGGTGTAAGCGAATTCTCAATATGATGATTACAGAAGGTTGTTATCCAAGTCGTAGGATATTTAATTCTCTAGTACATGCCTATTGCCGAACAGGGGATTATACTTATGCCTATAAGTTGCTTAAGAAAATGGTAAACTGTGAATGTAAACCAGGTTACGTGGTTTACAATATCTTGCTTGGTGGTATTTGTGCCAATGAAGTACCAAACTCTGATCAACTAGAGTTGGCTGAAAAAGCTTATGCTGAGATGCTTAGCGCAGGAGTCGTATTAAATAAGGTGAATGTAGTAAATTTTGCCCGATGTTTATGTGGCGCTGGAAAATTTGAGAAAGCATACAATACTATTCGTGAAATGATGGGCAGTGGCTTCATACCTGATACAAGTACATACTCTAAAGTGATTGGTTTTCTTTGTAATGCCTCAAGGATAGAACAGGCTTTTTTGTTGTTTGGAGAGATGAAAAATAGTGGTATTGTACCTGATGTCTACACTTACACAGATTTAATTGATAATTTTTGTAAAGCTGGGCTTATAGAACAAGCTCACAAATGGTTCAATGAAATGGCAAGTGAAGGTTGTGCCCCTAATGTGGTGACTTATACTTCTCTTATTCATGCATACCTCAAAGCAAGGAAAGTCGCCGTTGCAAATGAAATATTTGAGATGATGTTGTCTGAAGGTTGTATCCCAAATATTATCACATATACAGCGTTGATTGATGGCTATTGTAAGGCCGGTGATGTAGAAAAAGCTTGCCAGATTTATGCAAGAATGAGGGGTAATGTGGACGTCTCTGATGTAGATATGTATTTTAATATTGGCCTTAGCAATTCTGAGGAACCAAATGTTGTAACATATGGAGCTTTAGTGGATGGTTTATGCAAGGCACACAAAGCCAAACGTGCTCGTGACTTGCTGGAGATAATGCTAGTGGAAGGTTGTGAGCCAAACCATATTGTGTATGATGCACTTATAGATGGATTTTGCAAGGGTGGGAAGTTAGAAGAAGCGCAAGAGGTGTTTGCTAAAATGACTGAACGTGGTTACAGCCCTAATATATATACCTATAGCTCTTTAATTGACAGATTGTTCAAGGATAAACGTTTAGATCTTGCTTTAAAAGTACTATCCAAAATGCTGGAAAATTCATGTGCTCCAAATGTTGTTATCTACACAGAGATGATAGATGGCCTCTGTAAAGTTGGAAAGATAGATGAAGCTTATAAGCTTATGTTGATGATGGAAGAAAAAGGGTGTTACCCAAATGTCGTTACATATACTGCTATGATTGATGGCTTTGGAAAAGCAGGTAAATTTGACAAATGCCTTGAGCTCTTCAGAGAAATGGACTCCAAGGGTTGTGCGCCGAATTTTGTCACCTACAGTGTTTTGATTAACCAGTGTTGTGCTGCTGGCCATTTAGAAAAGGCTTATAAACTTTTGGATGAAATGAAGCAGACATACTGGCCAAAATCTATAGTTGGTTACCGTAAGGTCATTGAAGGTTTTAACAGAGAGTTCATTGCTTCTCTTGGGCTTTTAGAAGAGATGGGAAAGAGTGATTCAGCTCCGATTATTTCTCTGTACAGAGTTTTGATTGATAATTTTAGCAAGGCAGGAAGACTAGAAGTTGCTCTTGAGCTATATGATGAAATTAAATCGGTCTCACTTTCCACAGCCGCTGACAAGAATATGTATTTATCATTGATTCAAAGCTTCTGCCTTGCGGGTAGAGTTGAGAAGGCATTTGAGTTATTTACAGATATGATACGATGTGGTGCTGTTCCAGAACTTAGTGCATTTGTCCACCTTATTAAAGGGCTTATCGAAATTAACAGATGGGAAGAAGCATTTCAGCTTTCAGATAGCATATCTCAGATGGTTTGTATCTTAACTCTTCCACCTTACTTAACACATTACACTACCACTCATTCATGCTAAATACTCGTCAATTCATTCAATATCAAGTTATTTTGACCCGAGTGCTTCTCTAATAACAGATTTGTTCATTAGTCTGAAGTAGTACCTACTATGAGAAGTACAAATTTGTTCTATTCAAACTCTGCTTTGACATTTTTCTCATGAAATTTTGGCTCGGATATTGTTTTATCCTGAAATTTTTTTCCATCTTTCTCTTTTTTATTTTTCATGTGGTCTAAATTAAGGGCATCTTACTTCTCAATAGTTGACTGATTACATTCTTTCTATGTCTGTAATTACTTATAACAATTATAACAAATTTTAATTCAAAGATAGAAAAATGTGAGGTTGGAACGTTAGTAGGTAATAAAATTCCTTTTATGTGAAGCACCGGACTTACTGTTGTTTAAGAATTAAGACATCATTTACTTTTCTCTTCTTTGAGTTCTTTTTTCTTTTCTAACATTTTCTTTTATACTCATGATTTTAAATCTTAATCAAGCAGGATATCCATTGGCTTCAACAAGAATGTACATTACAAAAAAGTTCAGACCTTTTCACCGATGCTAGTCAATGCGACTAACCATGCATTGTTGCTACTCTAAGTTTAGAGATTATCAACTTTAATAGAGGACTCGTGCCTGAGGAGATTACAACGTTGCATGCATAGGGAAAGGCAGACAGCACGTGGCAGCAGTTGACAGATTTTGTAGAGATTGACAACATTTCTTATGGATTCAAAGTAAGTTTGAGAGTGCTTTGTTTGACGGCACTTTAATGCATTAAAAAACACTACTTTAAATCATATTTACTCAGCAAATGTTGTTCAAAGCACATTTTGGCATTTTGAAACACTTCTGTGAGAAACACTTATCCAAGTTTTTTTCTAAAATGTTGCCAAATGCAAAGAAATATGCTTCACCAAATAATCCAATATTCATACAAAGTTAGATTGTACCTGAATGTATAGTGTTTCTAGTCATAAGCAGTCTCAAACACACTTGTAGCTATGCATTTGCATAATAGCCGAGTAGTTGTAACCATTGCATGCAGAGGTGAGCCTATTGCATAAGTTGATGAATTCAGTGCATCTGTGGTTGCTATCTGATTTAATGATTGACAACTTTGCAGAGGATTTTAACGACGCATGCACCGAATAACTTGAGGAGATTGCACTGAATGCAGCTTTATACAGCTTTAGTTCTCACGAGAACCAGCGGTAAAATCTAAGAGAAGTCAATGCTCATATACTATCCCATCATTCACTCGGTAAGATCTCCTTTTAACTCTTGTGTGTCTAAGAGCGTAAAAATGTTGGGACAATTCAACCTCTTGTAGATGAAGCTAATAATTTTTGTACACTTGGGTCTGTTTTTCACTTTCAGATTAAATTTTATACAACCCCTTCTCTGGGAAGTAGTTACCAGTGATCTTATGATTCCAAAAATGTTCTTTGCAATCACATCGTAGAATCTAGATTTATTGTTTTTTTTTTCCATTTGAAAGCCGGTTAGGTGGCTACATTCCAAACACTGTAGGCGTATGATTGTTTTCTTTTTCTCATTGTTTGTTAGCCTCAACCTATGTTAAATGTATTTGAATTTGTTTCAAAGCTAAGATACATGAATTTGTCATGTAATCTCTAAATGTTTTACAAATTATAAGCCTATGATGAGTTAAAACTCTATAAGCTGTTTCAAAAAAGCTAAGATACATCAATTTGTCATATAATGTCTAAATGTTTTATATATTATAAGCCTATTATGGTTTAAAACTTTATAAACAAAAAGTTATTCGTGGTTTTACATGCATCTATGTGAACATTTACATCTGCCACTATAAAAGTAAATAAAATAAAGGTTAGGAAGGAAAATAATTACTTGGTGAGCAAAGTGCCGGATCTCACACGGGTGTGGCTGGGAAATATGGTTGTGAAATGAGAATTTTTTGGTTAGTCTTATTCATTGAAAAAGACATGTACACCCTCTATTATCTCTTATTAATGTGGTTAAACAGTAACTTTTGCAGAATGCGATAAAATTTCAACAAAATAAATATGAAATGCTCCAGAACTTGGAAATTTTCTCTTTATTTGAAGTGGTAGCAAGTCTTTACTCGTAGGGATTATGGATCTACTTGAAACCGAGATGAACAATTGGGTTTTAAGAGTAATTCTCAAAAGAAGATTATCCTGTAAATCATTTTCGTGCTTCTTTATGCATTGCCTACAAATAATGCCAACCGATGAATAAAATGCAAGTATTGCTGCCGAAACTTATTTCTGCTGCAAGATACTCGTTGATGATGGCTAGGTCAGGTCAACATATACACTCATGTTCTTATTCTCAGATTCTAGTTTGTCAAGGAGAAGGGACGAGTGGCTCTGACAACACATAGAATGCAGTTTTTGATAGCACCGCTGAACCTGCTGCCACTCACAGGCTCCATACCCCATTCTCTTTTTCTTGATGCCGCGGAAAAGCGATATATATATATTCCCTCTTGAAACTCTGTACTATAGCTATCCAGCTGATGAGTGTTCCTAACTCTTGTGCTACGGAGAATAATCAATCATAGAAGGTGCCTAAAAAAGGAAGCAGAGGTTCTTCACTTCGAGTGGCATAGCTACGCTCAGTTTTCACTAACTTTGCCTCGGGTTCACTTCTGAGAAATCTTGTTAAAGCAAACCAACGGTTGGCATTACTTGTAGCTAACCAGGTCAATTCAAACTCACTACATGTTCCATGGGATTGAAAACTCAGCATAATTGGTTTTTTTCACATGCTCTTTTTCTATATTATTTCGGATGGCCCTGCTACGTCTGCTCACTACTCTGACTCCCGTGAGCAGGTCCCCTGGCTCTTAGTATGATTTTGAACTTTTCTGATCCGACATGATAACAACTCTTACTCCACTTCTATTCTTTCAAGAGAAAGGCACCGAGATCCTGTAGCGTCATTTGCCTGTTGCCAATAGGATCGATTTGGTTAGTAAGATTCAATGTGAGATTCAAATAATTCAATGCACTCCACTTATTTCAAATAAAACTTGGAATTGTAATCCCTTTGATTTCTTCAATCATTGATAAGAACTAAAACAGAAATCAAGTTTCATTCAAATGAATCATTTTTATTTAAGGTTTATACTATATTTATAATATCAGACTCATGGTTATTTCTTCAAACAAATTTGCTATTAGATATTGTTTTAAAAATCTCTTTGCTGTTTTTTTGTTGTTCCCTGAAATTATTTTTAAGACATTGTTTTGATTTGTTTAGATCACTCAATGTAGAACCACAATCATTCGTTAGCTTGAGACAAGCAGCTGATGTTGTTATCAATTTGGGTGGAAGGTCATTGGCTGAATAACTGATTTTCTCTTTGCTGTAATGGTCTTTGTTCATCCCTTGATCATGACAAGGTCAGTTAAGCTTTTGCTCCTTTACTTGCTTATCTGATGATAGTGAGAAGTTAATTGACAAAGAATTCTACAGTGTAGAGAATTTATATTGAAGAAGGGATGATTCTTTGGAGTTATTGTATTACTCGGTAAGATGCTTAATGATTTTATAAAATTGATGATTAGTAGTTGTAGTCGCATGATGAGCAGGGAGTACTTGTATTTGTATAGAGAATTTATATTGAAGAAGGGATGATTGTTGGGAGTTATTGTATTACTCTGTAAGATGCTTAGTGATTTTATAAAATTGATGATTAGTTAGTTGTAGTCGCATGATGACCAGGGAGTACTTGTAGTTGTGTTGGGGGGGGGGGGACAACAGTATTAGAGGATTTATATTGTATTACTCTGTAAGATGCTTAATGATTATATAAAATTGATGATTAGTAGTTGTAGTCGCATGATGAGCAGGGAGTGACCAGTTTAGTTTACAATCAAGGAAGGCTGAGCTACTATCATGGGAAACCCCAACTATATTGTATTTAAAGAGTTGTAAATTGCTTTTTTCCCCCTTTTAGTAATTGTATGTTGTTTACTGTTGGTTCTTGTAGACTTAAGACTGTAGATGGTTAACTGACATTCTCATGTTGAAATCACTGTAATATTATGAAATGCATGTGTTGATTAGGAAATTTTCATATAGCTCATTGAGCCACTCTTTCTTTAGCGATCTGCTTTTGCATACTCTGGGGTTATCGTTATTGTATTAGATGATGCTTTTATTGATACTTAGGAAATGTCAAAGAATGTCTGAATTGATGCTTAGGAAATGTTAAAGAAAGTCTGAATTGATGCTAAGGCAGTTTGATATGCAAGTCTAAATTGATGCTCTTATTTATATGTTTAGGTAATTAAAGATGTCAAGTTCAAGTGTCATTGACTTTGCACATGATGAGCTAAGATATTTTAATAAAAGATGCCGGTGCAGAAGAAGGATAATGATTTCTCCGAAGTCAAGGAATTAAAGTAATATAAAGAAGAGTTTAAACAAATGAGATTTTTTTTTCAAGTTTGCATCGTGTTCCGTAGGCATTATTGTCATAGGTGCCAAGTAGATTTTACCATGTAATATGGGTTTTACCATGTAAACTATGTAATCAAGTTTAATGGAATTTATGTATATGAGTTTACCCATTCTTAGTTTTCAGTCAAGCTATATTATGCAAATATTTGAGTTTTTACTTATAACTTCATTACCATTCTACTGCATAAGCATAATGGAACCTAAAACTACATCTGCCTCTTCAAAACTGCCCAAATAATTGAAATTCATGCCTTCTAATGCCATTCTAACCTATAAACGTCCAAACAATGCCCAAATAATCCTATTTCTAACGTCATTCTTTTTCTGCCAGCTATCTGTTTGCCTAAGCAAATTGGCATGTGAATTATCAGGAATTCAGCCTACTTTTACTTCCAGAACTCCTGTCATTAAATCAATCTGCTGACAGAATTTAGAAATGAAAAACTGAATATTTTCCAAAACTTCCATTACAAATATTTCAGCCAACTTTAACTTCCATTAAAAACGGAAAACTGAATTAAAAGGAACCAACCTGTCACTAAACCAATCTGCTAACAGAAATTCAACCTACTTTTATTCCTGTCATTACAAATATTTTCCAGAACTTCCATATGATCACCTGCTTGAGGACCACATATTTTAATAGTTACAAAATCAGTACATGAATATTTGCATAGTTACCAAATCCACAAAGTAAAGACCATATATTTTCATAGCTACAAAATTAACAAAGGTCGACATTTTAGAGTCAGTCAGTATTACAATAGAGTCAGTTGGTCAACAAAAAATATCTAGAGTCTTGAAGGATCACATCTTTCCACAATTATAAAATTCACAAAAAACAACATGAGCATGATCTATCTTTGACTTGAACTTATCCCTCCCTCTTGAATTAGTATGTTATTCTTCCACAACAAAATCAACAAAGTAACATCACAACAAGATATAAACCAGAAAATTAAAGATATAACACAAGACTAATATAACAAGTTTTGTTCACATAAATCAAGTATATAAACATGCTTTTTTCAGTGTTCTAGCCTCCATCCTTGCCCTAGCTCTCTCTTGAGGAACGCAATGGCGACAAAGGAAGGCGACGACAACATAAGGAGCAGATGAATGGCGAGGAGTCTTCATACTGTACTAAGGGAGGGTGTTTTTCTCGCAATCCGTTGAAGGAAATTTTATGTTGTAAGGTTTTATCAGGTCAGGTGTTTTTATCGAGTACGAGTTTTATCGCGTATGAGTTTTCTTAGGTACGGGTCAATTTACTTAAATTGATCTGAATCTAAGGCTATTTTGGTTATTTCATTCTAAAACTAAACTATTTGTAACATATTGGATATATTTATCTTTTCTTAAAATACAGCGAGTGTCTGTGTCTTTTAGGTAAACCTCTGAGATATACAAATACTTTTTTTTATAAATTTATTTATAATATTTATTTGTGATAAAAAGTTAACATTATATTGACCAGATAATATATATTAAAATTTATTTAAGATTAAATTAACATTTAGTAAATATAATATAAATAGAGTGTTATCGCATGACATAATATTAATGTCGATTCAGGATATAGTATAAATAGTAACGATACATTAACAATCAAATGATATGATATTAATAATTACATATGATGATTTAATATTGTATGATGATAATAATGTGTTAATATATTTTTATCCTAATATTAACATGTTGATATATTGTTATCTGAAAAGAAATCAGGCAAAAAAAAGAAAGAAGGAATTACTGTTGGTTGAATCCTTTAGCAGCAGAATTAAAAAAAAATCTAAATAACTTAAAAACACTTTCTAAAATCATGGGTATTTAAAATCTAATAGCAGCTTACTATATTAGGGGCATCAAAATTGTGTGCATTTCAAAATCAATTGTTTGAAAATATATAAAATTAAACTTACAAAACTGCCATAGAATCTTTAAAATGGTGGGGCATTTATAACAGCTTACCATACATCATTTAAAAGACTATTTAAGATATAATTTTAGAAATCCACTAATTTTCAAAGAAAAAGAGTCTCATAATTCTCATATTAGAATTTGCATTAAATTCTTAAAACAAACTATAAGATATTTTTTTGTCAAAAGAATATGACGTTAAAAAATATAAGAAAAATCACATGATTTTCGCTACCGATTTTCCTAAAACAAACTTAATCATTATATTCAATAAACGCTCCAAATTTTATGGGCTCCATCTGTTTCATTCCCTCCAGAAATTATCAGTTAATAGTTTAACCATCCTGAAAAATGTCATAACTACTCCTCATTTCAGTTTCATTTTAAATTTCCTAATCTTGCTGACTTGAGTGTGAATCGGCAAATGAAGGGTAAGATGGGAAAAATACATTTCTATTCATGGTTTAAATATATTAAAAGGTCATTTATCTACTGATATGTCTTTTGGGCCACTTCATAACTTACTTATAGAAAGTGAATTTACTAAGATTTCTGAAGAATAATTCAAGAGGCACTCTTCCTTCTTATAGAAGGACCAAGCCAAATTTGTTTGGCAACTTGTGTTTTTTTCTTTTACCTATTTTTTCCTTCCAATTTTCATTGGGCTCTTTAATTGTTGGGATTGGGCTTATTATAATAGTTAGTGGGCGTAAAGTTATATATAATTAAAAATACTTGTACTAAAATAATAAGTTTTGAAAGTCATTAAATTTTTTTTTTCAAATTTTAGATAAATAGATAAGTTTTCTTACCACATCATCAACCATTATTTTACAAAATTGTAAAGAGACGATTTTACTCTTTTTTGCAGATTTAGAATTTGATTTTGCATGAGTTTTTTTATTAATTTATGCATGAGTTTTTTGTTAATTAAATTACCAGTAATTAATTATTCAAATTTGAATTTGATTTTCCTGATTTTTTATTAATTAAATCACAGGGTAATTTACTAATTGAACTCCTTCCTTAATATCAACAAATATCGGTTTAAGGTTTTATCAAATTAATGATATAATCAATACCTACTATTCACCAAATTTCAAGGAAAATTTTGATTGGCTCATTTATCACCATATATGTACTACAGTAACGATTTGATTCACTCATAGTAAATATATAAGTTGAACAATAATTATCTATAGTTAGTTAAAAAGAAGATGGTTATTGACTTATAATGAATACATTATAGATAACTTGATAGTATATCAATGATTGAAAGAGTTAATGACGGTTTACTCATAGGCTATTTGTTTCGTTGTTAGCAGTTATAATGGTATGAAAATAATATTATTGATACCATCCTGTTTTAATATTATTAATACATTTATCCTATTAAACAACATTATTAATATTATTAGCGAATGGCAAGAGTCAAACCCACATCTTCACGTTCTTAATCTCTTTCTTTTTTAATCAAACTATTTAAGTAAAAGTGTTGAAATTATTAGTCATAATAAAAGAACCTTTAGTAACAATTAATTTTCAAATTTTGAGTATTAATTATTTCCTTAAATCAAACATCTATCTAATCAGTATATCAACTATTTACCACTGATATAAATGAAAATCCTTCAAACACATCATATTTAGATTATGATCATTTTAATCTAAAATTATTTACCGATCAAAAAACCCTGCTATTTAACTAAACTATTGAAAAACTACTATTTCTTAAAACAACCCCGCTAAAATTGTCTAATCTGCAAAATTTTCCTATAATACAAAATAGATGAGTTCCATAAACATAAAATATAATCATATTTTTTTGCCCATGTATTATACTCTTCCACATAAGATTTAATGATTATTTAAAAAAAAATAGAAACTCCATAAACTCATCAATCTTTTATCTCTACCAAAATCTCTCAAAATCTCTCTCTAAACTATTTGTAAGTAATATATATATTACATTTACAAACAATATGAATAAACAATATATAACATATACTTTTTATCAACACAATATAAAATGTGTCCACAGGGCAGAACTACGACTTGACTCTACTAAAAAAATTATTAATTTTAATATGGATTGTTTTTATTTTATCTTTTTTTATCCCACTAATTTTCAATTATGAGCTCACTAAGTTTCTCAAGTTTTAGTCGTTTATTTTTCAGTTTAACCTTAACAGTTTTTATTTTTAACTCCTAAACTAAAAGACACTAAAATTCCTCAAATTCCCAAATCTCCTCAAATCTCACCCATCCAGTCATCCTCCCTGACCGAGGTCCCGAGTACCAAGAGACCGGACTGGCGACCGTCTAAGTGAATCTAGTCTTAGTGAATCTAGGAGTGTAAGCGGTTCAGTTCGACTCAGTTTAAGAGATTTTACGGAGTCGAACCGAACATACCATTTTACACAATTAACAACCAAACTGAACCGCTTAATTTTCAAAAATCATACCGAACCGAACCGCTCAAAAATAACAAAACCGAACCGAACCGTAAGATGAAAAGCAAAGCATAAAAATTCATCAAATTTCAATCGAATCTCAACTCTAACTAATCTCAACCAAATCGGCAACACATACAAAACCAACATCAATCTCAACTAAGTCTTTGACAAGTTTGCATTTCAACTGAAAATACAAAATATTTACAAAAACAACAGAGAATACATGAAAAAAAGATACAATTTAGATCATAGATACACACAGAGATAAACAGAGAAAGTAAGAGACATTGAGAGTAAGAAACAGAAATAAAAAGAGAGATGAGGGTAACTGATAAAAAGGGTGAGGCTGTGTGAAGTGAATGGGGGAATTAGGGTAAATGAGCTTATATAGAAGTGTGGTTCGGTTCGGTTTGGTGCGGTTTTTTCACAAAAACCGAACACCGAACCGAATCATCCTATTTTTCTACTTCTGGAGCCGAACTGAACTGTGGGAAGTGACAAAACCACCCGAACCGATGCAGTTCGGTCCGGTTTGGTCGATTTTTACGATTTGGTCCGGTTCGGTCAGTTTTTGCAGTTTGATCGGTTTTCCTTACACCCCTAAGTGAATCGCGTGCATGTATCTCTCCCTCTGATATGTGAATGTTTGTGTCGTAGCCTACCACCACCTTCTTCCCCAACCAACTCTTCCATTTCCTCCTTCGATCTTGATACTGACTACTGTCTATTGAGGTATGAAAATAACGATGGTTTTCTTATGTTTATATTTTACCGGTTTCTTCTTGGATTTTACAGTCTTCAAGTTCCTTCTCTCCCTCTGGTCGGTTTGTGTCTTTAGGCCTCCATTTCTGACCAATTTCACATGTAACTCAGTTTTCATTCAACATCTTCATAGCATTTGGTCCACGATAAATTGCAACAAACATGATATTAAACGGAAATCATGTATGATAGGGTGTCACGAAAAGCAGTTAGATGACGGGCAATGACTGTCATCATAGGTGCCGCCAAACACAAATAAATGACGTGGAATACCCGTATTAAAAGTCTAATTTTGTTTTTAAAAAAACTGTCATAGAAGGCAGAAATGCCTTTCCATGACAGTTATTTTAATTAAATTTCTGGATTTCTGATCATGATATTGTTGCAATATCATTAAAAAAACTTTACATATGCTCCTCAAAAAACTTTATAGAAGTGAATTAAATTAATGGGGCGCGGGGGACGCTATGTGTAAGCAAGGAGCATTTCATCTATTCATCAGATAAAGAATGAAATCAGATAAAGAATTAAACAGAAAGTTTCTAATTAGATTGCCTTAACAATGATGGACATGCTTCCTTCATTAATGATTACGAGCATTATGGCCATTAATTAACTAAAGACCACACACTTAGTGAGCAAAATTGAGCAAAATAGACCACATAAAATTCAAGTGAACTTTAGCATCCTGACTATAATCTCAAAAGAAACCAAAACACATCTTCAGTGACAGCATTACAAGTACAAGAAATAGACCACATAAAATTTCGTTCCAAGATCAAAATGATAGGGGATTAATTTCTTAATTCTGTAATTCTGGGTCTACTTGTTAGCCGACCACACATTATGCAACATAACATCTAAGGGTATGTTCCCTATTTCAAGACCACGTTAGCTCAAGTGGTCTAGCACCATGAATACAAGTCAAGTCCCGTAAGTGGATATACACCGAAAACTTGATGCAAATGGAGGCACGTTCTAACATGCTTTGCAAATGAATTCGAAATAGATCCTAGAAACCCAGTTCACCATGGAATGGGAATGGTAATTGGTAATATGCATGGTCCTCACACACCTTTGACCATCAGTCCATTACAATTAATCAATAGAAATTGCCTAAACTGGTTTTGTGGATAACAAATTTAATGAATTGATAACATAAACTATTGTAAATAATAATTCATAAAACATCCAGTGAATATCATCTCTTGAAGAAAATGCATGATAACATGTTAAAATGATTCCAAACCAAGACAGTTTTTAGCACAAATTATCTGGAGAAAACTGCACATTTTCTGTTATAAGCTGAACTACTCATCCTTCCAAGAAGTTGCTTAACCAATTTAAGCGCACATGTTGCATTTATTCTACTGTCTACAAGAAACATGAAGAAGTAATTGTTTATTGGCATGGATGCAGATAAACCAGTTAAACCACTTGCTAGAGTTGATTATGCCCTTTTTATTATTCACACTTTTGTGATTAATACGTATCCTTTAACCAATAAAAAGGATAAATATCATATTGTTTTGGAAATTACATTCCAATAACACTGCAATAGAAGAGAAACTGTTTAAGGAAAAACTTCATATAGACATTCAGCAAACACATTATGACGTATACAGGCCATATATGTGTTGGCTAGTTCAAAATCTACTCTGTTCACACTCAGCAACATAATACTAGCATTATCACCACAAAAACCACAGAGCAAACAACCAAAAGGCTTAATACAGAATGCAAGAGCACTACCAACCTCACTACCATGAACGACGAGCAACTGAGGTGTCAATGACAGCAAGAATGCTCAACGCTCTATTATTTTCTTTGGAAAAGGAAGAGTGAGTCATGGCATGACGGAGAAGATCACTGCTCTGAAAAGTGTAACTGAAGACAATGAAATAAATATAATATAATACCAAAAGCAACATGAACAATTTGTTTCAGTTAATTGCTACAGTGGATTTTTTGGGAAAATGAAGAGTCAAATAATCTGTGAAATTTCTCAATACTTTTTTCTTCTGAATTTTTTGAGTGACCAAACAGATGTAAAGCGCGCCGTAGAACAACGAGGTGGAGAGGAAAGAAGAGGGACTAACCCAATATCTGCTTCTGAAGGGTTTCTAAGGCAGTCTCAAAAGGCGAAAAACGTTTAAGGTTCCAGCCACTTGGATCAATTCCAGCGCGTCCCTACAAGACGACAAAGTGGTTATCACTGTTTGGTTTGCCAGAAAATGAACGAAAAGAAAACAACAAATATCACAACTATCCAACCTTAACTACACGTATACTTTCCAATCGGCTTAGCGAACCAGAAATTAAACATGTACCTGAAAGTTAGGGACGATTGCAAGGGCGATGATGTCGAAGATAAGGAAACGACAACCGTCAGCTCTAATACCCATTTCTCTTTGCTATATAGAGGTTGAGGACCAAAAAAATACAAAAATAGAGAAAACATACCGTCAGCTCAATTGCGCTGAGAAGAAAAAATTGTAGAAATGACGGGAGAAGAGCCGTCAGCTCAATCACCCGGTGCGCTAACCCTTTTCCAGTCGCTAGCTCAAAGTTCAGGAAGACAACCTTGCTCGATCAATAGTGGAAGATCACCGTGAAAGATCATCATAGAACCTAACCATCAAAGTTCGCCTGAAAGTGGCCGTGAAGGTCACCTGGCGCG
The DNA here is from genome assembly GCA_003255025.1 of Datisca glomerata. Classification (NCBI taxonomy): domain Eukaryota; kingdom Viridiplantae; phylum Streptophyta; class Magnoliopsida; order Cucurbitales; family Datiscaceae; genus Datisca; species Datisca glomerata. The sequence goes on along the minus strand of QANY01004819.1, from coordinate 317,575 downwards.
TCTTCTCTTTCAAATCCCACTCGTCATTTTCTAAGATTTTTTGTTAAAGTAGAACCTTACATTAACTATTTTATAAAGTAGAACCTTACCTTAACTATTTTATAAAAATAAATTCTCATACTAATTTTTATTTACCTTGTTCTTTGAGATACAGATTGACCAACACAAAAGCCATCTCTATCAATCTACGCTCATTGATGAGACGGCGACATAGAAAAGAAAGTATACCCTTTGTCACCCTCTTTTTTCACTTAAAAGTAAAGAAGAGATACAAAGGAATCGTCTACCAGTTAGGAAGCTAGACATTAAGGAAGTGGTTTGATGAGGATAACTAAGCTGCACGTCGGAGTTGGCTACTGGCACAACGGGTGGTGCCTTACCGCATCGCCTCAATTCAAAATCAGTTTGTGAAGTTATCAAAAAATCTTTTCACGAATTTCAAACGACGGCTTGAAAAAAAGTGATGATTACACGAAACCCCACCCCTTCGTGTACCTCACTTGCATTACCCACATTTCTCTCTTACTGTTACTATCTCTCTCTCTTGAAGTTGCAACATCTCTCTCTGTGTGAAAATCTTTGAGTCTTCGTCTCCCATAGCAAAGAAAAACAACAAGGTAAGTTTTTGAGTTCCTAAGTTTTTGTTTTGGATTCTGAGGTGTTTTTTTTTCTACGTTTCTAAGATGTTTTATCTGGTTCTGAGGTGTTGTTTTTGAGTTTCTGAGGGGGTTTATTCGGGTTTCTGCGTTTCTTTTTTATTGTGGATGTCTGAATCACAACAATGTTAGTTTTTTTGGGTTTATAATATTTTTTTTCTGAGTTTGTGAGTAATTTTTCTCCTGGAAATGATAACAGAATGTATAGGTCATTAGGAGGAGTTCCAATAAGCGGATAAATATAGTATACCACCTTAATTATTTCCTCTATGAGGGAGAAAGCAAATTGAAAAACCCGCGGATATGAGAAAAACTCAAATTCATTGTTAGCCAAGGAAAATTACTCATGGTAAAGACAAGATAGACTTTGACCAGACGTGCTCGGAATCAGTTGAAAATAAGCGTAGATCAGGAGATTCCCGAAAAGGTCAACCTTTCGAACTGCTGCTGAATCCATGGGCAGGCAAGAGACAACATGGTGAACTGAAATATCTTAGTAGCTAGAGGAAAAGAAAGCAAAAGCTATTCCCGTAGTAGCGGCGAGCGAAATTACGAAGTATGTTCCTCCTTTCGTGGTTCTTCAAGTGCATTATTAATCGAGCTCAAGGGCAATGAGTCTTTCCCATTGATCACCATGACTTGTCCTATGGGTTTCTGAGTATTTTTTTTGGGTTCTAAGGTTCTGATCTCGGTGGGTGTCTATTTTCTAGGTTACACGGGAGTCGTGTAAGCCTCGTGTAGGCCATACGAGAACTACACTAGGGTCGTGTAAGCCTCATGTAGGCTACATGAGGACTACACGAGGGTCGTGTAAGCCTCGTGTAGTCTACACGAGGACTACACGAGGGTCGTGTAAACATCATGTAGGCTACACGAGGACTACACGAGGGTTGTGTAAGCCTCGTGTAGTCTACATGAGCACTATACCAGGATCGTGTAAGACTCGTATAAGCTACATGAGGAATACACCAGGATCGTGTACCCCTCGTGTAGTCTATATGAGGACTATAGGAGGATCGTGTACCCTTCGTGTAGTCTACACGATGACTACACGAGCATCGTGTAAATTTCCTGATCTTATGTTTGCCTTGAATATTCTACAGGCTATGACTTCATCAAAGATGCAACCAAGATACGTCCATGACGTTAACACAATTCCAAAAGTATGGGTCAATGCAAAGTGCAATACCCACTGCATAGAGATTATCAAGATCAAGCTGACAGCTCATCAACTCTCCCTATTTAGGGAGACATGCTTTGGTCATTTCCTTGATCTCCCAGCTCTGAAGTTTTCAGCAACTGTCTGCCACCAGGTGCTGGCCAGGGAGGCCAAATATGTCAACGACACTCCATCTGAGGAGAAAATATGGATCTTGTCAATGTGGAACCGCTGTGCTTCTCCAAGAAGGAGTTCTCCTTGATGACCGGACTAAAGTTCGGTGAAGCCCGTGATGAGAAGAAGACTCGTGGCCCCAACAGACTCTCTGATCTATACTTTCTCAAAACCAAATCAATAACCATGGCTGAGTTGGAGGAGAAGTTTAAAAACTCTAAATATTAGTCAGATTCGGAAGGGGTCAAGATGGATCTGATTTATTTGCTAGAGCATTTTGGAGAATCGTACCCTAATTGAGAAGAGATGGTTAGTTTTGGTTAACGACCTTGAAGCGTTCAACCAATATCCGTGGGGAGAGCTCTCGTTCTCCAAAATAATGAAATTATTATTAGCTGTGAAGAATACAAATGTTGTTTTTGGTGATCTTAAAGATCAAGAAAAAACAAAAAAGTGCATAAATCCCCCGCTGCTATTCGTGGGTATTCACTCAATAGATGTCCAATTGCCTTCCATGTATAATTTATTTAATTCTATGTAGTGGTGTATTGAATTATTTATGTGCTGAATACTGAATTACTCTCTTTTGTTTAAATAGGCATGTGTATTTGAAACTATCCCCTTGGTGGATAGTTTGTATGGTAACCAGGTTTCAACCAAGGTGCCAAAGATTCTCAAGTCGTGTCCAACCACGATAGTACCGGTTGAGAATATTTAAAAAGAAATTTTTTCTAAGGAGAACGTATGTTGGTGAATTATATTGACAAATTATTTTATATTACTTTCACATATACTGATTTATATTTCTTACATTTTTAGTTGACAGTTCTATCCTTGGTCCTTACTGAGGAGGAAGAAGAAAAAAGCTTCTGGAGATTAGTAGTTGGGAAGAATGTATGTTCAAAATCCTTTTCTATCCTTCTTCTTCTTGAACACGAACCTTGTGTAGTCATCGTGTAGACTACACGATGGTTACACTAATATCATGTAACCATCGTGTAGTCTACACGATGACTGCACGAGGTCCGTGTAATTGATCTGTAGTCACCATTTTTTTGTTTTGTCTGTTTTATATTACATGTTTTTTTAGTGGACGCCTCCTCCGTCACCCTTTCCGGTAGAAGATGAGGCTAATGAGGAGGAGGATGCCATTAAAAAGGAAGAGGAGAAGAAGAAGAAGAGGAAGAGGTCCGAAGAGGCCATTAAAAAAATAGAGGAGAAGAAGGTTGTGTCCAAGAAGTTCAGCGGACATAAAGATTGGGTGAGAAAATGTCTGATTGGAATGGACCAAAAGACCACTTCAATGGACAAGAAGATTATGTCCATGCAATCAGACATTTCCTTTGCAATTTTCCAAATTAAAATTTTAATGGATCATCTGGTAACATCGATGCCAGATGATTACTCATTCTGTCCTCGATCTGCCATGATGATGGCTAGCGACGAGGAGGAGATGAAGATTGGTAAGGATGTGAAAAAAATGAAGAATGAGAGAAGGATGAAAAAGAAGAAGATATGGTAAAGTAGGAAGAAGAAGAGAAGATGGTAGAGAAGGAAGAAGAAGAAGAGAAGGAACAAAATGAAGAAGAAGACAAAGAAAAGAAGAAAAGAAAGAAGTGAAAATCGAAGAAAAGGAAGATGAGAAGGAAGGTAATAAGGAGGAAGAATGTGAAAAGAAGGAAGACGAAGAAAACAGAAGGGAAAAAAGAAATAGAAAAAGAAATGGAAGAGAAAACAAAAAAAGAAGAAGAAAAAGAAGAAAAAACAGAAGAAGAAGAAGAAGAAGAAGAAGAAGAAGAAGAAGAAATAAAAGAAGAAGAATAAACAAAAAAAGAAGAAGAAGAATAAACAAAAAAAGAAGAACAAAAGATTGTATCGATAATATCTTCATTGATGGATTCGGTTCGGTCAACGGAGCAGTTCAACGATGGAGAAGAAGAGCTCATATGCCTTAGTGAACTTGGTAAGAGGAAAATTAAAAGATCTCAGGTCCTAGAGTCACCTTATTGGAAACTTAAAAGGTTGAAAAGAAGAAGCATCACAGGAAAAAAGCTGATGAAAATATCGTTGCCAAAACGGACTTCAAACCTTTTCAAGCATATGGTGATGTATCTTCTGAGGATGAAGCCCATTTTAAAGCCTGGTTCACCTCCCCAACGACAAAGTAAGTGATGTAATTTTCTTGTACAGTTCTTCTTCTCACAATGGCTATACTAACCTCGTGTAGTCTTCATGTAGTATACATGATGGTTATACCGACATCGTGTATACTACACAATACTTATACTCACCTTGTGTAGCCATCACGTAGTATACATGATATTTACACTGACCTTGTGTAACCATCGTGTAGGCTAAATGATAGTACACTAACCCCGTGTATCCATCATGTAGTATACATGATGGCTACACTGACCTCAGGTAGTCTTCGTATAATATTCATGATGGTTACATTGACATCGTGTAGTGATCGTGTATACTACACGATGGTTGCATTGACATCGCGTAACCACTGTGTGGTAAACCATTGTACCTAATTTTGATCTATAATCACGTTGTATAGGAACGAGAAAGTAGATGTTGGATTTTGCACCGTTGACCATACCTGGTTAAAAAAACTAGCATTTTTAGCTTATCAATGACATGAGTTGGATGTAAGAAGTTATTTATAATCTTTTTTAATGTGGTATTTAAAATAATTATAAATATCTTAACTAATCTTTATTTTGCAGCATATCGATGCATACCTAGAGCTCATGAGCAGAGATTTTTAAGAATACAACCCTCATATCAGAATCAATGTTGGTGATTTGATTCTGCATGTAAGTAAGATTTGTTTTTAAACTTAATGAACTGCACATCGTAGTCTACACGAGTCCTTCCCAAGCCTCGTGTAGTCTACACGAGTCTTTCACGGGCCTCGTGTAGTCTGCACGAGGTCTTCACGGGCCTAGTGTAGACTACACGAAGCCTTCACGGACCTCATATAGACTTTGTGTATTCTACACAAGGTCTTCACGGGCCTCGTGTTGACTTCATGTAGACTACATATTTCCTTCACAGGCCTCGTGTAGAATTTGTGTAGTCTTCATGACCATTTTTCGTTGACGTTGAAGATTTAAATTTTTTTCCGTGACATTACAGGGGAACCTGTCTGGTCTAATGATAGAGTTTGAACAAGATCCCATAGGCCAGGATATTGACGTTGATGATCAGCTCCGGTACCTAGTCCTCGGCTTACACACGAATTTTGGAAGGAGTTGGGAACAATCAGATAATATTATCTTTTCAATGAATGTGAACTGCAGTCATTGAATTGTAGTTGAGCTTGATTTGATTGGCCAGTGTATTCATATTTATAACTTCATGAACATGCCATATCAACGCTCCTTGTACATTGAAATAATGAAACCTTTCCTGAAGGTTATCCCTCAGCTAGCTCAAATGATGAATATTTATGAGAAAAGACATGAGGTTAAACCCAAAGATGAGTGGAAATATGTGATCATGAAGTGTCCACAACAAGAGAATGGATAAGTGAAATATAAATTGTTTCGAAAGTCCACTTAAAATTTTATACATATTATTTAATTGTCGTTTTGCATTTCAAGTGTTTTGTAGGTTCAATTGTGGGGTATCCATCCTTAAGTTTGTCGAAGCCCTCGCATATGGGAAGAACTTCCAAGAAATAACTCAACAAAAATGCCAGACTATCGAAGATGAATTATAATTGAGTTATTTGCACGTGGCAATGTTGTACCGAAATAATTTAGATATATTTTATCTTTATACACCCTCAAATTGTGAATTATGGATTATGAGTTTTATTTGGTTACTATATGTTTAGTGTAGTCTTCATCTAGCCTGCACGATGATTTTACGAGCATCAAGTAGTCTTCATGTAGCCTACACGAGGATTTCACGATCATCATGTAGGATTCATGTAGCCTACACGATGACTTCACGGGCATCGTGTAGGCTTTATGTCGGCTAATTAAACTTTATGACATTATTAAATAATAAATAAAAGTATATTTCTATATTTAAGTGCCTTGGTGTAGGCTTCATATAGCCTACACGATGACTTCATGGACATCGTGTAGACTTCATGTAGCTTACACGATGACTTCACGGACATCGTGTAGTCTTAATATAGCCTATGTGATGACTTTACGGACATCATGTAGTCTTAATGTAGCCTACACGATGACTTCATGAGAATCTTGTAGTCTTTATGTAGACTAATTAAACTTTATGACATTATTAAATAACAAACACAAGTATATTTCTATATTTAAATGGCTTGGTTTAGGTTTCATGTAGCCTACACGATGACTTCACATGCATCGTGTAGGATTCATGTAGACTACACTATGACTTCATGGGCAGCATGTAGTCTCCATGTAGCCTACACGATGACTTTATGGGCATTGTGTAGACACGATGACTTCACGGATATCATGTAGACTACTCGATGACTTCACGAGCATCATGTAGTCTTAATGTAGCTTGCACGATGACTTCACGGGCATCATGTAGCCTACACGATAACTTCATGTGCATCGTGTAGGATTCATGCTGACTACACGATGACTTCACGGGAGTCGTGTAATCTTTATGTAGCCTACACGATGACTTCACAGGCATCGTGTAGACTTCATGTAGACTATACAATGACTTTCCGGGCATCATGTAGTCTTAATGTAGCCTACACGATGACTTCACAAGCATCGTGTAGGATTAATGGAGGCTAATTAAAATTTATAACATTATTAAATAACAAACACAAGTATATTTCTATATTAATATTTAATTTAAGTCTACAAAGATCATTATTTATATTTAAGTGATTTGGTCATCCTCTTGAGATAGAGGAATTGGATTCCTGCATGTTTGTCGGTTGTGGCCAATTTTCCCACAACGTTTGCACTTCCTTCTCACGATTTCTTCACCTTTAGATGGAATTCTCTCTGTCCCTGGTCTGCCACTTTGTCGCCTCGTTATAGGTGAAAATACCACATTTTCATGAACCTCATGTCTAGTGACCCAATCTGCTTGATCTCTGAGAGGATGTATTGTTTCCACATACGTAGCAATTATTGCCTCATTTTTATAGAACCTTAAACACATATTGTATGTGGAAATATTACACTGCCGACATACAATCAATGCATGCATACATGGAATTTGATCAAGATCAAATTCTGTACATGTACAAGTCTTAAGATGCAAGTTCACAACTACTTCCCTACCCCCACCCGTAACACGAAACTCGTGGATGTCATAAGGAAATAAGGATAGTGTACATTATGCAAGATGCTTCTTATTAAGCTCAGTCTCTACCCAATCTTTCATCTGCAAGGTGATTTGACAGGCAGGTGTTCGTCGTTCATAGAACCACTGTTGTAACATGTCACAGATATGTTCTATAAGGAATGTAATGATAAACTTCCTAGCATCCTTCAAAATCCCATTCAAACATTTTGTGATGTTTGTAGTCATTATACTGTATCGCCTTCCATCAAAATGGGAACGTGCCCACCTCTCAACCCCCCCACCGACCCATATTGTGATATATCTAGAAATGCATCTGTAAAATGAATCATCAGCCGATCAAATTCTAATTGACAGTATACCTTTACTGCTTTAAAAAATAATATGACCACATCTTCCATTTTATAAATTGATTTGATATTTTGGCCCATATGGAAGATGCAAGCTCCGTGAAGCGCAGTGGAAAAGACAACTTGTACAACATTTAGTATACGTGTACGCCGGTCGGATATAAACACCAAGTCTTTCGGATCACCGATTACATCGTGAAGTTTACAGAAGAATCGTTCCCATGAATCATTATTTTCTGAATCTGCAATTCCAAATGCAATGGGATATACTTGGTTGTTCTCGTCCTTTGCTGTGTAACAAATAATACCCCTTTGTATTTGGCTTTAAGGCGGTTGTGTCAACAGCAATGACAAGCCGTATATAGCTAAAAAATCCACGAACAGAGAGTCCAAGAGCCATGAAAAAATATTCAAAATGATTCTACTTATCGGTCTCTATGTGTGCTGTTGTTCCTGTAAAATATTTAAGAGCGCTGCATTAAAATCGACAGAGTACATAGTGTACATGATGCATACACGAGGTCCGCGTAACCATGGTGTAGACTATACGATGGCTACATGAGGTCTATGTAACCATCATGTAAACTACACGATGACTATACGAGGTTCGTGTAACCATCGTGTGGACTACACGAGGTCCGTGTAACCATTGTGTAGACTACACGATGGTTGCACGAGGCTCGTGTAGTACTCGTGTAGACATTATGATGGCAAAATAAAAAATAAGTACTTCGATTTTTTGATTCTAACATGTGACAATATGCTGGAAGCATCCTATAGTTGTCTTCAGGAGACCCTCGAACTAATTTCAATGCATATTCCCTAGCCCTTCATGCCTTATGGTAACCTATGTTGACACCTACATCAAACTGAACATCTTCAATTTTATCTTTTGGCCTATATATACGTCCGACACCCGTGTATTTAGACTCTATAGAATGACCAATCAATGAATATGTAGCCTGATGGTGTTCATGTCTCAATACTTCAAATGTGCATGTATGTGTATTGATGAACTTTGTAACTTTAAAGTATGGACAATTTTTTCAATTTCATGGCTCGTAACCTCTATTGGCATGTTTTCTCAACACATACAAGTACCAATATTGAGTGTTTTGACTAGAAGATCCGAAACTCAAAATTTCTCTGGATGGCCATCATACGAGCAACCTTAATCAGATCAGCTTTATCACTGTACAAATCATCCATATTTATTGTGTCTGATACAAGCTGATTCAAATCAGACCATTGCTCACTGAACCCATGATGTTGTTCATTCAAATCAGCTGTGATGGCAATGGACAAGTGGTCTCGGGCTCAAGACCAGTATTCATGTCTGGAATTGTTGTATGCTCGTTTCCACTGATGGCTTCATCATAATCATCTCCATGGATGGCATCATCATACGCCTCCTGATCAAAATCATCATCATCATCTCCATCAACATCAACATCCTCATCCTCAAAAACATTATAATCGTCATGACCAAAAACATCATCACCATGATTGTTCCTTTCAAAATGATCAAAACTCTTAAAATAAGGAATGTTTTCATGTAGAGGTTGTCGTGACATTTGTGTTTCAGGAACCCAACTTTGATAAAGTCCTGTAGTTTTAGGAACCCGAGTTGTTGTGACATTGTGGTTTGAGGAACCGAGCTTTGAGATGGATAAATATTTTGGCTTGGTACTTACAAATAATGGACTTCTAAGTGATTCTGATCCATTCTCCTTAACAAATAACTCTAAATCTCTATCCATTAAAATTTCTGCAGGAGAGCATGAGACATGGCTTCTATGAAGAAATTTGATGGACATATCATACTTTTGGGGGTCTATTTGGAGTTCTTCATGAAATATGCCCAATAGCTAATGATAAGTGCAGTTAGTAGATATTTTCAATAATTTGGTCTTCTCAACTAAAAGACCATGCTGTACCATTTTTCACTCAATCTTCATCATGGATTACAAAAATTTAAACTTTAGACATATCTGTATATACATCAATGAAGGAAGTTAGTACAAGAAGAATACATAATCAAATGGAATATAACACGATGATCGTGTAGTGTACACGAGGCTTTCATGGGTATCGTGTAGTGTACACGAGGCCTTCACGAGTATCGTGTAGTCATCATGTAGTGTACACTACAAGATGATCGTGTAGACCTCATATACTGTAATAAGCCCTACACAATGACTACACGATAATCGTGTAGTGTACACGAGTGTACTACACGATGATTATGTAGTGTAATTGTGTAATGTACATGAGGACTACACGATGATCGTTTAGTTCCATCGTGTAGACTACACGAGGACTGCACGATGATCGTGTAGTTCCATGGTGTAGTGTACACGAGGAGTACACGATCATCTTGTGGTCATCCTGTACTCTACAAAATGACACTACAAGATGATCGTGTAGTCCTCAATTAGTGTATTAGATTCTACACGATGCTCGTGAACTGCCGAAGAAATTCTTGATGCACTACACGATGATGATGTAGTGTACACGAAGTCTACACAAGGCTCGTGTACCCTACGTGTAGTCTACACGATGACAACATGAGGCTTGTGTAGACCTCATTTTACACTACACCATCATCTTGTAGTGATCCTGTACAATAAATGAACTTCAAAATACATTCCAGAAAAAAGAAAATAAATAAACCTTCTCAGAAAACTCATGAAAATGAAAAACCCATGAAACAAGGAAGAAGAGAAGTAAATATTTCTAAAAAGAAGAAAACAAATAAAACTTATACCTGTTCCAGAGAGAAGAACTCGTAATCCTTTACTATTGCAGGAAGAAGGAAGAAGACGAAGAAGAAAATGAAGAGGAAAATGAAGAAGTAAAAAAAATGAAAAATGAAGAAGGAGAAATGGGGTGGGTAGGGAGGTTTTGTGTGTTAATTGAGTAGACCATGACATTTGATTGGACAGCTTGTAAGAAGGGCAATGAGGGAAAAAAGTGAGTGACGGAAAAGTGGGTCATGAGTCAGGATAAGCAAATTAGTGTAATGGTCTATTTCTGCATATGGTTAATGTAGGGGTCTATTTTAGCAAAAACCCCATTTTCTAAGAGAAAATACACGGTATAAGAGTAAAATTAGTAGAAGATATTTTTACTAAAGTAGACCTCTACACTAACCATTTTGTAGAATTTGACTCCTACATTAATTTTTGCTTACACAGACCCCTGACCCACCTTCAATTCAAAATCTGATTGTGAAGTCAACATCTTTCTCTCTCTGCAAATACTTGAGTCTTTGTCTCCCACAATAATGAATCATAACAAAGTAAGTTTTTGTTTTCAGGATTCGAAGGTGTTTTTTTCTTGGTTTCTAAGGTATTTTTTCTAGGTTTCTGAGGGTTTTTTCTGGATCTATGCGTTTCTATTTTTTGTGGATGTCCAAATCACAACAAGATTTTTTTTGGGTTTCTAATATTTGTTTTTCTTGGTTTCTGAGTATTTTTTATGGATTTCTGAGTGTTTTTTCTGAGTTTCTGAGGTTCTGATCTTGGTGGACGTCTGTTTTCTAGGTACATGCTCCTCGTGTAATCATCATGTAGTGTACATAAGGATCGTGTAAACCTCATGTACAATACAAGATGGTTACACGAGGGTCGTGTAAGTCTCGTGAAGAGTACATGAAGACTACATGAGGGTCGTGTAAACCTCCTGTAGGCTATATGAGGACTACACGAGGGTCATGTACCCCACGTGTAGTCTAGACGAGGAATACACGAGGGTCGTGTAAAGCTTGTATAGTCTACATGAAGATCGTGTAAGCGTCATGTAGACTACACGAGGGGTACACACACGAGGGTCATGTACCCCTCGTGTAGTCTAGACGAGGAATACACGAGGGTCGTGTAAAGCTTGTATAGTCTACATGAAGATCGTGTACTCGTCGTGTAGTTTACACGAGGCTTAAACAATAATCGTGTACCCCTCGTGTAGTCTACACGACGCTTACACGAGAATCATGTATCCATCTTGTAGTCTACATGATGACTACATGAGCGTCATGTACTTTTTCTGATCTTATATTTTCCTTGAGTTTTCTACAGGTTCTGGCTTCATCAAACATGCAACTAAGATATGACCATGACGTTAACAGAATTCCAAAAGTATGTGTCAATGCAAAGTGCAATACCTACTGCATAAAGGTTATCAAGACCAAGCTGACAGTTCCTAAACCGATCTTGTAGCCTAGACAATGACTACATGAAAAGCCTAGACAATGACTACACGAGGTCCGTGTAACCGATCTTGTAGTCTACACAATGACTACATGAGGTCCGTGTAACCATCGTGTAGTTTACACAATGACTACGTGAGATCCGTGTAACCATCGTGAAGTCACCATTTTTTTATTTTCTCTGCTTAATATTACATGTTTTTTTTATTCGACGCCTCCTCAGTCACCCTTTCTGGTAGAAGAGGAAGCTAATGATGAGGAGGAGGCCATTGCAAATGAAGAGGATAATAAGAAGAAGAGGAAGAGGTCCGAAAAGGCCATTGAAAAAACACAGGAGAAGAAGGTTGTGTCCAAGAAGTTCAATGGGCATGAAGATTGAGTGAGAAAATGTCAGATTGGAATGGACCAAAAGCTCACTTCAATGTTTAAGATGATTATGTCCATTCAATCAGACATTTCCTTTACAATTTCTCAAATTAAAATTTTAATGGATCATCTGGTAACATCGATGCCAGATGATTACTCATTCTATCCTCGATCTGCCACGATGATGGCTAGCGACGGGGAGGAGATGAAGATTGAGAAGGAAGAGAAAAAAATGGAGAAGGAGAGAAGGATGAAAAAGAAAAAGATATGGTAGAGAATGAAGAAGAAGAAGATATGGTAGAGAAGGATGAAGAAGAAGAAAATGAACAGAAGGAAGAAGAAGAAAAAGAAGAAGAAGAAAAGGTAGGAGAGAAAGATGAAAAATAAGAAGAGAAGGTAGAAGAAAAAGATGAAAAAAGAAAGAAGAGAAGGTAAAACAAAAAGAAGAAGAGAAGTTAGAAGGAAAAGATGAAATAGAAATCAAAAAAGAAGAAGAGAAAGAAGAAAGAGAATGTGAGAAAGAAGAACAAGAAAAAGAAGGAAGAGAAGAAGAAGAAGAGAAAGAAGGTAATATGAATGAGGAAGGTGAAAAGAAGGAAGATGAAGAAAAAATATGAAGGAAAAAATAAATAGAAGAGAAAAAATAAAAAGAAGAATAAACAGAAGAAAAAAACAAAATAAAAAGAAGAAGAAAATAAGAAGAAAAAAATAAACACAAGAAAGAGAAATACACAAAGAAGAAGAAAAAGAAGGGAAGAAAGTGAATAAATAGAATTAGAAGGAATAAAATGGAAGAAAAAAAGAAATAAAAAAGGAAGAGGAAGCTGATAAAGAAGAGGAAGAAGAAGACGAAGAATAAGAAGAGGAGGAAGCTGAAGAAGAGGAAGAAGACGAAGAAGGAGGAGGAGGAGAAGAAGAAGAAGAAGAAAAAGAACAAAAAGAAGAACAAAAAGAAGAACAAGAATGAGAACAAGAACAAGAAGAAGAACAAGAACAAGAACAAGAAGAAGAACAAGAATAAAATGTTGAAGAAGAAGAAGAAGAAGAACAGGAAGAAGAAGAAGAAGAAGAACAAGAACAAGAAGAACAAGAACAAGAACGAGAACAAGAACGAGAAGAAGAATAAGAAGAAGAAGAAGAAGAAGAAGAAGAAGAAGAAGAAGAAGAAGAACAAGAATAAGAAGAAGAACAAGAAGAACAAGAATAAGAAGAAGAACAAGAAGAAGAAGAAGAAGAAGAAGAAGAACAAGAACAAGAACAAGAACAAGAAGAAGAACAAGAACAAGAAGAACAAGAAGAAGAAGAAGAAGAAGAAGAAGAAGAAGAAGAAGAAGAAGAACAAGAACAAGAACAAGAACAAGAATAAGAAGAAAAAGAAGAACAAGAACAAGAACAAGAACAAGAACAAGAACAAGAACAAGAACAAGAATAAGAAGAACAAGAAGAGGAACAAGAACAAGAAGAACAAGAACAAGAAGAAGATTAAGAACAAGAAGAATAACATGTTGAAGAATAAGAAGAAGAATAAAATGTTGAAGAAGAAGAAGAAAAGCTCATCTGTCTTTGTGAACTCAATAAGAGGAAGATAAAGAAATCTCTAGTCCTAAAGTCACCTAATTGGAAAACCGAAAAAGTTGAAAAGAAGAAGCAGCGAAGGAAAAAAAACTGATGAGAATATCATTGTCAAAACGGACTTCAAACCTTTTCAACCATACGGTGATATATCTTCAGAGGATGAAGCCCCTTTAAAGCCTGGTTCACCTCCTTAAAGGCAACATAAGTTTTATAATATTACTTCTTATTTTCATACAAGATGGTTACATGAACCTCGTATAGCCATCGTGTAGTATACACGATGGTTACACTGACCTCGTGTAGCCATCATATAATATACACGATGGTTACACTGACATCATGTAACCACCGTGTGGTAAACCAATCGTGTACCTAATTTTGATCTATAATTACGTTGTACAGAAAATTGAAAGTAGACGTTGGATTTTGCACCATTGACCTTACCTGGTTCAAAACACTTGTCTCTTCACCTTATTAATGGCTTGAGTCAGATGTAAGAAGTAATAGATGCTACACGATGCTCGTGAACTGTTAAAGAAGTTATTGATGCACTACACGATAATCATGTAGTGTACATGAGGTCTGCATGGGGATCGTGTACCCTGCGTGTAGTCTACACGATGACTACATGAGGCTCGTGTACTACTCGTGTAGACCTCATTTAACACTACACTATCATCTTATAGTGATAATGTACAATAAATGAAATTCAAACAGCGTTCTAGGAAAAAGAAAACAAATAAATATTCTTAGAAAACTCATGAACATGTAAAACCTATGAAAATTCAAGCTTTTCAGAAAGAAGAAAATAAAATTTATACATGTTCCATAGAGAAGAACTAACAATCTTTTGCTGTTGCAGGAAGAAGGAAGAAGACGAAGAAGAAGAAGAAGAAGAAGAAGAAGAAGAAGAAGAAGAAGAAGAAGAAGAAGAAGAAGAAGAAGGAGAATGAAGAAGGAGAAATGGGGTGGGGGAGGTTTTGAGTGTTAAGTGAGTAGACTATGATATTTGATTTGATAACTTGTAAGAAGGGCAATGGAGAAAAAGTGAAAAAGTGAAGGAAAAGTGGGCCAATGGTCAATGTAAGCAAAACTTTGTGTATGAGTTGATTTGTGCAAAATGGTTAGTGTATGGATCTACTTTAGCAAAAAAAAACCATTAGTGGTGGTGTAAGTGAAACCGAGAAAATAATCAAACAAAACCAAACTGTGCCGGTTCGGTCGGTTTGTCATATCATTTAGATTTGCATCGGTTTAGTAAATGAAAAAAATGCAATTTTTAGTTCGGTTTGTGGTTGAGGATGTAAAAACTGCTAGGAAATGAACCACACTGCTATATACAAAATTAGGGATATTTAGTTACAAACTACTAGTTAGCTCAGTGGAGATGTCGCCTTATAATGATTTTCTAAGTGTTATGCACACGAATCCATGCCCCTTATATTTTTCCATTATTTTGTCTTTTTTGATACTCTACAGTTAAGAAACCCTAGTTTTAAATAAGAATTCCCTCACTTGTTTTAAATGCAACATACCTCTGTATCTCTTTCTCTCTCATCCTAGTTACATCTTAGTTTGTCACTGATTTCACGTCGTCAATGTAGATCCCTCGTCTTTGCAACTAGCTCTATCATCATCGTCTTCATGGCTCTATCATCGTCGTCTTCATGGATCTGTCTTCGTCATCTTCGTGGCTCCTAACTCGTCATCTTTGCGGCTCCTAACTCATGGCCATCGCAACTCCTTGAATCAGAACCTAAAAGCTTCTCCAAGAAGCCTAAAGATTCTTTCATCTTTATGTCTTCCAATCGCGGCTCATTTGATTTGTGTTTCGTTTTTGTTAGACTTGATTTTTTGTTAGAGATTTGTTGTTGTTAAGGTGATTTTTTGTTTGAGATTAGCTTGGTTTTGTTTGGTGTCTGTTGAATTTTTTTGTTAGGATTTTAGCTTCTTTTAGGAATTAATAATTGAAGTTTTTGTACTGGGAAAGGTGAAGATTTTAATGTCTTTTACTTTGATTTTTTGCCGGTTCGGTTTAATATGATTTTTATAGATTTATGCAGTTCGGTTCAATGTGGTTTTTATTTGTTTCCCAGTTTGGTTCGATTTCTGTTATCATAAAACCACATTTGCAGTTCGGCTCATCTAGACCCCCTAAATCTCACTGAACCGAACCACTTACACCCTTAAAAATTAGGGTTATGATGGATTAAATAGGATGATATTTTTATAAATAAAAAGAACTTTGGGTAATGAGTAAATTTTTGGGTTATTTGAATAAATATACCATTTTTAATTTGGCTAAAAAAGTTTATACTCTTTTTTGAAAATAAGGAATTTTATACCCCTGGCCACCAACTTCACATCATCACTTTCAATCTCTCTTTCTTCATCATTTCTTTTTCTCTTCTATTGCACATGTCTAATCAATTTAATAATCTTTTATTCTTCTTCTTATTCTTTCAATGAAACGTCTTTTAAAATAAGTTGATTTAGATACTTATTAACATATTTTTCGCTTTGATTTACAAAGATTATCATGGATAATGGATGTCTTTGACTTTTATGTTGCTATATGCTGTAATTTGATAAAACCCCTTATTTTTCAGTACCTGAAAGTTTGGTCCACCGGGACCACCGACTATAGCAAGAACAATACTCTAACTTGAAAAATTGGTGATTTACATATTAATAAACAATCTACTTAATGAATATTTTTTTAATTTCAACAGTCAGGGTTTTTAAATTCCATCGAGTTTTTTTTTCAATTTTTTCTCGTAGGGTTTTATTTCTTAAGTTACACGCATGTCTTAATTTTCACATGAGTTTTGTTTGGTTCCGCTTATCATTTGTCTTATTTGATTCTACAATCTTAACTCTTCCACCTTACTTAACACATTACATTACCACTCATTCCTGCTAAATACCCATGAATTCATTCAATATCATGTTATTTTGACCCGAGTGCTTCTCACCACTCTGTAGAAGGTGAGGAGCTTGCGATGCCTTACGTAATAAGGGGATTAACAGAGGCAAAGAAAGAGTTTCCCTTCTTTGTTATTCAGTGGCGAGCAATTCTATCCTAAAGGGTGTAGATTGCTTCTTTCCCTCTTTCTTTTTATTGTGCCTATGCCGATGCCTATAGTGAAAAGGATTAAAACACACCAACTCATTTAGTGTAGTCAAACTCAACATACGACGAGGCTCCTCAAGAGAAAGGAAGGTGTCGTACTCTCTAATCGTATAGCAAAGAAAGGAGCCTGCCTGTAGCTTATGGCTTTGTTAGTTGGCTTAATAGCTTGCTTGGTCTTTTTCACTATAGGCATCGACATAGGAACAACATAAAAAATGGAAAGAAGCCAACAACTATAGGGATTATTAGGACCATATTGATGGTAGCACTAGCATTTGACCTATCACCTTGCCTAGATATAGGTCCCCCGGTGGAAGCAAGGCCAAAAGCAGCACGGTAGAGGCACACGCATGGACAAAGAAGGGCTTGAGGTTTGTTGGGTAGCATGAGAAGTAGAGGTGTCTTGGTAATGGCACAAGCAGCAGGGGTAGCACCGGCAACGAAAGTATACTCAGTAGATTTACCCAAATCAAATAGACCTACTATATTTTTTCGATCTCACCATTCATTTATCAAGATGAAGCCATATATCCCCCTGGTGGGAATAATAAGTCTTGTTCCTCGATGTCACATTTCCATGACACATAAGCCCCAAACTTCTCTTTTCTTTCCTGCCCTTTCCCTTCCTTACTATTCTCTTAGTGGAATACGTCATATAACTTCTTGTTTGCATCAACTTCAAATGCTACTTGCCTTTAGGCATCTAAAATATAGGATAGATGAGAATGTAGTTATCTTCTTATTGGTAGTCGGAGAGCGAGAAAAGGACATTTGGCTTGAAGATACCAGTCGAGCTACTTATTTTTAAATATCTATTGTATGCATCGACCAGTAGCAGAATACCTTTCATAGCTTGAAAGTTCTTAAGGCAAGAAGATATAAAATGGCCCGATCTAACTCCAATGGGGGAGGTATTTATGAAGATCCTATGCAACAGGCTAAGTCGACTTCTTCCTATCATCATCTCTAAAGAGCAAGGTGTGGAAGCTCTCATTTTTTCTTCTCGCTAACGATCGACATTCTGTTCTAGAACACAAACTCGTTTACCAACATTTGGTTGAGCTAAGAGAAAAGGGATTTTCCATGGATTCTAAAAAGGGGTCTGAGGTAAATGAGGTTCTGACAGAATGGACAGATTCCAGTTGGGCTTTTCACTTTCCCAAGAGTCTATGAATATAACAAAAATTTTCTTTGATTCCAGTGGCGGACAAAGTGTTTGAAGATCTTACATTTTCTAGCCAATTGAAAAGCTCTTAAACCTGAGACATTGGTTTTCCAAGCATCAACCACCACCTCTCATTTCTTAATATTGTGACTTTACATGCTGTGTTTCAGGAAATTTTTCAATACGGTCCAGATTGCTAGCTCACGTTCATAGTTTTGCTATAGATGATACAAGAGGAATCTTTTTATGGTGGTTCATCCTTCTAATGAATGACATCTCTCTTCTTTTTTCCTCTCAGATGAAGCAGCAAACATCAGTCCATAGAACCGATAAAAAAGAGATGGTTGTGGCGTGAAGTAATTTTGTGCACCTACGTCACTCGGCTCGGGCGGGATTTTTTCCCAGGTGAGTGACAGACTTGATAAGGAGTTATGTTGCTACTAGTGCTCCCTATTCTCTCTAAAATAAAGCTATGAAAAAGCTGGAGTAATGTGGAATGCCTTTTTCCAACAGGTTGGACTAAGGTAAAATTTCTCTTTTAGCTAGAATGTAAGGAAATTGAAAGAAGCGCGGAAAAGGGTCAAAGCTAGTTGCTAGCATCGAAGAGAGCCGTCATTGACGAGAAAGTGGGAGTTTGGACTTGGCGAGTGAGCTCTTGCCACGGGAGAGGAAGGCTGGGCAGGAAAAATAATAATTCTAGTGGTTGATAGTGGAACAAAGGCTGTATAAAAGATGGATGAGCATGCCTTCTCATCCAAAAGGATGTAGAAAGAGGAAGGGCTCGCAGGGTTGATCCCACATCTCATAGTGAGGAGGAATACCGGGGATGAAAAATGATAACTAGCTCTATAACTCACAGGAATGCAAAAAGGTATTCCACATTACTCTAATTTTTCATAGCTTTATTTAAGAGAGAATATGGAGTAAGGCTGAAATGGCTATACAGCTTCACCATTTTTTTTTGAAATGTATGTTGATTGAACTAATAGATGTTGGGTGAGGGCTCAAAGATCTTATTCACATAGGGTCATCCTTTTTCGTCGAATGTCCCGGGCCTGATTTAGAGAAAGCACTTTTCCTTTACTATAGGGTCAGGGAAAACCATTCAAGTGCCGAGATGAGATGACTCTACTGCGATAGAAGATGAAGGAGAATCTATAGGAAACTGGTCTAGAAACCAAACAAGAGATCGAATTCCAGATTGAACAGATGACCGGCCTATAATAAGATTTCCTAATTCCATTCTCTAAGACAAGCTAATGACTTGTGTAATTCATGCAAGCACTCATGAAAGACGAGGAAAATGATGAGTTTACCTTAAAAGCTCACAGACCATGACCGATGATTGTTCCTAGGGTCAGTCAACCACTTATGATGACTTCACCCTTACCTACCAGTGCTGGAGCCTCTCCTAGTCACTGAAATACAAACGAGGGCTTCTTTTACCTCATTCCCCCCTTTCTATAGTTTAGGATCAACAAGATTGGTTGGGTGGCTGGACGCTGACTGATCAGCTCGAAAGAAAAACGCAACGAATTCTGAATGATCAGGAAGGGCTGGATCTCTCTTGGTTGACTGAAGGCCCTACTTCTCGTCCCGAGCTCATGGACTCTGTTTATGGAGGGTACTGAGCAAATCGACTACACACGACAATCAAGCCTGAATTCCCTTGGATGGAAGGGAAGAATGTGGATAAATGGAACCGTATAGGAGCTCTCCCTGCTTAGCACATGCTACATTGGTCCCCTAGATTATGAAGAAGGTGTCCCCTACACTGGACCAAAATCTCATCACTAAAGTGATTATCAATGGCTGGTTGAGCTCAAGCTCTTGCTTCTTGGTAACCATAGGAGTAGAACCAAAGCGAGCAGGGCTCACAGTACCCTTAGTTGTTCTATACCTTGCTGGAGAAGGGTTCAAGTACCCATTCAGGGATTTGCATATTCTTCCAAAATGTGACTCTAACAGGTAGGTTTCGAGAGGACTATATCTATTTCTAGAGCAGAGGAAGAACCCTTCTCATTTTCTATTCTTTTTACAGCCCTTTCCAGACCTTATTTCATTTCCTTTGATTGGGTTAGATTTATGAGAGGAAAGGCGGTAGTAGAGTACCGTCAGGTCCTTCGCCTTACTCTACTCTTTATTTTCCAAGCGGGGATGCCCATTGTTCCCTCCTCTAACTCCTCTGATTTCCCTTTGTTTTCTTTATTACTTATTGCACGTGCCCAGTCTCAATGTGACTTCCCAAACCAAAACAGCCTTTCCTAGATCTATGAAAGGTGAAACATTGAAGGTTCACAACAGGTAACATAAATGAACAAGTTTCTTTTAAATTTTAGATGTTGAGGGCTGAAGCTCATATGGATACATTACTTCATTGTTCTATGAGGCCTTGCACTAAGCACATACTCGGATAGGATCGCGAAGTGTAAAGATTCGATCTTTGACAACTGTCAGAGAGAAAGAAAATGAGACCCCAAAGAGCCATTCTTTACCACTTTAGTGCGTGGGGGTGAATTTTTTTGGAGGGGGGGTTACATACAACTGAGTCAAAGTGGTTTATCATTAAATCCCAGATGTATTCTTATCATTTGCTAGATCCAAGTCCATGGCCTATTTCAGATTCACTCGGAGCTTTGGCAACCAGCGTAGAGGTGTGAGCGCTTGATCGAGAGTTGTTTTTGTAGGAGACTACTTGCCAAGGCTTCATATGAAACATGCCTTAGACCAGGCTTTTTTAGGACGGACAAGGGCCATGAGAGAGGTTTTCCTATTATCCACCGTTAGAATCAATCGGTAATGGAATAAGAGGAGCAGCTAAACAAAAGGGCACATATTTGTTACATCTGAAAAGCGGTATAGTCTGACCCTTCCTTGCTGCATTAGTAAGATACATCAAGCAACAGTTAATGTCATGTTATTTGTATGTATATGTATGTAGGGTAGGCCTTTTCTTTCGTATCGTGAAAGCTGCTTAGAAAAGAAAGCGAAGCTGCTATGGACGTCCTTGATTGGGTAAAGATATATATATATAGAAAGTGTGTAGTGAGAGTGGTTGTAAATCACTAGGTAGCCTATCTATAATTAACTCGGTCCAAGCAATGCTCAAAGACTCCCATGCCTTTCTTGTTCCACTAGCTAGGAGAGAAAATTCTCATATGTCCCTTTAGTTATTACTTCTTTCTTTATGTCAAAGACACGAAGCTAGAAACATCAATTTTTTTTCATTATTTTCTTATGAGGTCATGTACAACAACCTTAATCAGGATAGTAGCCGATAGTGGCATACCTTTCGGATTGAGGGTCCCCTCCGATAATCACCAAACACACAAAATACCAGCAGGGGGAGAAGGCGCTTCTCACTTAAGCTCAAGCATTTACTCGTCTTGGGGCTAACATGAGATATTATCAAGGACCTACCTACCGATTTAGATAAATATCTAATGTGCGCCCTGACTGGGGAGGTCATTTTTGAAGGAGAAAGTTTGGGCTTTTAAAAATAGTCGGAAGAGTGAGTTTATTTATATATATATATCGGCTGGCTGGATTTTATGCAAAAGAGACGAAACATAATTTTATTTCCACTCACAAGGAAGAAAGGTTAGATACCTTTGACAAGGTTGTAGTTTTGGTGAAATTGGATGGTGTTAAAACTCCCGAAATGTAGTCTAGACAGCGGGCCCTCCCTCGTTCTGATGGGATTGACTCAGGGAAGGGTCAATCTCCTCTGGAGCATGCTGCAAAACCACTCATTAGTCCTGACCAAATATTAGAATCTATCTTTCAGCGATAGGGCTTTGAGAGATAAAGACGCCAACGAGAAGAAAGAGTCACTCAGTGAATCAGTGGATCACACACTTGTTGGATTCAAGGACACACCTGACTATTTAGAAAGTATAAAAGTGTTGAAAGAGTGAAGTCTGGGACAACGGTAAACGTGAGGAATAGGATCTCCAAACCACCCTACTAAAGAAGTTCGCAAGAAAGGGACATGCCGAACACCTACCTTTCCAACTAAGTTCAACACGTGGACCACTTTCTCTTTTTTTCTCTGTGAATGGATTGGAAAATGAATCGAATTGCATACAACATACATATGAAATTCACACCTCTCCTGCGGTGCATCAATTAGAATCGAACAACCCACAACCCCACTACTTTTCATTCCAAGATTTGGCAGCCTGTTGACATTTTTTTATCGCTAAGTAAGCACTGTCTTTCCCGCTCTGGTACTTAAGTCTTATTTACGGGGAAGGGTTGTCATCGATCAGAATTAGAAGGAAGGTGTGATAGTGGTAGCAGAAGGCGGATACTCTTGTTCCAGGATGATTATAAGAGAGAGTTTACTCGGATGGTGGAATAGCTTAAACATCATCTCCTATCCTGGTGGGAGTACTGAAAGAAGGCGTTGTGGGCTTAACTAAGACTTAGTTAAGGGTGTTAACGACTGAACTTTCAAGTAAAGGGCCTCTAGGCTGAACTTCTAGTAAGTGAAGGTCAGAAAGGGCTTGACTTAGATAAGTCAAGGTAGGAGACACGACTTGCATCAGAGTTGACGTGGATAAGGTTTATGTGTAGCATAAGGGTTGGCTATTGAAAAACAAAGGTTTTAAGAAAGTGAGAGCACTGTCGGGGCTCTTCTCGAATAGGATTGGGTTGGCAAATAACTTTCTGGTGGAAACACAATAAAGGAATCAAGGAATCAAGGGTTTTCTGCTATCAAGCTGATGGGTATCTATTAGCTAGAAGATCCGGGTAGGATACAATCAGTATCTCGACTCGAAGAGGAGAGGGTACGATCATGCATCTTCTTATTAGATCAGGAGGGCTAGCTAAAGGAATATGTTATGTAGATGAGTAGGAGGAAGAATAAGGCATAAAAGGTAGCTTCAGGGCTTAAAAGTGCCTTATTAATATGCCTATCCTTGCCCTGTGGTAGTGCTTGAAAGTGAATTGTGAATTCCTTTACCGGTGGGATAGCAAGTTCAGTTTTCACATCCTATCCCTGTGGGAGAGAAAGATCTGGCTTAGCTAATTCACTTAAACTCATGAAAGAATGGTATGCGGAACAAGATGGATCCATTCAAGTTCCAGGGTTGTCTATAAGAACTAGCTAGACCATGAGGAATGTTGATGAAGATCTTGATTCGAAGTTCTTTGATGAGATTCACATCTCGGGAATACTCTTCGATACGAGCTACTGTACCCTTTACTAATAATCAGCCTTCTCTACGACCTTCACTATTAGTGTATAATAAGTCAGTCTCTTGATGCTACCCAAAAGCTTTTAAGTCCCTCCTGATTCTCGTTGTTAGGTATTTTGACCTAGGAAAGAGCTGTTCTAATGTAATTTGGGGCTTCTTTTAAGCCAACCCACCAAATAATTCCGCCTCGGCTCCCCTCTACCAGAGAATCCATGAATTCTGGCCACCTTCAGTAGCAACAGGAATGGGAAAGACAAATAACCAGCCAACTATGTATGCCTTCAAGCCTGCCTTCCTCTCATATTCCTTATGGAATGGGCTCCTCCTTAGAATTAACGAGATCTAGAGTCTTGGATGAATCTTCTTGAAAAGGGTCGATCAACCTTAGAAGACTCGATGGCTTAACAATCCAGTGAATAAGCTGATTCAGAGAGATAACCCGATCTTTAGACACTCGCCCTACTTCTAAGGATAGATAGAAAAGGTTGATGAGTGCTAGATGCGGAAGCAGTTCCAGTCCCAGCTGCTGAGATGACGGAGTGACAGGTGAGAACAATAACAGCAGAAGCTGCGAAAGATCCTACAGTGGTATAATCAGTGATTTGCAGTGGAATAGATTCAAGCGTCTCGACCAGTAGATCCAGAGCAAATAGGCTGAAGTAGTACCTACTATGAGAACAAATTTGTTCTGTTCAAACTCTGCTTTGATATTTTTGTCATGAAATTTTGTCTCCAATATTGTCTTATCGTGAAACTTTTGTCCCGTTTTCTCTTTTTTATTTTTCATGTGGTCTAATTAAGGGCATCTTACCTTTCAGATCGTTGACTGATTATATTCTCTTGATGTATAGGTAATAAAAATGTGAGGTTGAAGCGTTAGTATAGGTAATAAAATTCATTTTGAATAAAATATCTTTATTAATAGATAAAATTAGAAAACTACGATTATAATTTTTATGCTTTTTATAAGTCTTACTCACTAAAATATTTCTAATTAAGTTAATTATGCTAGAATGACATCCTCTATACAGTTTTTAGTTTGATTTTTTAGTATATTATTTCTTTGATCTTTATGCGATAAATGAACTAAAAACATGTTTTATTCTTTTATTGTTTGATTGAATTTTTCTAATATATATCTTAATGATGATAAGTTAATATGTTCTCATGTCTAAAAATAAATTTCTAATTAGAAACGATATGAAAAGTTTGCTCATGAGATATATTTGGAGAAATAAGAAAAAAAGAAAAATGAACATTTAATGATGCACCATTAATATACTCAAGGAGTAATTTTGAAATTGTAAAATAAGGAGTCGACAAAATGGTCCAAAAAAGACTCTCCTTCTCATCTTACTTTTAACATACTAGTAGAAAAATATGTGTTTCACCCATGTTAAACTAATTTAAAATAAACGTAAGATTTGAAATTAATATTAAATAAATTAGTTTGTTTATAATATTTAAATTATATTGTATGGCATTTTTCTTTGAATAATGTAGAAAATAATTTTATTCCATCAATTTGTCATATTCGTAAAAAATGATTATCATATTAAGAGATAGTTTTTCTTATTCAAA
Source organism: Datisca glomerata (assembly GCA_003255025.1). Lineage (NCBI taxonomy): Eukaryota > Viridiplantae > Streptophyta > Magnoliopsida > Cucurbitales > Datiscaceae > Datisca > Datisca glomerata. The sequence goes on along the minus strand of QANY01004819.1, from coordinate 292,731 downwards.
AATATATTAATGTCTGTTTTCTATATTCATTTATATGAAATTTTTATATTCCCGATATTATAAGTATTATAACATATTTAATTTATAAATTTTTATAAACACATTATTATTGACTTAATAAGAAATATTTATCGTACAAAAGATCTCAAATTTGATAGAAAATAGAATTTTATTAGCTCTACTAATAACTTAAAGACACATTGTCATTAAATTGAAAATAGAATTTTATTATATGAATTAAATGGGAGAAAAACGATATACCTAAATTGTACTATATTTTAGGAGGCTATAAATGATAAAAGGGGAAATCAAAAGTTTATACCCTTTAAGCAAGTTTTAGTATAGTAGATTTAATTTATAAATTTTTATAAACACATTATTATTGACTTCAAAATAAATATTTATTATACAAAAGATCTCAAATTTTATATTGGCATATATTAATTCCTGACTACATAATATTATAAAACTATTTAGTTTTAGTAATAACTTTAAAAGAAGTTGTCATTAAATAGAAAATATAATTTTATTATATGAATTAAACGAGGAAAAATGAAATACCCAATTATACAACATTTTAGGAGGCTATAAAAGGATAAAATAAGAAATCAAAAGTTTCTCTCCTTTAAGGCTCTTTTAATGTAGCAGAGATTTCTTTTATATTCATGATTTTAAAGTATTTTAATCAAGCATGATATCCATTGGCTTCAATACGACTTACCATGCATTGTTGCACTCCAAGTTCAGATATTATCAACTTTTATAGGGAAACAGATTCTCTACCGTTGCTTAGCAATGGCAGAGTCTGAAGTTAGGCGAGATCTGGTCGTTCAGTCAGATTTGAACGGATCAGATCTTGCCCAACTGTTTTTATAATTAAATATTAATTTTTTAATTTATTTTTTCTTTTTCTGTTTCTTAATGGATCTGGTCCGTTCAGATCTGGTTAGGAAGATTAATTACAAGCACGTGGCATCAGTTGATAGATTTGGTAGAGATTGACAATATTTGTTAGGGATTCAGAGTAGTTTGTGAGTGCTTTGTTTGACGGCTCTGTAACGCGTTCAAAAATGCTAATTTAAATTATATTTACTTAGCAAATGTTGTTCAAATCACATTTTGGCATTTCAAAACACTTATATAAGAAAACTTATCCAACCTTTTTCTAAAATATTTCCAAATACTAAGAAATATATATGCTTCACCAAATAATCCAATGTTCATACGAAGATGGATTGTACATGAATGTATGGTGTTTATAGTCATAAACACTCTCAAACACACTTGTCACTATGCACTTGCATAATATCTGAGCAGTTGCGACTATTGCATGCAGAGGTGAATCTATCGCATAAGTTGATGAATTCAGTGGAATCTGTGGTTGCTCTTCGATTTATGATTGACAACTTTGCAGAGAATTTTGACGACGCATGCACCGAACAACTTGAGGAGATTGCACTGAATGCAGCTTTATACAGGTTTGGGAAGTAGTTACCAGCGATCTTATGATTCCAAAAACGTTCTTTGCAATCACATCCTAGAATCTAGATTTATTGTTTTTCTTTTCCATTTGAAAGCGGGTTAGGTGGTCACATTCCAAACACTGTGGAGGTATGATTGTTTTTGTTTTTAACTTTTTCTCATTGTTTGATAGCCTCAACCTATGTTCAATGTATTTTTAGTTGTTTCAAGGCTAAGATACATGAATTTGTCATATAGTCTCTATGTTTTACAATTTATAAGCCTACGATGAGTTTAAAACTCCATAAGTTGATTTAGAAAAAGTTAAGATACATGAATTTGTCATATATGGTGTCTAAATGTTTTATAAATTATAAGCCTATTATGGTTTAAAACTTTATAAACAAATAAGTTATTCATGGTTCTACATGTATCTATGTAACCATATTCACATCTGGCACCATAAAAGTGACTAAAGTAAAGGTTAGGAAGGAAAATAATTACGTGGTAAGCAAAGTGCCGGATCTCACACGGGTGTGGTAGGGAAACATTGTTGTGAGTGTTAACCCTACATTTTTATGAGATAGCTTTTGATGATATCTAAACATTGATGTTGCTAATAAATTTAATCAAGTTTGCAGAAGTTATTAGAAAAATTATTACAAGGCATTCCAATTGAAGATCATGAAAATATTTATTTTCATAGAAGCTCATAAAATATGAAGATTGAATATCATGAAGATATTTACTTTCATGTAATTTGTATTAGGAGCTTACTCATTTTATTTGTCTTTATTAGAACTCAATTTATTTAGGGATGCCTAAAAGTAAATTAAGTCTCCATCCATAAAAAGCCTAAACACCAAAATTCATATCTCTCTTGCACAATATACACATATAAGAGATGGAGATAATGATAGAGCATAAACAAAGTAAATTTGAATTTCAAGTAGATAAAGAGAGATGGAGCTTACCCAAATAATTTTTTTACCATATTGTGTTATTTTGGGTAGAAGTATTCCTTACCTTTTAGGTCAATGATTTTTCGTCCTCCTTATTAAGGATGACGTGTCATTTCCCTTGTCTATATTCAAAATTTGAAAATTTCTCTCCTAAATCCTAGCCTTTATCTCCTTTATAAATATACTCCATTTCTCTTCACAAAACATAATTCATAGTCAAGAGGCTTGCTCCTAAAACTCTCTCAATACTCTCCTAAATCTCTCTTAATATTTTGAGCTTTATACTTGCAAATTTCTTGAGTGAGCAAGATTATTTTTTTGTGAGTTTAGATTCGAGATTCTACTATTTTGAGAGAGTTATTGTAAGAGACCACTTAGTCTCGAAACACATAGCTTTGTGAGGTTGAGTTGGCACCCATAAGCCAATTGAGTTTGTAAAGTTTGGGCTTCACCCTTAAGAAGATCATTGGATTAGAAATTTTCAAGGGAGAGCCTTGGAGCGTGGACGTGGAGATAGGATTTTCTAAACCACGTAAAAATATCGTGTGCCTATCTCGTCCTCCTTCATCTCTTTATATTATGTGCTATTTACTTTTTACACTTTAATTTTCCGCACTTAATTTCTATAATTTAATTTCCGCACTTTAAGTTTTTATAATTATTTTATTTACTTGCTTTATATTTTCGCATTTATATTATTGCAAACATTGAAGTTCATTCTTGAACATTCATTTTCCACTTGAGTGGGAAAAATGTTTTTAATTTGAATACGATCACTCAATTCACCTCCTCTTGGGTTGCCATATCGATCCTACAATTGATATCAAGGCTTGATACTCTATACATAAGACTTAACTATCTTGAGTTATGGCATCCATTAGTGGTTCTTTCATTGAAGGTCAATCTACTACTAGACCTCCATTTTTCAATGGTAATGACTACATTTATTGAAAAGTGAGAATGATGATTTATGTTCAACCGATTGACTATGAATTATGAGATGTTGTTGAAAATGGTGCTGACATGCCATTCAAAACTGTGGATGGTAAAAATATTGCCAAATCAAGTAGTGAATGGAATGATAATGATCAAAAGAAAATTTCTTTAAATGCTAAGGCTATGAATGTTTTTTTTGTACTCTTGATAAAAATTAATTTAATAGAATTTCTACATGTGAATCTGCTAAATCTATATGACACATGCTAGAAGTCACACACAAAGGCACAAATCAAGTTAAATAATCTAAAATTAGCATGCTTATTCATAGTTATGAATTATTTAAAATGAAGTATGACGAATCCGTACGTGATATGTTTACTCATTTCACTGATATTATTAATGGCTTGAAATCTCTTGGTAAAACTTATTCTAATTTTAAAACGGTGAGAAAAATTCTTAGGTGTCTACCAAAGAATTAGGAGGTCAAGGTGACCGTCATCCAAGAAGTCAAAGATCTCAACATACTTCGTCTTGAAAAAATTATTGGCTCATTGATGACGCATGAAATGAGATTAAATGAAACTGACAAAGAAGATACATCAAAGAAGAAGAGCATTGTAATAAAATCAACACTTGAACAATCCAATAGTGAGAATGATGACTATGATGAGGAATATGATAGAACCCTACTCACTAGACGATTTAATAAGTTCTTAAAATAGAAGGAAAAATGCTCCAAGAAGATGATAAGAAGATATCTCATGACACACTCACGTGCTGTTGGTGTAAAAAGCTTGTACATATAAAAGTTGATTGTCCAAATCTAATTAATGCCCCAAAGAAGTTCAAAAGAAGAGATAACTGATATCTTTGCTCTTAGAGAAATACAACATAATCATCTGGCACTGCACTTCTCATCTCTCTAGTGGATCTTCTTAATGGCATAAGTTCTTGAGTTGCAAGAGTTTGCTATTCCAGAACAATCTCTTGAATGAGAGGTTCTCCGATATTGTCTTGATGTGTTGTGTCATTAGTAATGTCAGGGATGAAGTCCTGATCAATACTAATAACATATGTGGGAATATCAACATATTGCTCTTGAAAGAAAAAAATCCTTAACCATATCTTCCCCCATAAACTCGACATCCTCAATGAACCGGGCATTTCCCGTCTGAAAAATTGACCTAGTTGTCAGATCATAAAACTTATACCCCTTGGATCTTTTAGAGTATCCAACAAAATAGCAACTTACCGTCCGTAAGTCCAATTTTTTTCATTAGGCCTATAAGGCTTTGCCTCAACTGGGCATCTCCAAACGTGTAAATGCCTTAGACTATGTTTCTTGTCGGTCCAAAGCTCATTTAGGGTTTTGGTAGTCGCTTTAGTTGGAACTCTGTTAAGGATATGTGTTCCAGCCTTAAGTGCTTCACCCCAGAAGGATTCTAGTAAGGTCGATTGACTAATCATACTTCTGACTATGTCCTTCAGCGTTATCTTTCATCTTTCAGCAACATCATTCATAATGGGCGAACCCGGCATAGTACACTGTGGGACGATATCACATTCCTCTAGGAATTTAGCAAATGGTCATGAATGTTGTTCAGTTGAACCATCATATCTGCCATAGTACTCACCACCACGGTTAGATATGATGCTTTTAATCCTTTTGTTGAGTTGATTCTAAACTTCAGTCTTAAAATTTTTGAACACGTCAAATGACTGACTTTTCATGAATGAGATATACGTAACCTTATCTAGAATAATCGTCTATAAATGTTATAAAGTACCGTTGACCATTCCAAGCAACCGAAGAGAATGACCCACAAATATCTGTATGAATAAGTTCTAAGACGTCCTGAGTCCTGTTGGCTTCAAATCTCCTTTTATCAGTTTTTTTACCCTTTATGCAATTAACATAAACGTCAAAATTTGTGAAATCTAAGGGACCAAGAATTTTATCTGACACGAGTCTCTCTTTTCTCCGTATGGAGATATGGCCTAATATCTTGTGCCATAACGAAACTGAATTCTCACTGGTTAATTTACTTTTAGTACCTCATGTACTTACTTGTAGGGATTTTTTAATTGAAGCAATTGTATTAAGTAAATAAATATTATCGTAACCTGACAAATAACTGGAACCAACTGAATTTGAATCACAAATTTTTTTTAGTTTTCATCTCTAAGTGAACAACCATAATCAAGTTTTTCCAAAATAGAGACAACTCAGATTCCGTCTAAAAGACAGTACAATAAAAGTTTCATTATGATTCAAATAAAATCCAGTCTTTAACAATAATCTAAATTTCTTTATCGCCTCAATTTCAACCGTCTTGACATTACCCACATAGCTGTATCTTTTAACATCACTTGGACCTCGGTAAGTGAAGCAACCTTGTATAAATACACTGATATAAGTTGTTGAACTAGAATCTATCCACCACGTGTGTCTAGTAACCGAACTTAAATTATTCTCAGAACAAATCAAATTAAGAAGCACACATTTCTTAGCATGCCAAGCGTGATAATTGGTGTATTGCTTCTTCCTATGCCCTTCAGCTCCACATAAGTAACAACTATTACCTTCCGATACAACTAGTTTCTTTTGTTGTTTCTTGTGTGGCGCTGTATCCGCAGTTACTTTATCATTTTTCCTTTTCTTCCCTTGACCTTACCTTAAAGGTGGAGGCCAGATAAGCCCTCTCTGTCTTTTCATGTTTCACTCTTTACTTTTCTTGAACATAGTGTGAGATGAGCTCATTCAAAGATCAAGTCTCTTTCTGACAAATGTAGCTCACCTTAAATTGGCTGAACTGTGTTGGAAGGGATATCAGAATCAGATGCACAAATAAGTCCTCAGATAGTTCGAGCCTAAGTGCTTTCAATCTTGAAACAAGATGAGACATTCCCATGAAGTACTCCATGATGTTACATTTACCCTTATACCTCATCAAAATTAGATCTGCTAAGAGCGTATCATTTTCTGTCTTTTCGTTCTTGACAAACCTCTTTTCATTATCAACAAGGAAATCCTTAACCGTAGTAATTTTTTAGATATAGCTCCCTTGAATGTTTCTGGAATGGCCTTCTTCATGATCAACATACACATGCAATTTGATTTCTCTCACCTCTTCGTATCCCTCCTTTCATCACCGGTACTTTAATCTGTAAGAGGTGAAGGAGAATCAATCCTCAATACAGGATCAAGATCCATGACTACAAGAACTATCAAGAGATTATCTTTGTAGGACTTGAAGTTTGAGCCATATAATACTTTATTTTTACTTGATGTTAGCATTCGCTTGAGTGATAACTTAATAGAGAACAATTAACCAACCTACAAACTCACATGAATCCCAAATAACAATAATAAATTCAAACAAATGTAAATCCCATCTCAAGACACCGGACACTCCATTAATATTTTGACTTTGGCCAAAATTATTAACTTGTAAGTGATGCATCGGTGTAGTAATCAAACACTATGATAAAGAACATATCGAACAAAAATTCTTCCTTTGGGTCGATTTATTGTTCACGTGTAAAATCGAATAAGTATCACGTATTTATTATCACAGAAGCATATGTAATACTGTCAGATATTTCTTTCATTTGGACCGGTAAATATTCACATAAGTTACACACATATATAACATTTTATGTTTTAAGACAAAATTAATTTCCACAAGTGAGCTCACTTTGACGACATGTTGCTTCAACTAATTCATCTTAAAATATTTAACATACTACTGTTCGAATTTAAAATTGTACCAAATGTAAACCTTAAATTGGTTGAGAAATAATTAATTTTATGATCTTAAAATATTTTGAAATTATTTTAACAAAAAAATCCGTAAAAATTCAAAATAATTTATTTGATCATCCTTAAAAATTATTTGGAAATTATTTTAACCAAACATTGAAAATAAACAAATAATTTATTTGAAAATTCTTAAATTAAAATTAATTTTACAATCCCTAAAATTAATAAAAAATTAATTTAATTAATTGATCCATAAATTAATAAAAAAAATTAATTTAATTAACTAAAAAATATTTAAAACAATATAAGGGCTGAGAAATCCTAGCCCTTCAAAACAAGACTGTTGGCGTGGCTGTGGGCAAGCTTACAATCCATTCCTAGTGGTTGTGGGCTCACTGTGGGTGAAGCCCACAACCCTCCTTTATCCTTCCTGTTCACCGGTCAACCTGACCCATGAACAGGTTTCGCCTTAGGGAGAAACCCTTGGGTGTCAATATGCAAGGGACTGGTGCTGAGGTCGCGGCTCTGATAGACGGCCGCAGCCTTGGCCGCAGCTCTTCTCAGTCAGCCGCAGCCTTGGCTGCGACTTTCTTCTTCAGCCGTGGCTTGGCCGCAACTTTCCTTAACAGCCGCGGCCAAGGCCGCAACCTTCTATGATAGTCGCAGCCTTTTGTGATTGCAGCGGCCAAAGCCGCGGCCAAGGCCACGACTTTCCTTAACAGTCGCGGCGAGACTGCCGCGCCAATGTCCTTCTCTCTCAGTCGTAAACAACGACTGTTAACATTCTGAATTGCATCATAATACATAAAAAATATAAAAATCTGTAGAAAAAATATTGTTCTCAAATCTAATAAATTGTCAAACAATTATCAAAGTCAAGAACTCCAAAACATAAACATATAATCATGGATGTAGAACTTAATTATGATTTTCAATGATTCAACATGAGTTGCTCGATACCATTTGTTATTCAAAATCTCTTTTATATAAATCGTATCTCAATAAAACCTCAAGATCTCATGTTGAACATAACAAAAATCAAAACAATATAGAGCGGAAGCGTACCTAAATCCATGACGATAGATTGTTGTTTAGAGCCGAGCGGTTGGCCTTCCAGATCTACACGATTCTCTATCCGAGAGTCTTCTTTGATTAAGTCTCTCAGTCTTTTCTCTAACGATGAGATATATTAGGGAGAATAGAATGATTTTCCGTTATCGTGTGACTTGAAGACCATAACCACTTATAGATAATTCATCTTTTGGTATTTCTATTTTAGTTTATCATAAAAATAGAATTATCCTAAAGTCTCTACACATTAAATGGTGCACAACCTATCAGATACATTAAAAACTCTAATTATCCAAACCCTAGTTGATAACTTTAAATTGAATTTAATTTTATTTAACAGTCTGTAACATATAATTATTGTAAACATAAATTCAACGTTGAATTAAAGATCCAATAAGAAGTTAATGGACAAAGAATTCTACTGTAAAATAGCACTTTTCTTTCCCTCTTTGGAGAATTGTGATGGTGGGAAGACTGAGATGAGATTGGAAGTTGCTTCTCCTGGAAAGCTTTTTTTTGCATTAATATATAATATAAGATTGTCTGATTTCTTCTATGATAGAGTCGTTATTATCTTTCTGTTGATTATTATGTTATTGTATGATTTCTTTCATGATTATTTGGCAGCGAAGAATAATATGGTTGATACATTCTTGATGAGAGGACTGAAAAAGCAGATGCGAGCGGGGGTTTTGGGTCCTATGATTTGACCAATGTTCCTTATCCTTTTAAGGTTTTCACTGAATATGCTATGGGTCTTGAATTCAATGTAATGAATGATTCATCTGACTTGACCGACAAATTTGGCAATAATTCACGTATAATTCAGTATTTTAATCGTATATTAAAAAGATGTAGATATGTCACTTTTATAATAGTAAGTTATAAATTGATTTAAAAAATATTATCTAGATAAGTTGTTCATTTTATTTTTATTATTCGTCTACAATATTCTTATTTCATGTTTCTACTATGATTTTTTTAATTATTATTTAAATTTAAATATAATAACTCATTTAAACTTGGGTGATTATGATAATATTTTTAATTAAATACTGGTCTCATATTAAGTGAAGTTTTGTTATTAAATATTTATGTATAGTATTTATTTGTGATAAACGTTAACAATATATTAATGACTAGATAATATATATTAAAATTTATTTAGGATTAGATTAATATTTAATAAATACAATGTAAATAAAGGGTTAACGTATAACATGATATTAATGTTGATTCAGTATATAATATAAACATTAACAATCAAGTGACATGATATTAACAATTATTTAGAATGATTTAATATTAAATAAATAAAATATTAATATCAAATAATATTATATCAATATTTATTTAAGATGATAATAATACGTTGATATATTTTTATCATAATATAAACAAGATGATATATTGTTGTCAGAAAAGAAACCAGACAAAAAAAAAAGAATTACCGTTGGTGGAATCCTTGAACAGCAGGATTAAAAAAACCCTAAATAACTAGAAAAACTTTATAAAATCATGGGTTTTAAAACTAATGGCAACTTACTATATTAGAAGCATCTAAATCGTGGGCATTTAAAAAATTAATTGTTTGAAAATAGATAAAATTAATTTTAAAAAGCTATCATAATAGAATCTTTAAAATGGTGGGGCATTTATAACTCTTTACCATACATCATTTTAAAATTATTTCAAATATAGTTTTAGAAATCATCAAATTTTCAAAGGAAGTCTCATAATTCTCATATTAGAATTTGCATTAAATTCTTAAAACGAACTATATGATTTTTTTTGTCAATTGAGCTATATGTTGACCTATCAAATTATTAATTTTTGATGACGACAAATAAATGTGAGACTAATGTTTTAATTAGTTTGTATGCAAATTATCAAGTGTAGGCTGAATTACAATACAAGAATTAATCCGGTACTTCAAGAAGAGTATTACACACTGAACAACAATCGTATATGAGAAGCCATTTGGATCCAATATAGCACAAGAAGTCAACCAAGGCTCAAGACCAATAAGAGAATTAGAAAGGATGAGAAAAGGAAAGCAAAATACAACGAACTATGGTGTTTTGGGGGTAATCCTGTCAAAACGATGAAAAATCGGACATACATATGTGGGATCGGTCAGACCAAGTTTCCTAACCGGTGCTACCAGTTTTGCAATTAAGGTAATTACTTGCCTAGTTGCTAAACCGGTGGGAAAACCGGTGCAAGGTTTTGTCACAAAGGAGTTTCTTCCTTAAATGACAAACAAGTCCATTCGGCTTCTCTAACTGATCTGACCAGTTTCTACAGGTAATTTCAGAATTATAAATCGACGAGCCATTTCACAATTCCAACACATCTCCACATCTCTCCACTCTTCTCTGATGAAGTTCTGTAGAGTTTATACTTTGAGAGGATTCTATTTTGAGTGAGAATTTAAGAAATATTCTTGAGAGAAGCTAGAAAATATTATGAGCGAAAAATTAAGAGATCTACTATTTGAGAGAGTGAGTGATTTTATAAGAGATTCAAAGAACTTAATTAAACTGCATTGTCATTGACTGATTGGCACCATAAGATAATAGAGTTTGTAAAAGTATTTTGGTCTTCACCGCTTGGGAAATATCTTCAAGGGGTATCCATTACAAGAAAAATGGTATTCTATAAGAGGCGGTTATCCCCGTGAAAAGTAATCCACAAGGATCCTACAACGTCTGTGACAGCCCCTCATATTAAAAGTCTGCATTTTTCACAAGGCGCAACGCCTCCTGTGAAGACCCCTGTGGTATCTCACTTTTTACAGGGATTTTCGACTCCTATAGAACGTTGTTTAACAAGATTTTTAGATCCATGTTGAATGTATTCAACATGTGTTTTCAATACTTGTGAATTAACATTAACAAGTATTTTATATCCTATAAAGTGAGATATCATAAGATTCATTGTTATAGTCAAGTATTCATATTAAATACTTTCAAAAGATAATTTTACATAAATAAAGATCATCAATATAATATTTGACAACATTAACATTTAACCATTTCAACAAAGTTTTACATTATTCATTTCATCAACTTACAAATAAATCTAACTTGAAAACTAACTTATCCTCGAAATATACAAGTAAACACGTTCCAATAAATGAAAAATATAAAAAAAAATTAATTTTGAGTCTAGAAAATAAAAAATGAAGAACCTAAGTTGAATGGTAGTGTTTCACAACAGGGTATGCAGTGTCTTTAGACCTTCCCAAAGTCTAAGGAAAACACCATGAGCAGTTGTTAGTTGGTGAGTATAAGAAAAAAACAGAAGGAAAACACCATGAGCAGTTGTTAGTTGGTGAGTATAAGAAACAAACAGATCTGCACCATTGAAAATTACATAGGTAAGGTGAACTGAGGAATGAATTGAGTAGTGTTAATAAATAAGAAAGAGCATAATCATGGCATTTTAGACCATAATAACCAAGAAAGGATGAAATGTAGATTCACATATTAAGGATAGTGCAATTTGTAGCTGATATGAGTTTCACTGTAAACAAACACTATTTTAACCACAACAGCAGCCCAAATAGTGAAAACAAAGATGCTATAGCCTGAAACAATGAAGAAAAACAACCTTGATTACTAAAAAATGATGAACTTCACCAAGAACAGTGAAATTACACCCCTATACCAAGATGTTCGAGAGCCTGGCCTCTCCCAAAATAACCACTACCCAACTGACTCCCTCTCCCCCCTTTTTATTCAATCCTCATGATTACAAAATTGCATCTATTATGGTCTTTGCCATCCTAACAACAAGATAATTTAGAGTTTAGTAATTGTGCACACATCCTCCATAAGAAAGTAAAGCATTAACCACATTAAGGAGAAACTAGGTGGAGCAATACATTATACAATGAAACAAGGCAAGAAATAAGTCACAATTACTAGGCCAGTCAAGGTATCAACAACACTTATACATCTCATTCAGTTAATCAGAATGCTGGAGTTTAATTATGACTTGGAACTCTTTCCAACCCGCCAATGACATTGCCTCAACATCACCCTCTCATCACAACTACTAAGAGCTATATCATAATAGCTAAGCAATGTTATAATAGCTGATACAATCTTTTTTTATTGGTAATAACTGATACAATCTGAAAATAATCTTGAAATAAAATGTGAGTACATGTGCTGACCACCACTTATAGGAAAAAGGTATAAAGTCAAGGCTTAACCTCATAAAATTTCATGAAGTTGAGAATGATAGTGATATCAACATCCTCAGTCAACGTTTGGTGCATTAAATGAGGTGTCAGCCATGTGATCTTCTGACCCTCAACTTCAGCCTGCATAAATAAGCAAACATGTAAAATCAGACCAGCTATCCAACCTTACGTAATTTATGAGTTTTATTTTAAAATTAATACCAAAAGCTGTGAAGAGAACATACAGTTCAAGAGGATAGTTAAACTAACAATTACCTTAATAATCTGCCTGAGAGTCTGCAAGAACACATGAAGTATCATGGTAATGTATACTGATAACGAAAGTGCCAAGGATTCAAACATATCACCTAGAAAAATACCTATTTGAAAAAAGAAGAAATGAAGTGTGGAATTCATAAAACCAGTTTTCAGCTAAAAAAAGACTTAGATGAAAATTCTTTTATGCACTTCAAAACAATATATTATTCATACAATTACCAATTAGACTTTTTATTCATATAGGAATAAAGTCCTGTTCAGAGTATCAATAATTTTAACAAATAAATGATGGTTATTATCTAAGAAAATAGTTAGTAGTACTGTATTATTCATAATTCATCACAATTACCATTTAAAGTTCAATAAATTTAGAAACTACCATTTGATAGTTGAACTACTTTCAACTAACACAAAGATAAATTGTTTATGGTTCGTAATATCCATTTTAGGATATAGCAAATTGGAATATTCACAGTTACCAATCACATCAATTTCAACAGAGCTAAAAAAGGTTACATGCCAGTTCATTTCTTTTCAAGTAACTCAACAAAAACAAGTAATTAACACACCACTTACAAATGCAGAGGAATTCATGGTCTTGCTCCCATTTTGAGAGTTAGCTCGTAGGTCCAGTCACATAGATCTTGGGAAAACAGTTCCAAAGCTTTAGTTGCATGCAGTTAAATAACACAATAAGAACCATAACCAATAAGAAGAACTGACTTCGAGTAAACACACTATAAAGTGGAAAAAGTGATAAAACACAATTAGGCAGCCCTTGCCTAATTTAAACCGGGACGTGTAGGGCAATTACTTGCCTAAATTCCAAACCCGTCCAACCGGTGGGGAAACTGACGCACCGACATTTGTCACAAAAAGTATTTCTTCCTTAAATGACAAACTGGTCCATCTAGTTCTCCAACCGGTATGACCGATTTCTACAAAAAGTTTAGAATTATTAATAGTCGAGCCATTTCACAATTCTTACACACCTCTCCACATATTTTCACTCATTTCTGATGAAGTTCTGTAGAGTTTTATACTTTGAGAAGATTGTATTTTGAGCGAGAATTTAAGAAATACTCTAAAGAGAAGCTAGAAAATATTGTGAGTGAATAATTTAGAGATCTACTCTTTGAGAGAGTGAGTGATTTTGTAGGAGATTCAAAGATCTCGACCGAGCTGAATTGTCAAGGTCTGATTGGCACTATAAGCCAATAGAGTTTGTAAATGTTTGGACTTCACTGTTAAGATCATTTGAGAAATATTATATATATATATGACATCTAAAATGATCCATCATCTAAAGTATATAGCATATATATGACATATATCTCTCTCCCTTCGAATCTCTTTCTCTCTCTTCGGGTCGCTCTCTCTCAATCTCAATAATTGATGTATAAATCTCGAGATAGAGAGTGGGAATCTCTATTTATAATCTACGAAATACAACCAAATATTTGATCTCTCTATGAATTCAAATTTGTTATCATAATTTAATATATATATATATATATATAGAGAGAGAGAGAGAGAGAGAGAGAGATTGATAGATAGAGATATAGAGAGAGAGAGATGGAGAGATATAGAGATATATATATGAAGAGAGATAAAAATGGGAAGGATGAGACATTTAAATATAATAATAAAAGGGTAAACTAGTAAGAAAATAAGTGTGGAAAATAACTTAATTTAATAAAATTTGATAGATTAATTATTATTTATAGAAAATTGCTATATATATATGATGATTTTCAAAAGTTGTGGATAAATTGTATTTAAACTGGAAAATATGTCTAAATAATATCATTTCTATTAACTAGTTAAATTGCACGTGCTCTGTATGTGATATGTATGATTTTATTACTTCAATTAATTCTTATGCATATAAAAAGATTTTGAATAAAATACATTTATGAGTAGATAAAATTAGAAAACTACAATTATAACTTTTATGTTTTTCGTAAGTCTTACTCACAAATATATTTTTAATTAAGTTAATTATGCTAGAAGGACATCATCTATACATTTTTTAGTTTAATTTTTTAGTATATTATTTCTTTGATCTCTAAGTGATAAATGAACTAAAAACATGTTTTATTCTTTTATCGATTGATTGAATCATCTCTCTCTCTCTCTCTCTCTATATATATATATATATATATATATATATATATTTGACGACGAAATAACTTAATATGTTCTCATGTCTAAAAATATATTACAAATTAGAAACGATAAAAAAACTGAAAAGTTTGCTCATGAGATACATATTTTTGGTGAAATAAGAAAAGAAGAAAAAATAATAGTTAATGATGCACCATTAATAGAGTCAAGGTGTAATTTTAAAATTATAAAATAAGAAATGGACAAAATGGCCTAAAATTGATTCTATTTTTCATCTCACTTTTAATATACTAGTTAAACTACATGTGTGGTACGCGTGATATGTACAATTTTATTATTTTGATTATTTTTTATACATTGTTTGTCTATATTAAAAAACCTTGAACAAAACACACTTACCAGTAGATAAAATTAAAGAACTACAATTATAACTTTTATGCTTTCATAAGCCTTACTAACCTAAATATTTCTAATTAAGTTAATTATGCTAGAACAACATCTTCTATGTATTTTTGAGTTTATGATAAATGAACTATGAACATGTTTTATTCTTTTGTTGATTGATTGAATTTTTCAAATATATTCTCCATCATAACGACAGAAAAAAAAGGATTGATCGAATTCTATTGTGTCTGACTCATAGTGATAATTTATCAAAGAATGATTCTGGTTATCATATGATTGAACAACCAGGAGTAATTTACATACGATACTTAGTTGACATTCATAAAAAATATCTAATGAATTATGAGTTCAATACATCCTGTTTAGCAGAAAGACTGACATTCATTGCTCATTATTAGACAATCACTTAATATCTTAATGAGGAAATAACTTAATATGTTCTCATGTCTAAAAATAAGTTTCAAATTAGTTTCGATAAAAAAAATGAAAAGTTTACTCAAGAGATACATCATTTAGAGAAATAAGAAAAAAATTAACAATTAATGATGCACCATTAATAGACTCAAAGAGTAATTTTGAAATTATAAAATAAAGAGTGAACAAAATAGTTTAAAAATAATTATCCTTCTCATCCCATTTTTAATATATTAAAGATTAAAGATTAGTTGGCTGATTTTATTATAATTTTGAGAATGACTCAATTAATATACATTTGTAGTATGGATCGAATATTTTATATGAATAAGTTTGAGGTACTTTTAGAATGACCTTTTATTGTGATATTCATCCTCTATTGTAAAAATTATATATATTTATAAATTGTGCACTCGAATTTTTTATAATAATTTTTTCAAAAGAAAACCTATAATGTCTGATTGATTCTTGAATATGAATTTAATGTAATATTCCAAGTTATTGACCGATATATTGCATACTGTTCGACAATTTAATTCTTAAATAATTTTTATCGAATAATACTCTGTATTTATATCGAACCCAAATCAACTAACTATGCTTTGATGTACATATATGTATCCACAGTTACAATCACGTAAGATTGTATCAGTGTTAGTAAAGATCTCATATAAATTATTTTCTGAAATTTGGTTCAATTTGCATATATTGACCTTTTGAGATGAGATATGGATTTCAACCCACTTAAATACTAGGCCCAGTCCAGTATCATGTTCGATTCATATAAATTCTGCCAAGTTTTAGACAGTCAAGTGGTCACGATGCAAATGATTGTAGGATGCCATCCAGCTTATTTTTATATTTTAATTACTTGTATTACTTGCCCTTCCTTGATTTCGAATGCTAACTATTTTCATCTGTAAAGTCTCAAATCATTTTGATAATATGTTCCCTTACATTCTCAGACTTTAATTGATTGTTGGATCGAAACATATTTACTTTTCTATTCTCCCTTATCTTTGTAAGAGTATAAGCTCACCCTTAGCTTACCTCATATGAGACATATAAGAAACGATTAAAAGAGTAGAATCATCCCAATATCATTATCGGGTCGTTAATGAAAAATGACCTTTGATGTTTGCTTAATTCTGTTGTTTGAATATTGAAATGATATATTTAACTTTAACTTACTTATTTTGCATGTCAATTTCCATCAGTTTTAGTCCATATCTTTCTGCTTTGTTTATCGTGGGACAAATGTTGAGACGAGGTGAATAACTGAATTTAAATTCTATTTTATATTTTACAACACTTGTACTTGATTAAAATGAAAATTTGAAATTTGCTTTATTGTTGACTAGGGGATTGACACTGATAATTAAGTTTTCACATTTATTATTATGAGGTTGTTACTGTCCCGATTCCCTAAAATTAGTAATTGTCCAATAAGAAACAAAGAAACGCTCTTTTCTTTCAAAGGAAGTGATATTTCAATTTCATTGGATAAAAGAAAATGTTTTCCTTCTCGAAAAAAATGTGTAATCGTGGAATGAAAGTTTTATAGGACAGCAAATGTTATAATATAAAACAATAGTGTGTCACTATTAGTTTAAAATTCCAACTTATAATTTGTGGCATAAATGATTTCTATGAATTCATTTATTAAATGGCAACAACTCCTTGTAATTTTATTGTTTTGTAGTTATATTTTTCCAAAAACCATTTTATTTTTGGTCAATTTGGCACCAGCACTATTTTTTTTTGGCAATCAAGCCATGCTAAATAAATTTCTGCTAGTTTTAATAATTTCAACATAAAAAACCTTTAGTATAGTATAAAAATAATTTAATAAATGTTCTTGAAAAATTTGGATTAATGATTTACGAAGGGAATATAGACAGGTTGCATAATAGACCCTAAGCTTATCTTCGTTTTTTTTGGTTAAAGCCTAAACTTATCTACTTAGCAGTCAATTGAGTGCATAAAGAGCTCACTAAAATACAGGTCAAATTTTGAGTTAAAAAACTTGAAATAATATTTTAGGTTAAAATGGTTTTCAATCGGAGTTGTGTAATTAAGAAATTTAATTCCAATAATTGTATGGTAGAAAGTACTAAATTGGCAAAAGAATACGTTAGTAGTGTGATTGCATGCATGTGAAGAACGCATTAACTAGTTCACTGCGATTTTGTTCAATGAATAGGGTGACATGTTAACATCATTTGAAAACATAAAGATTATAACATAAATTTTCTTTTACAGTGAGTGAAAAATACTGTAGAATGTGATTTTAACGTTTCAGAAAATGCTGTATTGTCAGGCGCTATATAAAATTCCAGATTTTTTATAGTTTTCTCGGGCCGTTACAAAAAAGTAGGTCTTTTACAGTGTTTTCTGTCCGTTATAAAAAATTAGGTCTTTTATAGCGTTTTGGTCCACAATAAAAAAATCAGATATTTTATAGCGTTTTTTGCAACCTATAGTTGGTACGAGTTAAAACAGAAAATGGAGAAGAAAAGGACTTTAGTCCTTTTACTGATATTGCTCAAATAACAAGAACACTAGGCAACCATGAACATATATATAGAGAGCTTAATCTCTTCCTAACTACAACTAGATTACCAATTAGTTAGAACACAATATTCCTCCCTGATTCTCAATCATTAGAAAGAGAGATGAGCACGAAACATCAAGTAACAAAATTGCTGAGTGAGAGAGATGATGTGTGTATGCCACCTTGCATGCGCACACTCATTCAACCACATGATACATGTTGAGTTGGAGCTTGGTGAGCATGTTGACTAGGCTGAGCTTGCTTATTTATTTGCTCCCCCCCTCCCCCAAGCTCATCGGAGGGACTCACATGGAGCTTGGACTTAAGATAGCATAATTGTTAGCCAAAGAGAGATTTAGTGAGGAGGTCTGTGACTTGTTCATTGGAAGGAATGTACCTGACTTCCAACTCCTTAAGAAGCATCTTATCACGAACAAAATGGATATCTATCTCAATGTGCTTAGTGTGAGCATGAGAGACAAAGTTGGAAGCTATAGATGCAACACTTTCACTATCAGACCATATGATTGGAGCTGAGAGAGTCTTAAGGTGCATTCCTTTCACTAAGGACAGAATCCAAGCAATTTTAGAGGGTGCAAGAGTGAGAGCTCAATACTCACTCTCAGCACTTGATCGGGAGACAACATTTTGTTTCTTTAAAGTCTAAGAGAATGAATTGTTGCTGAAACAGATAACATACCTGCAGGTAGAACTCCTGCCATCAGGGCAGCTAGCCTAGTTTGAATCTATAAATGCTTCCAATGAAAAATTAGAGCTTGGTGTGAGAGTGGGGCCATCATTAATAGAGCCCTTAAGGTACCTGAGTAGGTGCTTGCAAGCTTGCCAATGAACTGTAGTGGGATAATGTACTAAATTAGCTTATTCACAATATAAACAATATCTGGTCTTGTTAAGTTAACATACTGAAGTGCACCTATTAAACTCCTAGATTTGTGCATGATATCATTAATGTACCTTGCTTGAGAGAGATGCATGCCATCGGCAGATGTGATAGTGATGCCAAGAAAATGATGAAGTAAGCTGAGATCCTTGAGAGTAAAGATAATATTTAATTATGAGATAAGGCACTGAATGTAGGAAGTGTCACTGCCATTTAGAGGATGCCATCAAGATAGACTAAGAGGAACACTGTCCTTTGTGAGTGATGAAGCATGAAGAGAGAATGATCATATTTTGAGACCTGAAAGCCTTTCTATAGTAGTGTAACCTTAAGTTTATCATACCTAGCTTTTGGGGGTTGCTTCAACCCATAGAGAGCTTTGTTTAACTTAAAAACATGTAGAGGCTTACTTGAGTCCATAGTTTCATAGAGTGAACCATGCATAAATGCATTGTTCACATCAAGATGATGGGCAAATCAGTGTATTGTGAGAGCTAAGGTGAGGACTAGCTTAATGGTGACAAGCTTGACAAAAGAGCTGAAGGTCTCTATATAGTCAAGCCTTGGAGTTTGGTGGAAGCCCTTTGCTACCAGACAAGCTTTATGCCTAAATTGAGTGCCATCTACATTAGGTTTAAGCTTGAACACCCATTTATTTCCTATCACATACATCCTAGACTGATGGGGAACTAGAGACAAAGTATTGTTATGTTTCAGAGCTTGAAACTCATTAGATATAGCCTATCTCCAATCAGGATCAGTAAGAGTAACCTTAATTGATGTAGGTTTAGTTTGAGTAGCGGTGTAAGTGAGGTTGAACACTTTAGGTTTGAAGATGCATGCCTTATATCTAGTAACTAGCATTTTGAAGAAAGATCGAAGTGGTGGGTATTTGAGAGGGTTGGGAGGGCAAAAACAAGAGTAATGGGAGTGAGGGAGTTTGCTGCAATAATATTAGAAGGAGAAGGAGGATAAACTACATTACCTTGAGAAAGAGTTGGGGAGATGCTTCTCTAATGAGCTGGAATGTCCTGAGGAAGCACATAACTTGAAAGAGATAGTGAGAATCCTTTAGAAATAGACTAACAAGGTATATAAGAGGAAGATTCAGAGATATGTTTAGCAGTTGAGAGAAAACCTTGCCTAAGGAAAACTGATGTTCATCAAACATGACATTTATGGTTGTGTAGATCTTTGCAGAGGAGTGCAAACAAAAGTAACCTTTGTGACAAGATGGGTATCCAAAGAAGACACAATAAGAAAACCTGAATTCAAGTTTATGGTGATTATAGGGTCTCAAGTGAGGGAAACAGAGGCAACCAAAGACCTTTAGAAAGGTGTAATCAAGTTTGTCTTGAAATAGTCTTTGATGAGGTGAAATGATACTAAGAATTGAGGTTAAAAGTCTATTTATGAGATAAGTAGTAGTATGAAAGGCATATACCACCAATATTTGAGATGCATGAAGGTTTGAGACAGCAAAAGCAAGGCATGTTTCAACAACGTGCCTATGCTTTCTCTTTGCAATGTCATATTGGTGATGTTTGTGAGGGCAAGGGTGCCTAAACACTATCCCATGTGCATCCAAGAAGGGTTTAAAGGTTTTAAACTCCCTCCCCAGTTTGATTGAATACATTTAATTGGTGTGTCAAATTTCTTTTTAACAAGTTGAAAAAGTGAGAAAGTGGAAAAAGCTTCTGATTTATGTTTAAGAGAATCCATGAGTACCTACTAAAATCATCTACGAAATGTATGTAGTATCTATGGCCAGCAGAAGAAATGAAAGTTGGACCCCATAGATCAATGTGAGTGATCTCAAGGGGATTTATGGTTTTGATAGTGGTTGGAGAATGATTTAGTCTATGGCTTTTCCCTAGTTGACATGCTGAGCATAAATTATTGTAGGTTTTAGGGGTTTTTAAGTTAAGGCCTTTCATTACAGATTTTTTTTATCTTAATTGAAGGATGCCTTAACTTATTATGTCATATAGTGATGGAGTTTGGTGTTGAGACAGTGAGAGCATGATGCTTGGCAGAGTGATTGTGATGCATATTAGTAACAACAAAAATTGCACAGTTCTTATCAGAAATATAAATTTGTCCATTTGATTCATTTTTAGAAAAAAATACATCCCCAAAAGGATGAGAAAATTTTTTAGCATGTTTTTCTTGAGAACATAAACTGACAAAAGTAGAATTTAGATTGACATAATTGAAACTAGACAGACTAAAACTAGATGACTTAGGTAAAGTTTGATAGCAAGTGTTATTGTGCAAATAGAGTTTAAAGGCTAATGCTATGTGCTTCCCTGGGATGAACAGCTCATAAAAACCATCTCTAAGCCTACCTTTGAAACAATAGTCCCTATAGCCAAATCCTTTACAAAACAGAAGAGTGAGTAAAACTCAACGAAGACAAGATTGTCTTGAGTCAATTTAGAAACACTTATAAGGTTCTTTGAAATTTTTAGCACTCTGAGTATAGGTTTTAGTTTTAAGGGATAAAGAGTTCTAGAGAGAAAGCAATTACCAGCATGCTTATTTGGAAATTCTCACCATTTCCAACAGCTAGGGTATCATTGTCTTGATACTCAATGGTTTTTCCTAGCTTGTTCAAATTTGATGTAGTATGATGAGTAGCCCCATTATCAGCATACCTAGGTCTTTTGCTGCCTAGTTCAGATCTGGGATAAAAACTTGGTGCATAGGAAGTAGGGTAGGCTTCAAAGGTTCCGGGAAGATTTAGGTTTTGACACGAATGTGCTGAAGCAAAATGAGCCTAAATAAATTGTTGTTGAAAACCTTTCCCATACCTGTACCAACACGATATTGTAGTATGCCTTGATTACTACATATTTGACATATGACCCATCCTAAGCTTCTACCACATCTATTTCCCCTTCTTCCTCCTCTAAAAGGAGTTGAGTTTCTCGAGATGAAGTTTCTTGGTGAATTACTGTTGTTTGACCATGATTGAGATCCTTGGCCATTTCTTTTGTTGAAAAGAGCATTTGAGTTGCTAGTGTTTTGAGTAAGATGAGCAGTAGCCTTGAGCTTTTATTCTCTATCATCATGATGCCTTTCTAATCTTACGTTATGAATCATTAAGAGGGACCGAACCTCTTCAATGAACAGCTTATCAGCTCTAGAAGTGACATTTGCAAAATGAGTCATACTCAGAAGGTATGCCATTCAGTATGTGTCAAACTAGGTCTTGGTCACTAATGGGATCTCCTGCAACAAGCAAGTTATCTTTTGTTGTTTTATGAAAGGAATTCTTATGTTCTGGTAGTTTTACCTTGGACCTTCTTGCAAAGGTCCTTTCCAAGGCATACTATAGAGAGCAGAATGTATCATATTGTAGGAGTGATCCTAATACTATGTCACTCATGGTTGAGCACAGGCAGCTCAGAAGCAATTGGTCTTGTCTAAGCCATTGTTGATATTCTAGGTTGATCTCCATTTTCAAGGTGCTAAGTATGTTTACTTGTTGAATTCAAGATGATGTTTGTTAGTCCATGTCCAATTATGGCTGGAACAATTTAGGATTTTCATAGTATATAATTATTTCTATCTAATTTGATAGAAAGTGTTGAACAAAGAGAGTTTGGAAAGAGATTAAACTCAACTTGTTGTCTGGTAATGGTTTCAGAATTGAAGAAACAGGGGAGTCCATTTTCAGAAGACGAGGAAGGAGAGAAGGGAGAAAGTGGGAATGGTCTGATACCAAGTTAAAATAGAAAATGGAGAAGAAGGGACTTAGTCCTTTTACTAATATTGCTCAAATGATAAGAACACTAAGAAACCATGAACATATATAGAGAAAGCTTAATCTCTTCCTAATTACAACAAGAATATCAAATAGTTAGAGCACAATACTCCTCCTTGATTCTCAATCATTAGAAAGAGAGAAACGAAACAACAAGTAATAAACTTGTTGAGTAAGAGAGATGAGGTGTGCATTGCAGGATCGATATGATATCTCTTTATTAAGGAAATGAATTTTGAAGAAAGATTTTAAAATTTGAAAAACAAATCACTTGATTGATATAAATAAACAATCAAACAATAAATAATAATTACATAATTAAATAACATGCGAAAGCTTAAATGCTTAGAATAAATAAATAAAATAATAACGATGTGGGATGTGGAATAGTAAATGTGCAAGTAAGTTAATACGTAAATTAAAGTGCACGTTAATCGACACACAATACTTTTACGTGATTTGTAAAAAGCTATCCCTATGTCCACGCTCGAAGGATTCCCCCTGACGATTTTTCCCAAATGATCTTCTTGACGGTGAAGACCAAAGCTTTACAAACCCTATTGGCTTATGGTGCCAACTAGACATTGACAATGCATCTCGGCCGAGATCTTCGAGTCTCTTACAAAATTTCTCACTATCTCAAATAGTAGATCTCTCGATTTTTTGCTCATAATTTGTACTAGCTTCTTTCTAAAAGATATCTCAAACTTTCAGCCAAAATACAAGCCTGTCAAAATATTAAACACTATAGAACTTCGCCGAAGAGGAGTGGAGAGGTGCGTTGGAATTGAGAATGTTGTTGGTATATATAGTGTTGAAAACACTATTGAATACCGAACCAGAGGTGAACCGAGCCTTGACATTTTCACATAATTCTATTCGGTTCGATCTTCTAAGATCAAATTCATGAGCGGTTCGGTTTGGTTCTGAACTTCTTGAAGCATTCTGAGTTAACCATATTTGATTTAGACCATTTAGAGTTTGATTGATAAGCGTCATATCCTTCGTAATATGTCACGCCTATCTCACCATTTACGATTTTGATTTTCCTTTATTTTTTTGCATAAACACTTACGATGACAAACAACATTATTTTCACTTTATTTAGAATCTACACACTTGATTAAAATATTAGTTCACGTATTATTTATCATCATCAAATTATCACCTTGACTAGGATCAACAATCTCCTCTTTTTTTATGATGACAAACAATTGATTGTAAAACAATATTATCTATAAACTTCTCATACGCACATGCAATGATATTTTTAAAAATTTATTTTTTTAATATTTCCCCCTTTTTACATTTAACTATATTTCACCCCCTTTAAAATCATAAAAAAAGAAGTAAAAATGTCATCTGTTAAAAAATACTCCCCATTTCATAATTTTAAATATGAATAAAAAATTCTCCTCCTTTCACAATTAGTTATCCTCCTTTGAAGTCATCAAAATGAATTAAACTGTCAATTTTTTAAAAATCTCCCCCTCAATGCATGTACTTTTTTTAAATAAAAAGATTTATTTTTCAAAATGCATACAGAAAAATAAGAAAAATAAATTTATGTGATTTCTCGAAAATTAAGATTATTATGAAAGTTGAGCTTACTAACCTTGTCTATGTGCGCCATTGGGCACATAAGTACATTTTCATGTTCATTTATGTTGGGCTTCTCTTTTCCTTGGGTTTCTTCTTTGAAGCGCATCCTCCCCTAGTGAGCAACTTTTGAAACTTCTTTGTGAAGTACATTAGATCTTCGTCTTCATCTTCGCTCTCAATGAATGTGGCTTTGAATAATAGTTTTTCTTGTTTTACGTGCTCCACATTCTCTTCCATGTTCTCCATTTCATGAGTCATCAATGATCCCATAAATTCTTCTAGTGAAAGCGTCTTAAGATCTTTCGCTTCTTGAATAGCAATTGTCTTGTTCT
The DNA here is from genome assembly GCA_003255025.1 of Datisca glomerata. Lineage (NCBI taxonomy): Eukaryota > Viridiplantae > Streptophyta > Magnoliopsida > Cucurbitales > Datiscaceae > Datisca > Datisca glomerata. The sequence goes on along the minus strand of QANY01004819.1, from coordinate 267,960 downwards.
CCCGCAACATTGGTAACGATCTAAGAACTTTATTCACCAAATCACTATTAGTAAAACTCCTACCAAGAGCGTTAAGAGAATTAACAATACTATTCAAATGTGCGAACATGTCTTTAATGCTTCAATTTCACGCATCTTAATCATTTCATATTCATGCATGAGAATATCAATCTTAGAGTCTTTAACCCCATTTGTACCTTCATATGTGATTTCTAATATCTTTTGTAGATTTACACATACAAATATGATTATATTCATTTATATTTAGGCACAATATAAGATATTTATAGCTCGAGCATTTATAGACAATTTAATTTTATCGTTCTTTGTCAAGTCTCGTGACTTAGGCATGTAAGGATCATTTTCGACAATTTCCCACAAATTATTATCAAGAGATTGAATAAAAATACTCATTCTAATTTTCCAAAAATTAAAATCAACTTCATCGAAAAATGGAGGTTTTGAAATTGATTTCCCTTGTTGAAAACCAAAAGGTGATGCCATCGCTCAAAACTATTAGTCTTAGATATTTAAGCACTTAACTTTGATACCAATTGTAGGATCGATATGACTTCCCTTTATTAAGGGAAAATAGTTTAAAAGAAAGATTTTAAAATTTTAAATACAAATCAATTATAGGATCAAACGCTTACCGTTAAACTAAAAGTTATAGCTGATAGTTAAGGCACATCTTTATCTCCCTTATATAGTTCAAACACATGTGCTCAGGTTTCGACTGTGACTCGACTCTACCAGGCCTCCCAACAATCCTCCCTCAGCACCTGGCCATAAGCACAATGCTCTCTCTTAGTGTCGAACCCCTGACTACCAGGTTTTGATACCAATTATAGGATCAAACGCTTAGCGTTGAACTAAAAGTTATAGCTGCTAGTTAAGCTACAACTTTATCTCCATTATTTAGTTCAAACACATGCACTCTGGTTTCGACTATGACTTGGCCTCGCTAGGGCTCTGCCATGTGACAGGATGCTAGCCCATCTACCAACATGCACGAACACCTTTCATGCACACACTCATTCAACCACGTGATACATACTGAGTTGGAGCTTGGTAAACATGCTAACTAGGCTGAGCTTACTGATGCTTATTTGTACGATATTACAATATTTTAATACCCTATAATAGATATCATCCTTTTTACAATTTCATTTTTATTCTAAAATTAAATGTATTTATAAACAAATCATAAAAGGAATGAAAAACAAAAAAGAGAAATCTTGATAATAATATGTATAATTAATCAAATCTTACACATCATGTCATTAAAAAGTAAAAATGTTAACAAGTCTTTTCTAATTTTTTACTTTTAGTCATCTAAAATGTGATTTGTTAGTAGCATTACTAATAATCATGAAAAAACACGTGTCATCCAAAAAAGTTCAACCAATAAGCTATATCCCACACAAACGAGCTTTCCTTCCATCCTTTAAAAAAAGTTCAAGTTCTGACTTCTTTCGATAGCAAACCAACAATAATTTTTATGGTGTGGGCCTATAAAATATATATAGAAGAAAATAGTTTACAAACCATATCTCTGACTGTCTAAGTATATACATGAACAATCAAAATCCAACTGATTCCCAACTTCCTCATGAACAATCCCAACTTAGAACCTTTAAAACGTATATTATGTGGAACATTTTAACTTGAACAAAGAAGTTTTAAGTTAATTTGCATGCCTGGGAGCATGAACCTCTCCCAAATGGGTAATGGTGTTTCCCATCAGCATCGACGTGGCACATATTTTCGCCAACAGTAACCCATGGAACCAAAAAACATGAGCAAGTATCTAAAATTTGGAATACACATCATCAGAGAATTAAACTTTCTACCAAATGCTAATTGATGTAAATTGCGAACTTTGAGCTTTAAAAACCATGTGGACTCCTTTTTCAACATCAATGAATGCTAGCTTTTGAGGGGTAGTTGAAGAATAATAAAGTAGGAAGGCAAGATGAACGAAAAATAAGCAGGATAGAAAGACTCAGTAAGTGAAAGAAATAGAAGGAAGAAGAAGAAGAGGGAAATAATAGATCGATTTCATTAATTAAAAAAAGACAAAGAAAAACCAACTAAATACAAAGAAGAAGAAGAGCCCAACGACTAGTTAGGGAAAAAGATAGATATACCCCTAACTAACTAAACTAATAGAAATATAATTAACCGTTTACTTCAAGCCTGGGATAAGTTTATCTCTAAGAAAACAAAACTGAGGAGTAGAAAATGGCTTTGTGAAAAAGTTTGTTAGTTGAAGTTGTGATGAAACATGCTTGATAACATGATCCTTTTTCATCACTCTTTCTCTTACAAAGTGAAAATCAATCTCAACATGCTTTGTGCGAGCATGAAAAACATGATTAGAAGTTAGAGATATGGCACAAGTGTTATCACAATAAAGAGTAGGAACTTGAGACTAGAACATATGAAAGTCACGAAGAATCTTCCTTAGCCAACTCAATTTAGCTGTTGTGTTTGCCAAGGCTTTATACTCAGCTTCTGTAGAAGACCTAGCAATTGTGGCCTACTTCTTTGCACTCTAGGAGACATCTTTAGGACTTAGGATCAAGGAAGATGACAAATTTTGAAGTTGACCTCTTGTCTGAGGGATCTCCAATTCAGTCAGCATCACTAAAGGATTGCAAATGAAGAGAACCTGGTTTAAAATTAATGCCATGATCAATGGTTCTAATAACATACCTTAAAATCCTTTTGGCTATAGCAAAAATAGGCAGTAATAGGAGAATGGATAAACAAGCAGACTCTATTGACAATAAAGTTGAAATCTAGTCTTGTAAAGGTTAAATACTGAAGAGAACCTACAAGCTTCTGTAAAGAGTAACATCAGAAAGGGGAGAGCCAATATGAATATAAAGAGGGGACTTAGTTGAGCAAGGAGACTGACATGGTTTTGCTGCTAGGATACCAGCCTTAAGAAGCAAGTCTCTGGCATAGTTTTGCCGTTTGACAAAGATACCTGCAGAGGTTCTAGTAATCTCAAGACCTACGAAGTATTTAAGGTTCCTTAGATCATACATATCAAATGCTTGCTGCAGGTTATGCACAATTTGTCAATGTAGGTAGGATTAGTTCCACTGACTATAATATCATCAACATATAACAAAATCTAAGTGTGAGGGTTTGAAGTAGCATGAATAAAAAGTGAGATCCAATGAAGCCAATGGACAGAAGATGACTGGTGACCTTTTAAAACCAGGCCCTTGGGGCCAGCTTCAAGCCATACAGGGACTTATTGAGCTTCCAAACATAATTACGATAGTTTTTGTCAAAAAAACCTGGAGGTTCGCACATGTAAACCTCTTTAGACAAGGAACCATGTAAAAAAGTATTCTTAACATCTAATTGGCATAAAGGCTAACCATAGGTAGCAGCTAAGGAGAGCAAAATCATGATTGTGGGTTTCTTAATGACAGGACTAAAGGTCTTACCATAGTATAAATCTTCCTTTTGGTGATACCCTTTGGCAACCAGCATGGCTTTATGCCTAGTAATGGTCCCATTTTGGTTGTACCTAAGTTTGTACACCCATTTACATCCCAAGGTTCTTATGAGATGGTGAGGGCACTAAGGTCCAATTATTTTGAGATAAGATGTCCTGATATTCATTAGTCATAGCTTGAGTCCATTAAGGACTTTTAGCAGCTGAATTATAGGTTGATCGGCTTTCTCCTATCTCGTATTTCTCCTTCATCGAGGGTAAATTTCATCTCTGGTTCTTCAACGTCAATCACATGATATCTTAGTTCTTAGTTCTGAGGGTTGAACCAAAGGACCATTGGCAAGAAATGCCTTTCTCTCAAAAATTCTAGATTTTGATTTGGTTTGCATAGGGTTACAAGATTAACTACTAGTGTGTGAAAGAGTAGAGGTGTGTCTAGAGGAAGGAAGAGAACGTATGGGAAGATCAATAGATAAAGCAGAAGAGATATCAGGGAGAGTTCTAGCATCAAAATTTGCATTATGCAGATTAATATCCAACTCAGTATGAAGATCAATGGCTAAAACAGAAACATTGCTAATAGTAGTAGTATCATTATGCAGATCAGTGCTATTAGAAATGTCCATATCAGTGCTAGTTATAGTCAGCAAGCTTATCGAATAATCTTTCATATGGAGAATCATTATGAAGCACAATGTTAGGCATTCTGTTAATTAAATACACAGCAGCAACAAAAGTAAAGTTCTAAAAAAGAGGAGGAAGAGAAACATCATGCAACAAGGTGAGACCAATCTCAACCAAGTGCATGTGTTTCCTCTTAGTAACCCCATTTTCCTGAGGGGTATAGGTGCATGACTTTTGATGGACAATGCCATGATGCAAGTAGGACTGAAAGGAAAGGCTGATACACTCACCACCTCTATTAGACCTAAAAGTCTTGATTTTGATTGAGAACATGTTCTCAACTAGGGGTTTGAACCTTTTAAAAGCAGAAAAAACATATGATTTATGAGTTATAGGGAAAAACCAATAGACATATAATTAATAAAAACAACATAATATTTGTGTCCAATCAAGGATGGTGTGGGAAAGGCCCTCACACATCACTGTGTATAAGTTCTAAAGGAGAAGTAGAAGCAGATTCTGAAGTAGTGAACATAACTTTTGTCATTTTATTAGTTATGAAACCTGAAGTCTTTGATCCAAGGTATTCAATAGTAGATTTAGGCAAACAAGTAGGTATGAGATAAAGACCATTAATACTAGATGTTATTTTTGCTTGTTGAGGAAAACATAGAACTTGAGTTAAAGAAAAGGAATTAGATGGAGTATGTAGAACACTAGAACCTGTATGAGAGATAGGCATGGACTGTTCATTATCAATAAAGATATTTTCTTCACCATTGTACTCAGAAGAGGTGAAGATGTTGTTCAAAATAGGTGTATGATGGGTGTTACACCCAATGTTAGTGACCCATACTTGAGGGTCTTTTTGATGAGAGGTTTGAGTCATGGATGTCATAGTTGAGAGATTTGTTGAAGGGCTTCTTCCCTGATAGGAGAAATTCATGTGATGGAAGCAGTCAACAGCACTATGACCCATCTATTGGAAAATTTGGCATTAAACTTTACAGCTCTGAGCATTCGTATGGCCATCTGAGTTAAAGTTTGCATTTTCCTTGAAGGTCTGAGAACTTTGAGAAGGTGGAGCACCAATAACTCATTTAAATCACACTAATGCGAGGATATTTAGAATTCCTTAACTTCTTCAATATCTTTGGTCGATGAAATGTGATTGATGTTCTTATTTTCTTAGCTTTCTTCTTAAAGGTTAGACCTGATTTCACTACCTTGGCAGTCTTCAAGGCTTGAGCTTTTTGTAATGGTATCAACTGCAATAGGGGAAAGCTCAAATAAATAGCAGGAAATCATACCATAAATTTGGTGTTTGAGTTTATAACAGGAACACAAAACTGATCAATTATACATGTGAAAAGTGTTTGTGTAGATTTATGGGGTTTAACAAAGTGATACAACATTCATCTTTATTGAAAAAAACCAGCAGCAAAAGGTGCAAAAATTTAAATACTATTATCAATAGGAAATGAGAGAGGATATAAAAAGAACAAATCTATGGGAGCCATAGCTCAGAACACTGCCTCAACCTGCTAGAATCAAGACTTTTAAAGGAAAAAACAGACAATTAAAAATGAAAAATAAAAGTACGAGAAAAGAACAAGTGAAGAACATTACAAACGACTCAAGAACAAGAGCCTCAAACACACAAAAATCAAATTTCACAAAAACCTCGTACACACACAACCTGACAACAAAGGCAGCAGGACGAAGCTACAAAAAATAAGACTCACAAACACTAAACACATTTACATTTGAAGAAGAAAAATAAGAACAATCATACGCACACATCAGCAAAGGAAGAAGCCAAAAGATATGAGTAGGTACTTACACTTACATCTCAAGCTCTACATTATCTTAAACCCAACAAAAAAACAGAGAAAAACTTGAGCAGATAGTTACACTTCATCTTTAGCATGAATTAATGGTGCTTAATATTCTCAGGAAGTACTTTATTTTCAATTTTACATTCATCTTTTGTCAACTCTTTGGATTAGCCTCCCTCAAAATATGCACGTTACTGTAATGATTAAACCCACATTATAAGAGTTGTATGTATTTTTTTTAAATCTTTACGCAATCAACTCCAAATATGATAACAGAAAATATTTCTTAACAATTTTACCAGTTTTACCAAATCACAATTGTGAAAAACAAGTTCAAAAATTTCAAAACCGCCATATCACAATCATGAAAAAACAATAAAAAATTTCTAAACCACAGTTTTGAACAACAGAGGGTAGAGCATGACACTGAAGCAAGAAATAAACAAGACTCGCGAAATGCAACAAATTCAAAAGCACTAATCAATTCCCCAAACAATATCAAAACCATAGAATTCTATGTTTATTCAACCCAATCGGTTAATTCACAGTTTATCAAAACAATAGTAATTTTATTACATTCTACAAGACAAAATTCAACCCGGTCAGTCCAAAGACATGTTATCTAAGTGTTTTACCAAAATTGAGAGTTCAAGGAGTCGGTTTTCTCACCTTCATCAGCAGAAAAGAGGTCAATCTTCTATTAATAGAGTCCCAAAGCTTTCTCCTTAAAATACCCACTTGGAACCTACTTCAAACTTAAAAGAAAACACTTATTCTTTAACAAGACCTCATAACTATAAAACAAACTAGCAAGCTAAGAATTTACACTAACTCAAAATAGCTTGTTGGAAACACCATTCTGGCATGCCTTCTTCTGCAGGGATGCTTCTCTAATTGGAATAGGAAACCCACATGCAATATGAATAAAGCTTTAAGCACAAACAAATCTGAGAAATGGAGAAGATTGAGAAAAATCAAAACAAATTTGAACCTTGAACAATGTATGCAATAGAAAGAAAATTGTTCAAGAACACAAAATCAATTCTACAACAGAAGACACGAAAATAAAGTCACATATTTTCGCATTTAGTTTTACCAAGGAAGGGGAAGCACATAGAGTTAACTTTGAAACACAAAATGTTGTAGAAAGCTAAAATTAAGGGAAGAGAGATAAAAAAATAATCTATCTTTGCTATATAGGGACGGTGGCAGCGAGCAAGCGGCAAGGGATGGCGGCGGTGAGCGGGGACCAAGGGGGAGGGTTTGGGAATAAGGATCTAAGGAGCGGGTTCGCATGAAGGAGAAAAGAAACGCTAGGGTTCGCGTTGACAGGAAAGGAAAAATATGGTCTTTTTATATAACTCTTTGAGCAGTTTAGAAAAACTGCCAGGAAAGTTAATTCAATGTCGGAGGTTGTTAAAAACCACCGTGAAATGTTCTTCCCGTTATTTTTACGACGGAAATTGGTGTAACCGTCGACTTAAAACTGCCGAGAAAAGTTATTTTTCTCGTAGTGTTCACAACATTTTATAGAATGAAAAAATGCCATCAAAGGTTTTTTCTAGAGTTTAAAAAATGCTATGAAAGACATAAGATAGCATTTAAAAAACGCTATCTAAAGTTTTCCATTGCGTTGAAAAAACGCTATGAAAACCTTTTGATTGCTTTTTTAAATGCTATCAAAAGTTCCCATTGCATTTCTTAAACGCTACTATAGTTTTCCACAGTGTTTTTTAAATACTATGGAAAGGTTTTCATAGCATTTAAAAAATGCTATCATAGGTCCCAGAATTTTAATAACGTCTAGATACATCATATATTTAGAAACGCTATTAAAATGCTACAATAGCATTTTTTGACTGCTATCATAGTGTTTATTTGTTGTAGTGAATCTAACTCAAGATCAACAAATACTTGAGAGAGAGACATATAGAGAGAGAGGGAGAGTAATTAAACAAAGTAGGGGCACGATAGGTGATTTGCTTGTTGGCATCAAATCTGGGGCCTCTTTGGCTTATCAAGGTGGCTCGAATTGTCATCACCCTCCTCTAAATGTAGTTGCCTTGTGGTTTTCTGAATCAATCATATTCATGTGCATATAATTTGAACAAACGAGAAGAATAGAAGCTACTGGAAAATAACACAAGGAAGAAACCATACATGTAGAACAGAAACGCTTATAACTCTGACTTCCTGCGTGATCAAAAGAGTCGACATAGATGTTAATACTTTATAGCTGATAATTCAATGAAATTACCTCAGGGATTAAGGTTGCTTGGTAATAATCTAATATGAATAAAGAATAATTAAGAATGAGAAACGATGGGAAGAGTGATCGATTATATTGTGGTTGATTTATGAAGAAATCTTGTGGTTGATTATATTGCAAGTGATTGATTATAATTGCATTGGTGGAGTTTTGTAGTTTTAAGATGGTAGCAATTTTTTTTAAGGAATCATAATAATACAACAAGATAAAAGTTACATCATCAAGGGTCAAATAGTCTTTCAACAATAATTCTCTCTTTATCAATCAAACTGTAAATGGGGTGTTAGAAATGTGGATTGAAAATGTTGAATTTATATTTTTGTTGGATTTGTTTATGTTGGTAGGGTTGGATTTTGAATATTATATTAAACTTTTCTTCTATGATGATTAGTATTGTGAGCGCCTAGAAATGTGGGTTGACATAATTTGTGGCGTGATTGAAATGTTGGGGGGTGCTAGAAATGTGGATTAAAATGTTAGATTTGTATTTTTGTTCTTGCATTTGTGTTGGATTTGCTTATGTTGTTTTTCTAACTTGCTATTATATATGCATTTTCAAGGATACAACATAGATGCATGGAAAGTATGTATTTCATGAAATAAGATTTTGCAATCTAGATTACAATTTTATAGATCAACATGTCTGAATATTGGAAAGCATTTTATAGAGATAATATATATGTTTATAAGTGAAAATTGAACTATAACAATTATTTTTTTTCATATAGGTCCACCGAAAATATAACAAACGCATAGTAATTCTGGTGGTGTGGTTCCACATAGTGATGGAGAATATAATTCCAACAGGAAGACATGAAATTTCTTTGATAAAAACTTTGGTTTATTTTTATGATATTTAGTATAACTCAAAATATTTGGATGATCTTTATATTATTTGTTACATTAGCGTAAATTATTTCTAGCATTTAAAACCCTGTATGAGAATATAATAGCCTAAAGAAGCACAATAGGTAAATTCAGTTATGATATGGTTAGACATACAATAGTGTTTTTAAACCGTTATAGAAAGCTGTTAACGGCTTTAAAAACAACTATCATACATGTTTAATAGTGTTTAAAAATGCTATTATAACTTTTCTATAGCGTTTTTTAAATGCTATAGCTCCCATTGCGCTTGTTATCCTTTCTATAACGTTTAAAAAACGCTATAGAAAAGTTACAATAGCATTTTGTAAACGCTATAGAAAGTCACCCATTGTTGCTACGCTTATAATATCATTTATAAAACGCTAGGGAAACTTTTCTAAAGCATTTTTAAACGCTATAGAAAGTCACCAAGCACAAGGGGACGCTTTCTATAGCGTTTAAAACACGCTATAGAAAGGTTACAATAGCATTCTTTAAACGCTATAGAAAGCTTCACATTGTTGCTACGCCTATAATATCATTTACAAAAGGCTATGGAAACATTTTTATAGTGTTTACAAATGCTATCGAAAAGTTACAATAGCATTTTATAAACACCATTAAAAGTAGTTATGATAGCGTTTAATAAACGCTATCATAGGTTCGGAGTTTTAATAACATTGACCACCATGGCGTTACAAAAAACACTATGAAGATCCTATGATAGCGTTTTATCATAGGGTTTTTGTTATTGTAGTGTAGGGCTTGAAGCGATTCTGTTCGCTTCGCTCATTTTGATGCCTGAACCAAAATTGAAGGTGGCAATAGTTTTCTTGAAATGTCGAGCAAGAGAAATAATGTAACAGACTAGGGACAGAAGTCTTAGGCTGGAGAGTGGGAAAATAGAAAGAGAAAGAGAGAGAGTGAGAGAGAGAGAGATAAGAGTGTCTGTGAGAGAGACAAACTAGAGTTTCGTGAAAGAGCTTACCCGCTTCTGTTGTGGGGGACAAGTTCTAATTAAGAGCACAATAGAGCTTGATGAAACTAATGAAATACGCTTGTGATTTAGGGCCATCTAGTGAGCTGCTATGTCTAGGGCTTGGAAAAATGGAGAAGAATGCGAAAATGGACGGGGTGTAGAAAGAGACGCGTGCCATTTGAGGCTGGAGCAGCTGGACAGATCATAAAGGAGAATCGTCTAGGGCTCAAGTGGGGGCGGGGGATGTGGACGTAGCTGTGTTATGTTTTAATTTCAAAACATTTTTTGGTGCTTGGTGTTTTCAAATTTACCACTTCTTTTTCAATTAAAAACTACCGGAATAGATTGCACATCAATGAGAAACGCTATATGAAAGTGCTATAGAAAATGATTTTTGTTGTAGTGAAAACATATTGGATATAATAACCTGTAAATTCATGGCTAACATTTCACTTCGGTCAATTAAAATTTTCTTGCTTATAATATTATCAGCCTATAATTGCATATCACCATTTAGTCACTAGCAAGAGTACTTTTGCTATAAATTCATACCCACAACCATTAGTCATCGTGACAAATGAGGAGAATTATGAGTAAGGTTCCTAACTCCACATTCTTCTTCATTACCTTCTTTCTGTTCATCCTCATCACAGATGCTGGTAAGTAAATGTCATATCTTAAATAGAAAAATTCTTAATATTATTAGATCGAGAAGACTATAGACCATTTTTGAGAAAGCAAATCTCTTTAAAATGAAACCTCACCACATGAGGATATTGAAATTTTTTTTTTGCTTAATTGGATTTTTACTCTATGCTTTCATATGCAAAATGATATTTTTCATTAATATCTCTACAGCAAGGATGGAAGTAATAAATTACGCGGGACCAACATGTCATCGCTTAAGCAAGACATGGCACAAGAGATGTGTATCGGACGACAAATGCGGCGAAAAATGCAAATGACGTGAGGGTGCAATTTTGGGAAAATGTCAAGGTTGGCTTCATTGGAAATGTTACTGTTATTTCAAAAGATATAGCCATGGATGTCACTGATATGATTTTGTAGACATCCTTATTTCTCTTGTTTGCTTAGATATCCTTATTTTAGTACATTAAATGTTCTAGCTACTTAAGAGTTACTTATCTACCTTATCTTTTTTGGGTAAACGAGTTCCTTTACCCCTTAAGCTATCCTCATTAATGTGAAAAATTCATTCGTCAAAGGGGCATGAGCGTCTTAAAAAACTGTTTGCACCCAAGATGATCTGAGCATTTGACCTGAGAGGGAACAAAACTCTTAATATAGGGCTTTCACCTCTTGAGCTAACTCGTGGAGTTTAATTGCAAACGATAGTTCCCTAAATTATTCATCCAATTACAGTTCCAAAATTCAAGATTGTCAAATAGTGATCATTTGAGTGGCTTTATTTTTACTGTCATAATGTACACCTAATTAATTTTACTTCATTTCGTTATAGATGGCCCATTTATATGTTTATAAATTTACAGCTTTAGTTTTACTAGTGCTCAATAATTTATATTATGTTAATGATTTTACAACACTGGAGAAGTTTCGTTAATTATTACTCAAAACTAGCTAAAATTATTACTTTTTCAAATATATAATCAATTTCTTGTAATGATGACTGTACTTTTGTAGTTAGAAAAGAAATGGATGAGAATCCCCTCCTGATCGTTCAATATGAGGTGATAATTTTACATTTAGATATTCATTCAAAAAGTAGGCTACTAAGATTTGATCGAATTAAAAGATAAAAAAAAATTACATTTAATCAAATTATGATATGTACTCACTAGGTTTAAGACGTGTAGATTTAAATCTGTGATCTACTGAAATTACACATGATTAAAACTCCACCACAAGAGGTGATCTCATTTCAAATGCCAATATTTAGCTCTGCGGCCCATTTTCCCACAACTAAAACATTTTACAACTCCTTTCTTAATGATGGCATTATCATGTTTTTTCCGTTTGATAATATCTTATACCTCATTTGAATTCTTTCCAAGGCTTATTTTATCAATTTTTTTTCTTAGGACATGAAATTTGGCTACAGTTTCCTTCACATGTTTTGAGAGATTGGATGCCTTATGTCCAAATAGTTCACAGAAGGATCCAAGATCCTTTCCGGCTTTGCATTTTTCTTGTTTAAGCAGTTTTTGAAGTTTATAATCAGAACATATTTGTAATCTTTCCTTTTAAACTTGATTAGTTAAGTCGTTGTTTCGGGATTTAGGGTGATGTGTGTATTAGTGATCTAATCTATGTCAAATATGCCTGGGAATGTGGGGTTGCTGGTCGGAGGGTGAAGGACAAGCAACCTTAGATAGCCGTCGGAAGGTGACAAAATGTCCTTGAAACTCTAAGGTAGGTAAGAACTTCATAGATGGAATATTCTCGAGATTCTTTTGTCTCGGGATCGGTGAGAATTGATTTTCTCAATAATGGTGCCAGAGACCCCTTTATATAGATGGAGTCGAGTGAGGACCACACAAACGTCCTTTTCAACCGCATGCAAATCGCGTGTTCTGACAGAAACTGACATCAATAAGAGTCATGCTCAAAACGTGATCACACACTAAAAACGTGACACCATGCAAGGGGAGCCACCCTTGAGGTCCCCCCCGTGGCGGCATTTATAGTCACCCTCGGGGTCCCCCCTGGAGTGGCATGGGAAACCGCAACCGACGTTCCCCGTGATGGTATGGAAAGCCATCCTCAGGGTTCCCTCCCATGGTGGCATGGAGAGTGATCCTCGGGATTCCCCTCAGGGTGGCATTGGGAGCCACTTCTGGGGTTCCACCACGGCGGCATGGAGAGCCACCCTCGGGGTGGTATGGGGAGCCACCTTCAGAGCTCACCCCAGAGTGGCATGGGGAGCCACGCCCGGGGTTCCCCCATGGTGGCATGGCGAGCCACCCTCGGGGTTCCCCCAGGGTGGCATGAGGAACCACCTTCAGGGTTCCCCTAGGAGTGGCATAGGGAGCTGTGCCCGGGGTTCTCTCGGGGTGACATAAATGAGGCACTTCCAAGACTCGTAAGGTAACTACATCCTTCAAGGAGATCTTCCCATCCTGGTTTAGCGAACATTGTCCTAATCCTACCTGACCACATCCTCCAGATTGTTCCCAAGCAAGGAAGGGTCCTTAAACTTTTGTCACTAAATCTGAAGACATACACTACACTTTTAATACCATTTCGTATAACAGAAATCTCTTCCCTTATAAGTTTAGGGGTGTCCCATACAAGTATGTTCAATCATAAATCATGTGAAGCTTATCCTGGTTTAGCGAACATTGGACATATTTTCTAATTTGAGTGTTGCCTGCGTCTTTCGCACCTGTTCATGAGATAAACGTTTTTCTTGTCTCCTATAATTTACGAGGAGAGCTTTCGGGAAGACCCCATGAATGAGGCGCTGCATCTTGCCTCGAACGAGGCATGTGACAGCGCCTCAAACGAGGTGCTGCGTCTCCTCCTCCCTTGGAGGAGACACCAGAGAGGGTCTCTATATCTTTAAATTCAGCCGTCTAGAGTCATTTTTTTCAATTTCTTTTTCTTTTCTCTCTTTTTTTCTTTAAGCATTCCTTTTTTTTTTTCACTTTGAAGCAAACAGCTTCTAGAGAAATACTCACATTTTCTAAAGAAAAAACTACCCCATCAAAGTGTTCACTGAAACCTTGAGGTGTTTCTAATCTTAACGAATAGTTTGAAAAAATACACGCACTAGCGATGCACAATCTCAAGTTCAATGTTGGTAAGCATACCAAAGTATCATGATGAGTGAATATACATGATAATATATGCATCATTTGCATGTTCATACTGTGTAGCCGAATACCAAAGTATCATGACAAGTGAATATAGTTAGTCAATATTTTTTATATACCTATATCATGCTTGCATATGATAGATGCAGTCCAATGATGTATTCATTATTGGAGATAATTCATTAGAATCATGAATAAACGTACCACAACTTTCTGATATTGAGATAACTAACCAGGGCGAAGTTCATCAAGAAATAGCCCGGTGACAGGTGCACATGTTGTAGTGCCGTCCGTAGATGATTCGACTTATGAAAGCGCATACACGTAGGAACCTGCATGATACTGCCTAAGAATGTGCACACATACACAAAAATATAATCAAGTTACCAAAGGAGACGCGTGCATATTGGACTATCTGTAATGGTCATGCTTAAATGGTTATATACCCATCCATACTTTTGATTTTATCATGCATCAGTTCATACTTTGAATTTTCATCAGACATGCTCATTCATTCCTACTTCAAACTATTATCATGCCTCATTATCATGCATCCCTACTTCATACATACGTCACTCTTACATACGACTTTTAACATGAGCATATTCATAATAAATCTCTAAGTTAGATTTAATTTACACGACGGTCCTATTCTGTGGTAATGAGCGAAGTAAGCGTCGGTCCATCTTTCAGGAATAATCTTTGCTGAAATGTCTTAAATGCATTCCAGGAACAACTTTCGCTGAAATGTTTTAAAAGCATTCCAGGATCAATATTTGCTGAAGCGTCTTAAAGGCATTCTAGGAACTAACTTCGCTCAACTGTTTTACATGCATTTCAGGATGACGGACCCGTTATAAGTTTTCGAGCTATATTGATAATCATAAAAGTTGAAGTAAAAGTTACAATGCTAAACATGATAGTTTTTTTCTTTTATGCACTTAAAGTTGAACATCGTCGGTACGACTTGAAGCGTTTGAGGGTTATCCCATCTACTATCAGCAATAAAGGTGGTCTCATGTGGCCCTTCCTATTCGTACAAGCATGCACATAGACAAATAGTTGTAATTTTCAGAATAGACATTTCATAAATAAACATGCGTGATGTGACTTCGAGTACATAATCTTTAGACCTTACAACACATGATCAGCCACTTCCTGTCACAATGGTCATGTAGCGTGTGAGGGGAAAGGCTGGTTCCCCACGACTTCTATGTCTGCATCAATGATCTCCCCTTTTTGGAGCTTGTCATGGAAAATCCGTCTCAATGTTTTACAATGTTTCGTTGAATGAGTGGTGTCTCGGTGGAAGCGGCAATACCGAGGTGATTTCTATTTCTTCTCTAGTGGGCAAGTTTTCCACCCAAGGTCTCTGCATGACCTTATCCTTGATCCAAGCATCCAATAACACTTCCACCTTATCCATGGAGTAGGGGAAATGTGGTGGATCATCCCTTTCGATTATGTCCCATTTTACTCCTCGTCCTTGGGGTTGTACCATGGCTACTTGTGGCGTGTATCTTGTAGGCTTCCATGTTAGCCCTCCGCGCTCACTCTGCTTTGCAACCTTTGGCTTGGACACCGAAGTGTTGGTTCATTGATCAGCTATATGGAGGCATGAGAAAGTAGTGATGTCGAGGTTCTCCAGATGCGCCCTACACTCATTCATCATTCTGCAGATGCACATCTTCACCAAGTCTTCGTCCTTCCACTCTTCCTGGCAATCCAGTGCTTTATCTTTGAATCGTCTGTCGTAAGTCATCAAGTCCTCATCTTTCTTTTGACGCTCACGTCCCAACTTGAGAATGCTCATATATTCCTCACACATAAAAAACTTTGTCATTAAGGCAGAAATCATATGCGACCATGTTAAAGCTGATTTCAGCGCTAGATTTTTGTACCATGTGTATGCTCACTCAGCCAGTGATTTCAAAAACTCTCTCAGCCTCATGGACTCATCACATCCGTGCAGGCCTAAGTCAGTATAATATGCTCCCTAGCACATCTGTCCTTCCCATTATACTTACAGAACTTTGGGGGTACATAGTCAGATGGGTAAGACTTCATGGCTAGCTCATATGGACAAGGGGGATGAAAGTCTATTATCGTCTGGCTTAGAGAGGTTTTGATATGCTCCATCTCCAACATCTTATGTAGTGTCTCCATGGTAACGAAATGGACATTGTCGGTGCCATTGACTGGGACGTCATGTTCAGACATGGGACATGTGAAGGCTGCCAGGAAGGTTGTTGGTGGAATGATAACATTTGCAGGGTTCCTCGAGTGACCCGTATTTTGGTCATTATTTACTATTCCTGACCTGGACAAGCCCCCTGGATTTTTTCTATGGGCATCATTCTAGTTCACCGTGTGAGGGGGGACGATATGAACGACATACGATGGTGGATGAGGGTTCTAGGCACCTGCGAGGAGAGCGGTCAGTGTACTCTGAAGGGTATGAATCTCAGCATTAGAGACCTGAAGCTCTCTAATGGCGTTAGTCTTCTCAGTCATCGTCATTGCAGCGCAATAACGACGGTGAGGTTGATTCTCTCCCTGGAAGTAGCATCTTCCATGTCATGGTTCTCAATGGTTAGGTTAACATTCTCTCCTTTCAAATGAGAAGAAGCTCTCATCATTCGACTATGTCCATCCATACTCGAAGAAAGAAGAAGATGGTAGAAAGATCATTGCCTAGTGGCGTAGCTAAAATGTTTCGGGGATTAGCGTGATGTGTGTATGAGTGATTTAGTTTATGCCAAGTATGCTTGGGAATGTGGGGGTTGGTGGTCAGAAGGTGAATGACAAGCAACCTTAGGCAACCGTCAGAAGGTGACAAATGCCCTTGAAACTCTAAAGTAGGTGAAAACTTCGAAGAGGAAATATTCTCGAGGTTATTTTGTCTTGAGATTAGTTAGAATTTATTTTTTCAATAATAGTGCCAGGGACCCCTTTATATAAATGGAGTCGAGTGGGGACCACACACATGTCCCTTTCAAACGCATGCAAATTACGTGTCCGGGCAGAAACTGACACTAAGAAGAGTCACGCTCAACACGTGGTCACACACTAAAAATGTGGCACCATGCCTAAAATGAGCCACATCCCTAAAACAACGTAACATAGAAAAATGTGATCGGGGTTACCCCGTGGCAGAATGAGAAGCCATTCCCAGTTTTTTCCCGTGGTGGCATGGGGAGCCACCCTCGATTCCCCCCGTGGCGGCATGGGAGCCACCCTCAGGGTTCCCTCTGGTGTGGCATGGGGAGCTGCACCTGGGGTTTCGCCATGGTTGAATGGAGAGCCACCCTTGGGTTCCCCCGGGGTGGGATTGGGAGCCACCTCTGGAGTTCCCCTCAGAGTGTCATGGGGAGTCATGCCCGGGGTTCCCCCTGTGGCGGTGTGGAGAGCTATCCTCAGGGATCCTCCTAGGGTGGCATGGGGAGCCACCTCCGAGGTTCCCCCAGGAGTGGCATGGGGAGCCGCGTTCGGGATGGCATGAATGAGGCACTTCCAAGACTTGTAAAGTGGCTACATCTTTCAAGGAGATCTTCTCATCCTGGTGTAGCAAACTTTGTCCTAATCCTATCAGATCACAGCCCCCAGATTGTTCCCAGGCAAGGAAGGGTCCTCGAACTTTTGTCACTAAGTCCGATGACACACACTACACTTTTAATACATTATTTTATATAACGGGAATTGCCGCCCTTATAAGTTTAGGGGCGTCTCATACAAGTATGTTCAGTCATAAATTTTGTGAAGCTTATCATTACGTCATACACTACGTGGGCATATTTAGACGCCACGTGTCCAATCTTGACACATCACTCTTGACGATATGACACTATTCACAGTGGCCATAACTGAGGTAATCATAGGGATTAATTCACCACTGGAGTTAGAATTGGGTCTCAAACCAATTCGCAAGATTGTGCCATTAATGTGCCTCATGTCGCGAACACTGCTCCTCATTCCTCAATTTTTCTTCTATCCAACATTTGCAACCTCATCTCGATAAGATTGAACTCGAGCAACTTCATCTTGTAGAAATATCGAATATCGACTATTTTGAAGGCTCACATGTTTTTGGTTTAGTCAGATGCCTTACAAGATTCACCGAGAATGGCGAAGGAACAAAGACAAATGATCCAAAGTATGAGCAATGGGTGGCACAAGATCAATGCCACTCTTTCCTCATTGGCTCTACCTTAGATTGTAAGATGTAAAACTTTCAACGAAGTTTTAGATTCAATAGAAAGAAGATACTCATTTATGTCATGCACCAACATTCTACAACTCAAGTCTAGGTTACAATCCATCATAAGAAGGCAACTAAATATATTGATGCTTACATCCAAACGATTAAAGAGGTAAAATGAGAAATTATCTATTGTTTCATAGCAGTGAGGTTCTGAGGTGGATTTCTTCCTTGATAAAAAATTTTGAGTCTATGGTAACAATTTACTGCACTATCCCCATCTTCTGGAAAATTTGACACTGTATTCTCCCATTCTGGGAATTCAAAAGGTTGCAGAGCTGTGGTTCTTAAAGTTCTGAGGACCTTGAGTTGGTGGAGTACCAAGAAGATAAGGTAGAGGAGAAGGGGTCTAATTTTGAGACTTTCCTCCTCTTCCTGAACTAAATCTCCCAATGTTTATGTTACCTCTAAAATTCTTGAAACCCTTACCTTGATTGGAGATGGAAGCAAGCAATGCAGTATTTTGTGGGTGCTATCATGATTCTTGTTTTGGGATTCCAAGAACTATTCTTCCGATTTTAGAATAACATGTTGTTCTTTCTAGGGACAATGGTTCTGTCCTTGTACAGATTGATGTTCTGATCACGTTGTACTCGGTAGGGAGTCTATTAATGGTATAGATGAGAACATCTTCATCTTCTGCTATGAACCAATCTTCACACTCAACAGATCCCCAGGTGAAGAGAGTATCACAGTTGGCACTGGGTGCAACACCCACTTAACTCTTGACCTAAACAACATTTTCTCCAATTCCAATGGTGAAGAAAGTATCACAGTTGGCAATGGACAATCCTTGCCCATTTCACATTAAGGTTCTGGTATTCTACAAACTTCTTCTAAGTCTTTCCCTTTATCTTAAGTATTCTATGTTCCTCAATTATCTTATAACCTTCTTTATGTGCATAAATTTTATTTGGATAATAATTGTTTATTCATTTTTCATGCCCCATTTTTCTATATTTATGACAAAGCTACAAGGGAAATTCTACATAAAATTAGACCTAGTATACGAGGGCTTTATCCTATACCTACTTGTTTACCTAAGTCTAATGTTACATATATTGGTGATAAGGCCTCTGATTTCATTTACCTTGTATCTCTAATAATTTAGAAAATTGTATATGTGTTAGCTGTATTCAGAATAAAATGATTAAATTCCCCTTCCCTGTTTCTGAAACTATTTCTGCTTCTCTTTTGGATATCACAATGATGTTTAGGGGTGCTCTCCCATCACTTTTTTACTTGGTCACAAATATTATGTCATTTTCATAGATGATATGTCTAGATACATATAGTTATTCCCTATCTCATATAAATCTGATGTGTTTGCTGTTTTTAAACGTTTTAAACCATTAGTTGAGAACATGTTCTCTGCTAAGATCAAAACTTATAGAATTGATGGAGGTGGTGAATACACCAGCCTCTCTTTTCAATCTTACTTACAAGACAATTGTATTATTCACCAAAATTCATGTCCCTACACTCCCCATCAAAATGGGATTGTTTAGAAGAAACATAGACACTTGGTTGAGATAGGTTTCACCTTGATGTATCATTCCTCTATCCCTCCTATGTTTTGGAATTATGCTTTTGCTGCTTCAACCTTTTTAATTAATCGTATGCCTACTTCTATTCTTCAAAATGCTTTTCCCTTTGAAAAACTATTTGGTAAGTTATCTAACTATAACAATATCAAAGTGTTTGGTTGTGCTTGCTATCCTAGTTTAAGACCCTATATGAAAAATAAATTTAATCCTAAATTTGTTCAGTGTATTTTCTTAGGTTATGCTTTAGATTAAAAAGGTTATATATGCTATGATAATAACTCTAAATTTTTTTTATATATTAAGACATGTGTTGTTTGCTGAGCATCATGTTCCCTTTGCTGCCACTTGTCAAAATCATATTGACACTCATCAGCCTAATGACAACAACACCTCTACATTCAGGTATAACTCTATACTTCCTCTTTTCTAGAAGAGTAATCCATTATAGGAAAGTCATGCTTCTCATCATATTATACATGATAATGATGCTTCTGCTGCCAGCGAGATTAATTTTACTATTTTTGATGTGCATACTGAATTAGATATCTCTACTGCAATTCATACTGATATGCCTGCTCCTTATGCTATTATTGAATTTCATACTGATATGCCTACTGCTGGTACTTCTGTTAATCCTGACACTGGGTTGCATCATGACATAACCTTCGGGACTTTAGATTCTATAAATTTTCCTAATATTTCATTTGGTCTCTCTGTTGATCTTCCCATTTGTATTGTTCCCCCTTCTAGACCCCATATTGCTCTTTCACACACTGTCATTCAGTCTTCACACCTCATGCAAACCAGATTAAGTATGGCATTATCAAGAAAATGGCTTTTCATGCTTCTGCCTCTTTAATTCAACCTTCTCTATCTGAACCCACATCTTATACCTCTGCTAGTAAGAGTCCTGTATGGATTCAAGTTGTGCATGATGAGTATAATTCCCTCATGTCACAATTGACCTAGACTTTAGTCCCTTTGGCTCCCTACAAAATTTTTGTTGGTTGTAAATGGGTGAACAAACTAAAGTACAACTCCGATGGATCCATTTCTAGACATAATCTTGAATAGTTACCAAGGGGTATCATCAGCAAACTAGTTTAGATTATAGTGAAACTTTTAGTCCTATCATAAAAGACCTACTATTATGATTTTATTGTCTTTAACTGCTACCTATATATGGCCGGTCCTTAAGACAAGTTGATGTAAAAAATGCTCTTTTGCATGATTATTTGTCTAAAGAAGTTTAAATGTTTTAACCTTAAGGTTTCATTGAAAAAAATCATCCTAATGATGTTTGCGAATTAAACGAATTCCTATATAGCCTGAAGCAAGCCACTAGGACCTGGTTTGAACGTTTCACTAGTCATCTTCTTTTAATTGGTTTCTCTACCTCTCAAATTGATGCTTCTTTATTTGTTCATGCTTTTTCTTCTTCCTTTACTTATATCTTGTTGTATGTTGATGATATCTTTATTAGTGGGATATAGACTGCCTATATAAATCAGATTGTGTCTGATGTGCAACAAGTCTTTGATATGACTTATTTAGGCTATCTTAAGTATTTTCTAGGCTTAGAAATCACTAGAAATTTTACTGGCATTTTTGTCAATCAACTTAAGTATGCTAGAGACTTACTTCTTAAAGATAGAATGTTAAATGCTAAACCTTGTCAATCTCCTTTCTCCATTAAATCTCCTTTATCAAGTCATATGGATTCTCCTCTATCTGATGTCACTCTTTATAGGATCATTGTTAGCTCCCTTCAGTATTTAACTTTCACTCGTCCTGATATAAGATTTATTGTCAATATAGTTTTTTAGTTTATGCATTCTCCTACTACTACTCATTTTACTGCAGTAAAGATGATTCTAAGATATATTATTGGTACTATAGATCATGGTCTCTCGTTTAAACCTGATAATCTTCATTTGCTGGCACTTACTGAGGCTGATTGCGTAGGGGATTCTTCAGACAGGAGGTCCACCTCGGGTTTTATCATTTTTCTTGGCTCAAACGTTGTATCATGGAGTTCTAAGAAGCAAGCCACTATCACCAAGTAATCTATAGAGGTAGAATACAAAGTCTTGGCCAACACAGCTGCTGAATTGAGTTGGCTAAGACATATTCTTCAAGATTTTCATGTTTTCCAGACCAAAGCTCCAATAATGTATTGTGACAACACTTCAACTATATCTTTGGCCTCTAACCCAACCCTCCATGTTCCGTACAAAGCATGTGGAGATAGATTTTTAATTTGTAAGAGAAAAAAATGATAAATAAGAATCTCATTGTTCAGCATGTTCCATATCAACTCTAACTTGCAGATTTGTTCACTAAGCCACTGTTAGCTCCTCACTTCACTTTTCTCCGGGACAAACTTATCCTTCCACCCAAGATAAGTTTGAGGGAGGATGTTAAAGATGGTTAATTGTTTACAGTAATATTAGTTATTGAGGGTTATTTTAGTTTTTTCATAAACTAGCTGTTGGATAGTTTTCTCCCTCTTTTATTTGTTTTCGCTTTGTTCATTTGTTGGTTAATGAGAATTAGTTTATTTTCTTCTTTCCTTCTCTTCTTCTCTCCTCTTCTCTCCTTCCTCTCTGTTCTTTACTTTTCCTATAACTCATGTTCTTCTTTTTCTCAAATCTCTTCACTAATAAGATAACATATATAATTACATGCATTAAATGAAAAACATGTATGAAAAACATCAAAATGAATCAAATGAGAATTTATTAATTAAAACATATATTTTAAGCAACTACATATATTTAAACAAAATCTATTTGTTTATATAAATTATATATCATTTCCTTTTTGCACCTCGTATATGTAAATGTTGTATGTTTAAGATATTGTATTAATGAAATCTTTATTGTTTAATTTAGGGTAAACTATAGTTTACACCCTGTAGTTTTAGTTAGTTTTTATTTTCAACTCCTACTTTAAAAAGTAACATATTAGATCATATAATTACATTGATCTACATTTACCCTTTCATAAATACTTCGTCATAACAAATTAGCGGACCGTTATAAAATTCATTAATACCACGTTACTCAAAATTTTTAACTCAATTGTCACGTCACCGATTACTCCATTTTTTTCTTATTCTTCGTTCTTCCCCTCTTGACGAAATACCCAAACGGCCATTCTCATGATCATCTCCGAAAGTGTAATCTTCTCCTCAAATTGAATGATGAAGCGCAATTGACGAAATACCCAAACGGCCATTCTCATGATCATCTCCGAAAGTGTAATCTTCTCCTCAAATTGAATGATGAAGCGCAATTTTCATCTCTCTCTCTCTCTCTCTCTCTCTCTCTCTCTCTCTCTCTCTCTCTCTCTCTCTCAGTGAGTCTTAGGATCCCAATATTGCAGCTGCGCTGTTGCCCCTGCCCTGTATATGTATCATCATCAATCATTAAATAAGACGATAAGCACTCAATTAGTTGATTTGGCTGCTTCTATTTTTTGCTCATAGTAATATTAATAATGTCCAGGAGTTTCAATAATTTCCTTGGAAAAAGTTCAATGGCTGCTCTGTTTTCTAACTAATATGATTACCGGTCCCTCCAAGCTTTATGGGCAGGTCTCAATTAGTGGCTCCAAGAACTCTGCTGTTTCTATTCTGGCGGCGACTCTTTGCTGCTCCGGCACTTCTAAGCTTTGCAATGTGCCTAGTCTGTCGGATACTCGGATAATGGCTTCGATTCTGCATTCTTTGGGTGCTAAATTGAAGTCCATAATGATGAAATTTTGTTTAAAGCCGATGGGATTCACTCCGTTGAGCTCCTTTCGGATGAAATTGGGAAAATTAGAGGTGGGTTTTTGGTAATCGGTCCTTTGCTTGCTCGGTTTGGAGAGGCGGTGGTCGCATTGCCTGACGGCTGCAATATCGGAGCTCGGTCTGTGGACTTGTATATACGTGGGCTTCGTGCTCTTGGCGCCATTGTTGAACTCAGGTTGGTTTTTCTGCTATTTTCTGTCTTTGTGGTTCCTTCACTGTTTTAAATTCGAAGTCCCATTTTATCAGTGAAGATAAACTGGGATAAGAATTTCTTCATGATTTTGCTTGTTACTTCAGTCCGTGAAGATAATTGAGAGAAGCATATATTCCATTTGCGGACTGGGGCAAGAAGGAAGAAAATGGGAAGAAGGTTCCAATCCTAATTGCGGACTGAGTTATGCAACAAATGTCGTTAGGGTATTTCGCGGAAAGGGGAAGAAGGAAGAAGAAGAAAAAAACGTGAGGGTAACTGTAGAAATGACAGTTGGGGTAAATATTCAGAGTCACATGATATTAATTAATTTGTCATAGTGTATCCGTTAATTTTTTATAACGGAATATCTATAAAAATGTAAATATGAATCAATAATATAATTATAAAATTTAATCAGTTATTTTTTTAAAGTGGAGGTTAAAAATAAAAATATCAAAGGTAAAAGAACTTGTTTGGAAAATAAAACTATACATTAATCAATAAAGCATAATTAATTTTACTAATTGTAACTAATCAATCATTTAAGGGGCCTCTTCGTTGTGCTAAAGTAGCACTTTTGACCTATCAAGATTCACTAATTCTTCATTGAAAAATTTGAACAAATTCTATACGATTGATTTACATCATCAGTAGAAATCAATTGGTTTATTTTGTACAGTAAGGTGTTCATTCGAATTTAGGATACAACTATCACTGAGTCGTCCAGATAAGATTTGATGGGGTTTACAACCCAACGGCAATGTTCTCAATTGTCGAGAATCTTTGTCACCATTTGACAGAGTTGAAAGAAATATTGTGTATTTATAAAGTACTGAAATTTTAATATATACATGTTTGTATAAATTATTTCTTCATAAAATGTTATTAGTGCAAAGATAAAAATCAAGATGAGGAGTCAAAGTTCGTGATTTTAAAAATTTAAAACTTGAGGAGACTTAACAACATCCAACACATAAGACTACACGACTGTGACCACTCATTTTTGTCAAATAGGCTTTTTATATAACTTATTAGTCACTAACAAGGATTTTATGCTATAAATTCATATCCATAGGCCACTGAACCATTATTCATTTTCGTTATAAGTGAGGAAAAAAATTATGAGGAAGGTTCCTATTTGCACGCTCTTTCTGGTGATCTTGTTTACGTTCATCCTCTTCACCGCTA
This sequence comes from Datisca glomerata, assembly GCA_003255025.1. NCBI lineage: Eukaryota > Viridiplantae > Streptophyta > Magnoliopsida > Cucurbitales > Datiscaceae > Datisca > Datisca glomerata. Next base: position 243,129 of record QANY01004819.1, on the reverse strand, counting down.
TTGGTACCGAGACTGTATTATTTTAGTTATATTAAATCTTAAATCTTAATTATTTTCACCATGGATTTTTTTTTCATTTTCTTTTTCTGGGTAAATTGATCATTTTCGTGTTCTGAAAATGATCAGTTTTCTACAAAAAAAATGGTGATTTTATAAAACTTCACGAACTGGCTTAGGTTACATGAGTGATTCTGATTATTCGAACGACATGCAAGAAGTATTTCAACATAATGTTTTTGAAAACTTGTTTACAAGCACTCATTCAAAGTTAAATAAACTTAGAATACAGGTTTAGTAGTTGTTTAGTCAATTTTTCTATTCCGAAAACAGAAAAATAAATGAAAATGACAATCAAAATTCTTGAAATGCATTTCTGAATGGAATTTTTCTACAAAGACAATAATCTTTCAAGTAGAACATGGTCTTTTTCATTTATATTCCACCAGAGCATGACTAGTTTTCATTATAATGTTTTCGTTTTCTCTATTAATTTCATAATGCTTATGTTTTCTCTATTATAGTATGGACCAAACGATTCAACCACGGAGGAAGAAACTGTAGTCGTTTAAGCACGCATTGGCATAAGAGATGTTTATATGGAGGGAGATGTGATAAGAAATGCAGAAAATTGGAGGGTGCTCTTTCTGGACAATGTCATGGTTGGTTTCACTGGAAATGTTATTGTTTTTTCGATGCAAAAAGTGGAAAATGTAATTCATGAGACCATCTTATTCAACTACTAGTTTTGAAAAGGTTTTTCACCTTATATGTCTTTTAAAAGTATTGTCATTCTATGGTATCGTAATATTTAACAGTTTCTAGATCGTGTTGAACATTGAACATCACAACATCCAAATCTACACAGTCGTGCAACAAGTATCCACATCTGAGTCATTACAACACAACAATCAAGAATGATATGGAAGCAAACTCAGTAGTGTCATCAACCATCATTACATCCATGACAAGTGTTTATGTTGGTGCCTGAATAGACTGTGTAGATGAAAAGGTGACTAGTCATTAGAAAAGCGTTGTGAGAACGGGGATGAGCTAGCACTGAGGTAAGGATGAACATCTTTAGTGAGTCTAGACGGTGATAACCGTTGGTCAGGGCACCTCCTTGGGATTGTCAAGGTACTAGCCATGGTGGTTGTGAAACCCCACAATGTGAATGTGTATGAGAGAGAGGAGCTTTAATGATAGAAAGATTAGAGTGATGAGTGAATATGCCTTAGTAGTAAGAGAGAGATGAGAGTGAGAGACTATGTATGTTTCCCTCATTTGAAACCACTTATATTGAGAAAAAAAGGAAAGGAAACCCTTTTTTTGAGACCAATAAGTAAATGACACTTATGCTAGTGTCAAAGTTAGGGTAACGTATGCTAGTGTCAAACTTTTTAAGGAGGTCATGATGACATACTGACATAACGACCCTCGTCCTAACTCCACCAAGTCATGTGCCTCCATGTTGTTTCGAATGCGGTAAGGTTTATTTAATCTTATCATTTGACTTAATGGTTGGGTTACTACAATATCAGTTGATATGTCTCAAATTATGCTCACAAAAGGCGGCTTGCTCTATTAGGATTGCGCCCTTAAAGCACGAGAATTTTATATTATAGCGAGACATTAATTTTGAATTAAAATAAAAAATTATTATTCTTATATTACATGTGATATATTCTTGTAAAAGGACCACAAGCATATATACTTATTTTATGGGTCTTATGAAGTTTATTTCATAGGATCAAAGTTCTTTATGACTTGAAGATCATACTCATTTTCACAGTATAGTTAAGCTGAGTGATTTACTAAAAAAGATTGTAGTGCATCGATTCTATCGCGTATGGTGATCAAGTTATCTTTATCATTAGGTGGAGTATATAATTAAACATACTAGCGCATTTGGAATGCATTGAAAGGATGAACCAATAAGTTTTTGGGAAAGTATTATCTTAAAAAAAGCATGACTCTTTGTTATTATATTATGAATGCTCTTAATCATGAGAGAGTTGTGCACTCATATTTAATAGCTTGGTTATTTTGATTTATTATGATTTACACTCTATGGGTCAACACATATGCAGGTTGGATAAGTGAGTCGTTAGATAGTAAGGATACATAGATTCTCAATAGTAGAGTCAATATACACTTTTAAGTAAGTGACATATTAACCTTAAATTCAATATGTTTATTTGATCATAGTAAACAAAACGCTTAGTATTTCTAATCAATCGTTAGAGATTGGATAATTTTACTTGAGGGTATCAAGTATAAAAATTATGACTATTGATCAGTAGAGCGTGATTTGAAACTTCAGAATATGAGATCTGCATACATTAGTTTGATAGTACTTTATCTAATTTGACATGGTGCTAGATTATGGAGGGACAACACATAATGAATAGTAGACCAAAGTTAATATATCGAGTAATATAAAATACGATTTTAGTTACAATTCTATAGTTGAATTAATTATATATAGTAATTAATAAATTCAATACTGAGTTTGATCGGTAGAGTCTATTAATTATTTAGCTAAGAGTTATTTTACTCTTATGGTCCTAGAGGTAGCCTATGAATTTCAGGTGTTGTAAGAATCAATAATTAAAAGACACGAAATTTATACCTAATTTGTCTACCATTTGGTCTTATTTTAAGTAACAAAAATTATTAATTAAAATTAACTATAGATCTATAATATCTAGCTAGGATTAATCTTGTTAGCCCTATATCTTTACGAGATAACTTTTGATGATAACAAAACATTGACGTTGCTAATAAATTTAACCAAGTTTGTAGAGGATATTGGAAAAATTATTACAAGGCATTCCAATTGAAGATCATAAAAATATTTATTTTCATAGGAGCTCATAAAGCATGAAGATTGAAGATCATGAAGATATTTACTTTCATGTAATTTTTAGTAGGAGCTTACTCATTAGATTTGTCTTTATTAAAGCTCAATTTATTTAGGGACGCCTATCCTTCAATTAAGTCTCCATCCATAAAAAACCTAAACACCAAAAATCACATCTCTCTTGCACAATAGACAAAATACATGAGATGGAGATGATGACACCACAACAAAAATGCTATGATTGCTGTCAAAAAACACTATCATAAAGTTTTGATAGTGTTTCCAAAAATGTGATGTATACTGACGTTATTAAAAGTCCACTACCTATGATAACCGTTTTTAAACGCTATAAAAAGCCTACGATAGCATTTAAAAATGCTATAAAATGCCTTTCATAGCGTTTTATAAATACTGTATTAGGTTTTTTATAGCGTTTTATACATGCTATCATAGGTCTTTCATAATGTTTTATAAATTCTATCGTAGGTCTTTCATAGCATTTTTCATTACTTATTGTTTTGTTAATGTCATTTAAATACTTTTTATAACTTTTTATTACTTATACTTACAATTGTACAAATATAAAAAGTAAATAATTTTTCAGAGAATATCATGAAATAAAAAATTCACATATCAATTTATTTAATTAGTCAAAATTGTTACATACTAATTGTCTACTAGAAATTAAATCTCAAAATGATAATTACATATTTGTTTTTAAATAGAGCAAACAAAAGAAATTTATCTAAAAACAAACTAAAATCCACTATAAATTCACATCTAGGTACTGAAGGTGGAGGTACCCAAGGAGGTCCATTTGGTGGTTTTCTTTGGTGAGGAGGTGGTGGCGCAGATAACTGCCTTAGTGATACTTCAGGACAAGATCAAAGTGTTGTACCAAAGCATAGATGATCCATTCAGATGAAGGAGCAAACCTCCTATTCTAAATAGTACAATCTAAATGATCAATAGCTAAGAAATGACTTATTAGATAAGGAAGTAAATAATTGGTGGCAGACTTACAACATTCCAATGTAGTATAGTCGGTGGAGAGCAACCAAATTCTGACATTTAACTACAAACTTAGTTTATTATATTCTGACTCAAAATGTAACATTTAATAAGAAGCCAAGTTTATCTAAAACAATGTCTTATAAGATCATAACAAAGCTTAAGTGACAGAGAAGGTTCATAGCAACACTATGCCTTTCAAATCCATCCATTCTCTCACCCCCAAAAAGAAGAAAAAAAAACATATTAAATATGAATTGTATGGAAGTATAAAGATTACATTGAAAAATACATACCATGTAATATGATACTCAGAACCGTTTGGATATTTGATACTAAATCTACTACCAAAGTTTGGAGTTTAACATGTAGTTCACTCCTTGTGCGTTAGTTGATGGAAAACGGTCCAGATCAAACATAATACCAAATGTCCAAAAAAAAGATCAAAAAACATACCAAGGTTCATATCACAAAACTAATTATCAAAACATACTATTAGGACCAACCCACATTTTCTTCAAATTTCCATGTGTTCCCAATCATATTTTTCAAAAAACATTTTGCATAGCCCAAGAGAATCTTTTCTAATCACTATGTGAAACCATGCACCCAACTGAGTAACTAAGTATTTGTTGTGACCTCGATGGATAAAATAATTGTTGTAGTTCAATATCCACTTATAAACCTACTATATATGATTTCTACAGAAGACTTTTCAAATATTAAGCTAGTTAGAGGACGTTAAACACAGTTTTCTTTACACAAACAATACATAATGTTCAACATAAAAGTTTGAGCACCATATACCCCCTATTTCAATCATAATAACTACATAAATTTATTAGCCATCTTCTACGAAACAGAGTCAAAAAATAACAACAGAGAGGAAAAATCATTAATTAGAGATGATGCAATCCTTTGTCATATACCCCTCAACATTTCAATCATCGTAACTACAGAAGTTTATCAGCCCCTTCCATTAAACATAGTTAAAACAATAACAACAAAGAAGAAAAACCATTAATAAGAGATGATGCAATCTTCGGTCAGTTACCCCCTCCCAACAGACATTTCAATCATGATAACTACAAAAATTTATCATCCCTCTTCCACTAAACATAGTTAAAACAATAACAATAAAGAAGAAAAACCATTAATTAGAGATGATGCAATCCTTGGCCAATTTGAACACCATATACCCCCCCCCCCCACATTTCAATCATGGTAAGTATAGAAATTTATCATCCATCTACCACTAAACATAGTTAAAACAATAACAACAAAGAAGAAAAATCATTAATCAGAGATGATGTAATGCTTCGTTAGTTTTAACACCATGTACCCCCTCCCACCATTTCAATCATGGTAAGTACAGAAATTATCAGCCCTCTTCCACTAAATATAGTTAAAACAATAACAACAATGAAGAAAACCCATTAATCAGAGATGATGCAATCCTTAGTCAGTTAGAACACCATATCCTACCCCACATTTCAATCATGGTTAGTTTGAACACCATACTACTTTGTAGCTCTATAATTTAAAACACCAACTACTAAGATATCTATTTATGATTATATTTTACGCTTGTCTTAAATGTAGTAACCAATCTTTTTACCTATTGAGACGTACTCAATCTTTATCCATTTTGAAACTACGCATTCTTGATAAGTTAACTATTAAAATATAGAGATGATTGCTCAATTATCTCTAGGAAGTCCAACACTTAAAAACACGACTACACTAACAAGTTTCATAAAGTTGCATTCAGTTTCCCAAATCATTTCAATATAGTAAACATTTATAAAACTAACAATTTGATTCTAATACCATAAACAACTAATTTACATAATGACAACTTCAAACAAAAGAAAGGAAAATCCATACAAGGGTCAAACTAAAGAGGATCAACCTAATCTAAACAAAGAGAAGGAAATTTAAAGCATAGCTAGAGGATTATGGATGTACGAATGCATCACTGTTAGTACTGATACTGTTTCTTACTCCTATTTCCTGCTCCCTCAATTGTTTCACGAATGCAACACTGTTAGTACTGCTTCTGTTTCCTACTCCCTTCTCAGCCCCCTTATTTCTTCCAGTAGGATCTTACTAGTGGTCGTCCTACTACTTGTGCGTTAATTACCATTAAAACATAAATATAACAATTAGAGTGGGTTTTAACATACATATATATAGACATATAGAAAACTTCTATGCTATATAAAGTTAGAAAACTAAAATTTTAGGAGAAAGTCCTTTAAAACATTGGAAAGAAAGAATACTTTAAGGCCAACAAAAGAATCAATACTTGAATTTCAATTAGCTGCATAGGTTAAGCATTTGTCAGAAAGAACTTCGTAGTTGCAAGATTATGCACTACAAAACTTTGAGCTTATAACATACCCTTATATAGGTTTTTTTGCATCCCGTCTAGTCATAAGCAAATATACAAACATTGTATCCATCAAGTACATAATGAATTAATGGTTGTCTAAAAATATTACCTCTGCCAACATTTATACACTAAATATAATACAAAAACTTTCATATCAAATGGGGAGAACAAACGATGCCTTGCCAAATCAGACAAAAGATGATGAGAAATGGGAAGAAACTTATAGTTCTTGGAAATGACTTGCTAAACCATTTGGTTAAGGATGAACATACCTGAATAGGTTGTTCAACCCCTTTTGTAGTTATGGTGAACAAAAAATCAATGTTGTTGATGGAAATGGCTTGCTAAACAAAAGGCTAGTACCTGAAAAAGAACTCAATAGTTAAATAAAAAATTTGATTGCAAACATCAAGAATCTTTCATTACGTATACAATTTACAATAACCATGTGAGTTCCATAAGAAAATGGAAAGGAGGGTAATCAAAACGAGGTGGGCAATTGTATCCAACAAGGAAATATAATACAAAGTGAAATGATAGCAAATCATATTCATAACAATTTGTAACCATAATTGCTACTATGTGAACCTTAGGAGAAGAATATAACCCTACAAAATATAAGGCTATTGGCATGTTGCTTAGTGGCATCAACACAGTTTAGATTAGATTAACTGTCAACTGCTCTATGGATTTGGTCTTCAAGTTATCCAAACATAAGAGTATTATAGAACCTTTTTTACTATATGAAACACACCATAATTACTTCCCTAACTAGGATTTTCAAAATTTTAATTACAACAAGAACTAGAATGTTTACACTGTCACATCCCACAAGTGAAACCAAACAAAATGATGAACTCTAAGGGAGGCTGACTAAAGTAGTCAATAGATCAAAATCCATTCTTCTTGCTAATAATTTTATGGGCATCATTTTATCGAAAGATATATTCCAACAAAAAGAATGCCAGAAGGTTTTTTATGCTTGCAAAATGGGTAAAGAAACAATCTCAAGCGAGGATGCATACCTTACTTGTCTCTAACAGTGCAAGAACGGTGAGCTGCATTAGCTTGAGAACTTGATCAGGGACCAACTGTGGAAGATGGCTATAACTCCCAGCCTATAAAATATACTCTAGTTTACAAGATTATAACGAAGCTTACAGACCAACTGTAGAAGATAAATACCAAGGGTAATGATTACACTTATTGGAAATCGAGAATGAGGATTTATATTCAATGGAGTTGTGTAATGACGCCTAAAGCAGTCAACTTCCCAATGAGCATTGATAGATTTGGGTACATCAAGCATCATTCTTATATATTAGAGCTTTCTGGTTACATGTCGGAGAACATGTGGCCTATGTCAGATATGGACATCAACCTTGGTGGGAATAAAAAATAGTTTTATTCTGGTGTAAAAGTGAAGCGTGGTGGTTATTCTGACCCATTCAACAACTCTTGTCATGTCTAAATGTGGAAAAGGGAAGGCCAATAATCTTTTCATAGTACCCATTACCAGTACAATATAATTGCTTGCATTATGATTATGATTTCTATCAAGGATTCCTACAAAATCTCACGTTCTTGCACTATCTCGAAGCGAACATAGACATTTTTAGAAATGACTTGACGTTGCATGCCCTGAAATTCCTACGAGCATTTTGATGCGAATCGAGTAGATCAATTACTATGTTACTTGATTGTACTATGTCTACTTTTAAAAAAATTGTAGTCTTCTGGAATTTACTTCGAATTTCCATCCATGTAGTTGATCATCTTTTGCTATTCTATGAACCATCAATTTGAGTACACTGTTTTGTGTATGCATATTCTCCCTTTTTTTTAAATTTAAGAGAAGTTAAGACAGCGTAGTAATACATTATCGGGAAGAGATAATTGATGTTATGTAATAGCACATATGATGACATTGAATAATAACATCAAATTGTGATATCATGGAATAATGTATGAGCATGAAACTAGGGTAGTACAATAACACCTTATCCCGTAAAAAAATGCATCATCATGTTATATCATGAAGCAGGCGTAAGTAATATCAAGCAATAACATCACGCAATAACTTAACTAATAATAACAAGTAATGATATCATAATAATACATTATCATGTAGAGATAAGTAACATCATGAGACAACATCAAATGACAGTCAATGAATGATAGCATCAAATAGCATATGAGAATGAATCTATGATAAAATGATTACGCTTCACCATATAGAAATAAGTAACATTGTGTGATTACATCAAGTGATGGCCATTGAATGAAAACGTCAAACAACATGTGAGTATTAAGCTATAATAGCATGATAACACATCATCAGATAGAAGTAAGTAACACCGTGTGAGAGCATTAAGTCATAAAATCAAATGATAGCATCAAGAATGGCATGTGAGCATGAAGCATTAGGTTTAATAGGGAACATCATGTGATAACACAATTGAATGAATGATAACATCAACTAGTGGCATAACCGCGATAGCATCGAGTGATAACATAAACAAATGACATCAATGCATAAATATTAGGAATCTTTCAGACCTAAGTCACCCCCGTGGTAATTTTTCATTACCTCAGATGCACTCAGAGTGATAGTTCAGATCTAAGTAACACCTTGTAGTAATTTTGTCGTTACCTCTGGTGCACTCAGAGAGAGAGTTGAGATAAGTCCAGTCCCAGTATATACCCCATGATAATTTGTCATTACCACGAATGTACGTGGTGAAGTGAAAACACATTCTAAGCCAATGACAGGCGTGCTTAGAAATGAGGTATGTTCGGTCCTAATATACACCTCGTGATAAATTTTCATTACCACTGGTTTACCTTGCGATGTTTAACAAACATTCTAAGTGTCCTATTACACGCGCGCTTAGAAGTTATATACGTCAATCACAACATACACCTCATGATAATTTGTCATCACCACTGATGTGCCTGGCGAAGAGAAACAATCATTCTAAGTGGCCTATGATAGGCGTGCTAAAAAGTGAAATCGACTCCCAGCCTACCCCTCATGATGATTTGTAGTTACCATATGTGTACCAGGTGAAGCGAAATAATCATTCTAAGTGACCTGTGACAAGTGTGTTAAGAAGTGAGATACGTCATGTTCTAGCCTACTACTGGTCGTCGCGGCGTGTGCGTGATGGAAGCGTGGACGTGCGTGGCCTTTTAAAAAATTAAACTTTTAATAAAAAAATGAATCTTTTAATAAAACAAAACTTACGGAACGCCACGATAACCAATTAAATTTTTTATTGAAAACTAATTTTCAATCAGTCAATATCCATTATATATTTATAAGTTAATCTACAACATACAAGATTAGGAATCCTATACCTCTTGTTGTCTATATCAAGTGTCCTTGTAAAATCTGATCGATCCTTCATTCTCACGAAATCGTTCCAACGATCAGTAGACTCCGATATCCACATTAAGATCTTCCAAGTCAATCCACAATGCACTAGAATGTGTGTGGACACGTAGAATATTACAAGACACATTTTTTGTCTCTTGATGTTCTCAACACATGAGATCTAAAGATTTACTGAGAAAAACTTTAGTGAAACAATTCTCTAAAAGAAGTGTTGATTATTTTCTTAGAGATTTGATTAATGTTTTATAATAGAAGAAAATCTATCTAACACCAATCGTGTTCACAATTCAACTCTTGATTGACGAATTGATGATCTGATCAATTGATTCTCTCCTCTTCTTTCAACAACTAAGGCCATTAAAATAATATTTGTATATATTCTAGATAATGGCGTATAATATTTTTAGCTGAAATAATATTTAATTATAAAATTATCAATTGTAGTGGGACCCACTGTAATTGTGAACAATTGCAGTGCCACATGGCACTACAGTGTGCCGTGAGATAACACAGTGCCTCACGGCACCACTATAGTGCCATGTGGCACTACAGTGTTGTACACTCACTACTGTAGAGCCATGTGGTATCACAGTAGTCCATGTCGATTTCTGATACCATATCAGTGATTGACACATGACGATTACTACGAATTATATATTTATTTTAATCAGATAATTATGTAGATATCAGTTAGTTCAAAATTAACATATTTGATCATCCCTATCAACTAACTTATCTCGTATTTCACAAATAACAGATTTAGTTTATTTAAATTATTATCTAATAATAATGTAGTTATCTAATTTCACAAATTAGATATACTGTCTCACTTATCGATAATAAAAAAAATTGAAAATTATTTATATTTATAATTTTGGAAAATTATATTTAAATATATAAATAATTCAATTAATAATTCTTAATTAATTAACGACACATAATTATTTCATAGTATAAAAACTCATTTTGCAAGTTAGTCATTTTCCCATGTCATGAAATACTCACACCCTAAACAGTGTAGTATAGAGCTGACTTGGAGACCATGAACCTATAATCCTAAGCTCCAATAAACCAGATTATTAATTAAACTCTTTAATTAAATATTCTTATTTATTAATTCCATTATTACTCTACTATAAGTATAAAATTGCACTCTTAGAGATTATAGATAGTATTTATAGAGTATTCTCATGTAGTCCACTGACATAATCATTTCATGTAGTTCTATTCTCCAATTATTTGTTTGTAAATTGAACCGATCAAAATTACCGTTTTACCCTTCTAATTACCTCTTGATCCTTAAGTACGATTAATCCACTAATGAATGACTAATTTATAATCTTATTATAAATTTGAGCTCAATAACCATTCAGTTCCAGAATAAACACTTAAGATAACCAATATATGATCCATTCGAAAAGCTTAGATTCTAAATCTTGCAAGATCATGTCCCTAGCCATCAATATCACTGAATCTTCAAAATAAAAGTCACTAGCATGATTAACAAACAAACCTTAACGAGTGAATCAACAGATCCAGTAGACATGTATAAGAGATAATGACTACTCAGGATTTAGACTGATCTACATATGATCACTGAATAACTGTGTATTAAATCTTTATGATAAACGACACGTTAATAAATATATTAATTCACATCGGTCCTGTCGTATATAGTCTTATTATATAAAGTATCTTCACTAAGATGTTTATTCACATTATTGATCTGGATCTAGATCACACACATTCATAATGTTTAGTGAACCGTACTAGCAACCATTCGTTAAAGATTCCATACTTTAATATGTTGCTGACAATTTTATTCATTATCTATGATCTTAATTCTTTCGTACTAATACAAGATCATAGTCTCATTAATGAATATGAAATTTTAGGACATTTATATAAATTATTCAATAATAATTTACAAGAACAATTATAAGAAAAATATAATCCTCCTTAAATTTCATATCAAAATGTCAATGCGTATGTTTTGAGGGCATAACCCTTAACAATTTCCCACAGTCACATCCCTTTGATGCACAATCTCCCTTACAAGATGATATTTTCTCTTTATGTGCTTGCCCCTCTTATGACTCATCGGTTCTTTGGAATTTGCTACCACCCCACTGTTATCACAGTACAGGATCAATGGCTTGTCCATATCTAGAACTACTTTCAGATTAGAATAGAACTTTTTGAGCCATACCGCCTCTTTCACAGCTTCACAAGCCGCTATGTATTCGGCTTCCATAGTGGAATCTGTAATTCTGGATTGTTTAATACTTCTCCAGACTACAAGTCCTCCACCTAGGGTGAATACTGATCCAGATGTCAACTTTTGACTGTCTCTGTCTGGTTGAAAATCAAAATCAGTATATCCAGTGAGGTTCATGTCTTTACCGGAATAAACAATCATATAGTTTTTCATTCTCCTTTGATACTTGAGAATGTGGTTTTACTACAATCCAGTGTTCCAAACCTGGATTCGATTGATAACGACTGACAATTATCACTACATAACAAATGTCTCATCTCGTACACAACATGGCAGACATGAGACTTCTAACTGCCGAAGCATAGGGAACCTTTCTCATATCATCTTCCTCCTGAGGTGTCTTAGGACATTGTTCTTTGGAGAGGACAATTCAATGTCTGGTTGGTTGTTGACCTTTCTTGGAACTCTCCATAGAGAATCTCTCCAGCACTTTATCAGTATAAGATGCCTGAGAAAGTACCAAGAACTAGTTCTTTCTATCCCTTAAGATTTGGATGCCTAGAACATAGCTCGCTTCTCACAAATATTTCATTTGAAATTTCTCAGCTAACCACTTCTTTACCTTTGACAAAGTTTTTACATCATTCCCAATTAGTAGAATATCATCAACATAAAGAACTAAGAAAATCACTATCTTATTTTTGATGTATTTATAAACACAGGCTTCGTCAATATTTTCTCGAAGTCATAAGACTTTATAATATCATCGAAGGCAAGATTCCAATATCTAAATATTTGCTTTAATCCATAAAAGGATTTACGCAACTTGCATACTTTCTAATCTTGCCCCTTTTGTACGAACTCTTCTGGTTGCATCATATAGATGTTTTCCTCAAGAAAGCCATTAAAAAAATCTATCTTAACATCCATTTTCCATATCTCATAGTCAAAACTAGTAGCTATGGAAAAAAGGACGCGAATGGATTTTAGCATGACCATAGGGGAGAATGTCTTTTCATAATCGACTCTCTTCCTTTGTGTATAGCCATTGGTTACTAACCGCACATTGAAAGTCTTTACTTTCCCATCTACACCTATTTTCTTCTTGAAGATCCGTTTACATCCAATGGGTCTGACATCTTCAGGTGGATCCTACAAGTTCCCCAACAGAATTGGATTACATAGATTCCATTTCCTCGTTCATGGCATCTTGCCACTTCTCCTTTTCTGGATCATCCATTGCTTCTTAATAAGATAATGGATCATCCTTATTAGTGTCTGACACTAGAACATGTACCTCTTGTTCATAGCGAACTGTTTGTCTCATAACCCTCCCACTATGACGTTTCACTGGGGTTTCATTTACAGGAACAGTGGTTTCTCTAGTTCATCGTGTATCAGTAAAAATTGAAAATGGTCTGATCTTATCAGTTTCTAATTCCTCGAGAACTACTTTGCTACGAGATTTGTAGTTTTGCATATAGTCATGCTCAAGAAAGGTTGCATTTGTCGACACAAACAACTTTTGATCATTGTGACTATAAAAGTACACACCTCTAGTCTTTAGAGAATAGCCAACGAATATGCATACCTCAGACTTTGAGTCTAACTTTTTGGTCTTGGGTCTAAGAACGTGAGTTGGACACCCCCATATACAGAAATGACGTAAACTAGGTTTGGAGCTATTCCAAAACTCTAAAGGCGTCTTGCTTACAAACTTAGATGGCACTACATTCAAAATGCCAGTTGCCGTGTGTAGTGCATATCTCTAAAATATAAGTGACAATGATGAGTAGCTTAACATCGACCTAACCATATTCAATATGGTTCGGTTTCTCCTCTTTGTAACACCATTTTACTGTGGTGTTCCAGGTGCTGGATAGGATTCCACACTCCAGCAAATAATCCTTGAATTCTAAATCCAAGTATACAGCACCTCGATCGGATCAAAGAGTTTTGAATGATTTACCTAATTGCTTTTCAGCTTTAGCCTCGAAGCCTTTAAACTTTCAAAAAGTTTCAGACTTTCAATGCATTAGGTAATATAACCATATCTTGAGTAGTCGTCAATGAAAATGACAAAATACCCATATCCACATATAGCTTGTACATTGATCAGTACACAGACATCACTATGTACTAACTCAAGTGATTCCTTGGCTCTTTGGCCCTTTCCTGTGAAATGTCTCTTGGTCATTTTATCCTCTAGACAAGATTCACAAACAGGAAGAGTTCTAACTTTTAGCTCTCTCAAAGCACCATGCTTTGTTAACTTGTTTAACCTATCTAGATTAATATGTCACAACCTAAGATGCCATAAATATGTGTTATCATCATGAGAAAGTCTTTGTCGTTTGTTATTTTTAGGTTTTGCTACTTTAAATAATTCAGAATTATTTAACGCGCGTTCAGTCAGTTTAATCATATACAGTCCGTTTATAATTTTAGCATGGCAAATATTGAATCCATTCATAGAAATAATAAACTCTTTATTAATGAAATAAACTTTGAATAAATGTTCTTGTAAAAATGAAAGAGAAATCAAATTTCTCAAAAAACCAGGAATATAATAAACATAATTCAAAACTAAGTAATTATATCCAAAAGCAAAATGATTGTTTCTAATGTTTTAGTTGACACAAGCGCACCACTGCAAACTTTCAAAACGACATTGCCATCAGGCAGCTCCCTTGACGAATTAAACATATGCAAAGAAGAACATACATAGTCAGTGGCTTCTGAATCAAGTATCTAGGATGAAAAATCATATTCCACTAGAAAAGCATCAAGTACAAGTAAATCATATTTACCTTTCTTTTTTCAGCTAAGAGAGATACTTGTTACAGTTTCTCTTTCAATGACCTTCAACCCCACAGTGGAAACAATTTCCTTTGGGCTTGCTATCTTTCTTGTTCTTCTTGGCTTTCGGCGATGACTTGGCGTTCTTTACTCTTTTGTTCTTACTCTTGTCCTTACAATTGTTCTTCTTCATTTTCTTATTCTTAACAATATTGGAAGAAGGCTTTTTCTCAACAATATTTTCCTCGCCCTCTTTCTAATGTTGAGTGACTCAAAATTCTGCAGTTCATTCAACAATTAGGTCATGTTGAGTTGAACCTTGTTCATAACATAGTTGGTTATGAACGCAGAAAAAGATGGTATGAGCCACTCTAGTATGCTGCTAACTTGAGTATCGCCATCTATGATCGACTAATGCATGAACATGTTATCAAACATAACAATTAAAAGTTTTTAACAATTAAATAAAATAATAATGGACCGAGTGACAATTATGTATTTCTAAATTACAACCCTTCACATAAAGAAATAAAATTATAAAGCGGACTTCAAGAATACATATTTCCTACAGATTGCCTTTTCCTCCTGATGTCCATCTTCATAATCTTCAAGCTTTGAACAAATA
Source organism: Datisca glomerata (assembly GCA_003255025.1). Lineage (NCBI taxonomy): Eukaryota > Viridiplantae > Streptophyta > Magnoliopsida > Cucurbitales > Datiscaceae > Datisca > Datisca glomerata. Next base: position 227,824 of record QANY01004819.1, on the reverse strand, counting down.
TTTATTTTAATGATAGAGATCAATTATATTTATCAATTACTACGAATTACTATGAATTAAATATTTATTTGAATTAGATAATTATCTCTATATGAGTTAATTCATAATTAACATATCTGATTATCCCTATCAGCTAACTTATATGTTATTTTACAAATAAAAGATTTAGTTGATTTAAATTATTATCTAATAAAAATGTAGTTATATAATTTCACAAATTAGATATTTTGTCTCAATTATCGATAATTAAAAAAATCGATAATTAAATATATATATAATTTTGGAAAATCATATTTAAATATATAAATAATTTAATCAATTAATTTTTAATTAATTAAACACATTAATTATCTCATAATTATGTACTTGCCCCCGAATAAAAATTCATTTTGCAAGTCAGTCATTTTCTCATATCCTGAAATACCCACACCCTAGACAACGTAGTATAGAGGTGACTTGGGGAGGGACCATGGACCTATAATCCTAATCTCCAATAAATTATATTATTCATTAAGCTCTTAAATTAAATGATCTTATTTATTAATTTCATTATTACTCCACTATAAATATGAAATTGCACTCTTAGAGATTATAGAATGTATATAGAATGTATTTACAGAGTATTCTCATGTAGTCCACTGATATAATCATTTCATGTAGTTTTGTCCTTCATTTATTGGTTCTTAAATTATACTAGTCAAAATTATCATTTTACCCTTCTAATTGCCTCTTCGTCCTTAAGTACTATTAATCCACTAGTGAATGGTTAATTTATAATCTTATTATAAATTTGAGCTCAATAACCATTCAGTTCTTGAATTAACACTTGAAGGAACCAATATACGATCTGTTAGGAAAACTTAGATTCCAAATCTTATAAGATCATGTCCCCAGCCCACATCACTAAATCTCCAAAACAAAAGTCACTAGTCTGATTAACAAACATACATTAACGAGTGAATCAAAAGATCCAGTAGACATGCATAGGAGTTCACGACTACTAATGATTCAGACTGATCTACATATGATCATCGAATTGACGTGTATTAAATTTGTATGATACAACACATTAATAAAGATATTAATTCACATCGGTCATGTCATATATAATCTTATTATGTAAAGTACCTTCACCAAGATATCTATCCACATCAACGATTCAGATCTAGATCACACGTATTCATAATGCTTAGTGAATCGTACTAGGAACCATTCGTTAAAGATTTTATACTTTTATATGTTGTTGACAATTTTATTCATTATCTATGATCTTAATCCTCTCGTACTAATACACGATCATAGTGTCATTAATGAATATAGAATTTTCTGATATTTATATAAATGATTCAATAATAATTTAAAAGAATAATTATAAGAAAAATGTAATCCTCTTTAAATTTCATATCAAAATGTCAATACACATGCTTTGAGGTCATAACCCCTAAGACATACACCTTATGATAATTTTTCATTACCATGGGTGAACTTAGCGAAGTGAAAATTTCATTCAACGTGACCTGTGATAAGTGCGCTTAGAATTGAGATACGTCCAGTCGTAGCCTGCACCTCATGATGATTTGTCGTTACCACATGGGTGTATCTGACGAAGTGAAATTAGAATTCTAAACTACCTGTGACAGGTGCACTTAGAAGTGAGATACGTTTAGTCCTAAATGATCTGTGATAGGTGCATTTAGTAATATTTTGTCATGAGTGGAACTTTTTTATTAGTGATCAAGTTTCTTGATAAAAGGGTGGCCAAAGGTATGCTTAGCGATGATTTGAAATCCATGTTTCATTCATTGTTCAATTGTTTAGCTTTGAAGGCGTGCATAGAGGTACTCGTATACTGTGCAATCGCATATCTTCGTAATCTTCTGCATAATCCATTTATCCTTGAATCACTACACATAGGTTGATAACTCCTCATTCAACCCTTGTGGTTCTCTTCCTAAATCTAGGATGTTCATTCTTTCTCTTGACACAAAGAACTTGGCGCCGTAGATGAAAGTCGTTTGTGCACATGTAAGGACTCACCCCGATGTTGGGTCAGAACCACATGTGTCATCATAAACCACTATCGCGTGAAAACCACCATCTGAAGGTATGGTAGTGTGAACCACTGGTCGTGGGAGAGGCCACCAACATGGATGTGCTCGCGCCAGAGCCTACTATCAACTGGCTTGAGATATGCTTGTTGGTCATGAATGTACTAGTATGAAAGAGTGCATCAACATAATAGATGTACCAACGTGAGGCCGTGCATCACACCCTTTGTGGGAGGTATCATCGTAGGGAGCAAAAATGAAGTATCATAGAAGGTGTCTTCGTAAGGTGTCATGGGAGGTATCTTCATATATTACATCATGGGGCGTCATCTTGATGTATGATAACGATATCGTAAATGAGTTGCATGAGTTTCCTTTACAAGTGAACTATGGGAGGCTCTGTCGTGGATGTGCTAGGGGAACGTAGTGATAGGTATGTTGTGGCAGCGCAATGGCGAGTGTGCTATGGCAGCATAATGGCAATTGTGCTATGGCAACGCAGTTGCAAGTATGACATGACAGCGCAATCGCAGGAGCGATATGACAATGCAGTGATAGATGTACTATGGCAATCTAATGTAAGTGTACTATGATAGCACGATGACATATGTGTTATAGAAGAGCATTCGTAGGCATGTTATGGCAGCATAATGGAATGCATGCTATGGCAACGCAGTGCCATGTGTATTGTGGTAGTGTAGTCTAAAGTGGAATGTGGCAGTACATTAGTAAGTGGGTTGTGGCGGCGCATGTTGCATGTTGCATACCTGGTAAATACAACAATTTTTTTCGTGAGAATGAGTAAATTTTATGAAAGAGATAAATACTCAAATGTGCATATTCGAAGTTCATATACAATAATTAGATGACAATATCAAATAAATTAAAGCTTATCAAATTGATTTAGTTATTAATGTATTCGTGACACTACACTATCATGTTAGGCGCCAGTGAAGTCACCAAATGTTAAGGTGCTAAAGGGTGTGACCGTGAAGTCAAGTGGGTGCAGTTACAGGTGTGATCTAATCTCAACAAATGACGAATATAGCCTGGGAATGTAGAGGTTAGGATCTTAAGGGTAAAGGACGAGCAATTCGAGCCAACCTCTGGAAGATAACAAACGAATCAAACGTGTCCAAAAGTCATTTTCATTGAGGGGTAAAACCTTTATTTAAAGAGAAGCTTCTAGACGGGGACCATTCCAACTAATCTCTAGACTAATTGGCAATGGACTTTACCTAATGATACCTCAACAAACTCGTTAAGGTGGCAACATCCAGTCATCGCTTATTAAAACCTAACCGCATGGGTCAGGGTATCTATATAGAAGATTCTCATGTACGCTACCTATCGCATCGCCCCATGTATCACGTGTAGTGATCGTGAATATGGGAAGGAAGGACACAACGAACGCGTTACATCGACAAGATATGAGGTATTCATCTATGACCTGTCTCGAAGGGTATCCTAACAACTAAGTCTCTTCCCACAATGGGAAGAAGACACATCCACGACCCTCAAAGAGGTCATATTGGTGAAGCGTTGTCATTTCCAATATAGCGTAACATCGTCCTAATCCTACCAGACCACAACCCCTATAAATATTTTCAATCAATGGACTCACTTAAATCTTTGTCACTTGACTTATTGATTACAAGGATATAAATGAATACATAGAAAGAATAAATAGTACAAGATACATATCATGTCGGTTGGTCGCTAACATGGATTGAGCAATCATGTTTAAAAATCAAAACTGACACTTGACAGTTGTTCATAAGAGCAACATGTGACACAATGACGAGTCAAAATTATAGCGGTCAAAACCATGTGGGTGATGGGGTACACCCATGTACATGGGTTATAATTACCATAGTGGCATGACTTATAGAAGTCGTCGGAGAACATAGTAGCATAAACATGATTTTAAAAATAAATGATTGAAGAGAAAATTATTGTCGCATTTCGTTGTTACCAAGCCAATAATTGATAAACTAAGGCACATTCTCTGAAGGTTTGTCCCCATGAGGTGTGCTTAGCGGCAATATATTAAAACCGTATAACTCAACCCATATGTAATGGTGATTTTATCGTCATAAGGCAGCAGTTGAGCGGCGAAATAATTTGTGTACTGACAATTAATGCACCCTGTGAGAGTTGTCTTCATGAGGTGTGATTAGCAGCGATACATTGAGCCTAAGCTACCCGTCATGGGCTCACTTAAAGGCGATACATTGAACCTAAACCACCTGTCATGGACACATGCACTTAGAGGTGATTCATTCAAGACCAAAGCCACATGTTTAAAGTTACAATTTCCTTCCACCATCTAAAACACTTGTGATATTAAGTTTTGGTCTAAAACACAGCTTGGAGGCGCATGGGACGCCTCAGGCACTTGTTACTCCTTGAAGTCTTGCTATTGGAAAGTTTTGGACTTTTAAGCCACTTGAGCTTTGACACCTTAGGTTTTTTTGGTTCACCTGACTGAGAGTTATGTTGCCTTAGATATCATATTGGAGACTGTGGCCGCCTCATGAGCTTGGAATTTTTTTGATTTCATGAAGCAAAATAGACTTAGGGATCTACTTGACTGGAGCTTGGTTTCATAAAGACATTACCCATGAAGACGAAACTTCCAACAATTATTGTACATATATTAATTTTAAATCCTTGGGAAATTTCTTGCTCGTAAAATATAATAAGTTACGAGTACACATTCCACACATAAAAACACCGGCGGGTTGAGCTGAGTCCTAACAATGATTGCGGGCTGAATTGAGACCTAGCCATGTTGTATGGAATAAACGTTACAAAAAAATGGTATTTCACGGCGGTTTAACTGTGACGGGTATAGCAACCGTCGTAAAAAAAATGTAATAAAAGTTTTATTGGCGGTTTTTAAAAACCACCGCCTAAATAGTGTACTTTAGCTTTTAGCGGCGGTTTTTTTTGCCTTTTAGCGGCGGTTTTAGGAGCGTCGCTAAAAGTCTTTCAAATCCCCATTTCCTTCCCAACCCACAATTTATATATCTCTTCTCTCTCAAAACCCTAAGGGTGATTTGCAGCGATTTCTCTCTGAAGGAGCTTTCTCTCGCCCTCTCTCTCTCTCTCTCTCTATAGTCGTTTGATTACCCCTCTGATTTCCTTTTCTCTTTCACGAGCTTCGTACATGAGCTATGATGGGGTTTTTTTATTTTACTCATAACTGTGAAATCGGGAGTTTCGAAGCCTCTCTCATTCTCACTGGAACTGACTCAGCTTCGTCGTTGTATGTGAGATCTTCTTCTTCTTTCCTGTTGTCTTTGAATCTTAGAATCTCTAGGATTTATTATGTGCTAATTTTTTGAGCTTGTTGAAATCAGTAGTGATGTTCATTTTTTTCGGGAACACCATCCTGCAACATTCCGTGCATTTATCATTGTTAGAAAATTTTTATCATCTATCTGTTTGATTAAGAATTTTTTAAATCTGTTTAAAACACCAAATTTTCTATGTTTAGTTTGACCATTGAAGCTTATTAACTTGTGCAGTCTCTCTATTTTCAAGATTTCCTTCCATTTTCAGTGAACTTCTTTTATTGTCACCATTTTTGTCACACAATATGTAGCTTTATACATGACCCGCCATGAGTGTTTTTCCCCCTAATGAAATACTATCACACATAAACTGGAAAAAGGGTGTTAAAACGTTTCTGATGTCTTTGGATAGCTGTTGCGCTAAGGGGTGAACTTGAAGAACTTCCCTACTTCAGCAGGACCTGCCACTTTTGCCTTCCTTTTCCATCTCGGCATTGCAGCAATTCTCTTACTTTATGTGTTTTCCGGTTAAAGGTATTATGTCCCCAAGTCCCTTTGATATTCTTTTCCCATGTTGGCCACTAAAGTTTGGGTACCTTTGTGAGAAAAACTCAACGAGCACTACCAAACAATGACATTTTCATAGAGTCAAACACTTTCCCTCAACCTTTAGCTCCTCTCTATCAAAAAGGCACCCACCCTCTTCTTTCTCCTTTTTCAATTTTTCTATGTTTAGTTTTATCCAAGTTGATGTTTCCCAAAAAAAGTTTTGTTTTAGTCTTTTCTGGTAGCTCTAAGAAGCTTTATTCTTAATTGGTTGATGAAATTTTAGCTAGATTTGGCTTCTATCTCTTTGAAACTTTTGATATTGTCTGGTTTTTGTACAAAACCTTGGATAATAGAGAATTCAAAGAGATGAGTGAATCGATTCATGTCGGGGGTGGGGTGGAGATGAACTAGAGAATTTAAATACAACTGAGTTAATTATTAGGTGCTTAATCCAACTGATGATGTTTTACTCATGACTACTGGTTCACTTAATCAATATTTTTTGCCTGGTGAAAATATTGGCTATCTTAAGGTCCCAATTAGAAGAAACATCGTGTTATGTTTTATGTTTGAGTCTTTGACAACATATCGTGTTAACTCTTCAGGTACCCTTAATCTGAGTGTTTATATCAATTGAAGGTTATGGAATGATGAATATATGTTATTTTTATACAAGTATATAATACTTGAAATGAGTGTTGTAAGTGCTTCTCAATCTTGCTAAACAACCTAATGTTTTTTAAATTTGTGAAGATTAGCGACGATTTTAAATTGCTGCTATATCTTTTTATATGTTTTCACCTTTTCCGCGGTTTATATAGGTAAGAAAATTGCCATTATTTGTCAGGATTTAGCGGCGGCCCTCCGACGGTTAAAAAAATCGCCGCGAAATTTTGACGGCGACAGTTTCCGCAACGGTTGTCAAATCGCCGCATAAGTTTTTGGCGGCGGTTAAAATCACCGCCGTAACCTATTAAAGTCACCACAATATGTGGTTTTTCCTGTAGTGAAAGCAAGGGTTCATTCAAAACTTTTCTAGTTAATTTTGTGCCAATAACATTGATATTCATTGTGACTTTCACAAGCTTGCTATATGTGCAACAACATCGAAGATTATGATGTGTAGATGCATGGAGACGTGTGTTATTTGTTTATATATGAGTTTCAGCCCCTGACATACGCATCGTGTCCACACGTCTCGGTTAGACCACTATGATTATTTATCCATAACTGACTAATGAAGTGGCACTCCTAGTGAGGAGGCTCAGATATTCACATGTGAGCACACATTTAACATAGAGCTTATTCTCTCTCTCTCTCTCCCCCTCGACTTCATATCAAAAATCACTATGGCCAGCACCATGACTATTACCTGCTTGGCAGCCCCAAGTACTGTGTTAATTGCGATTGTCACCATCTAGGCCACTGAGGATGCTCTCATCCTTTCCTCCTCGTTGGACCTTTACTTTCCCAACGTTTTTCTGATGATTAGCGACCCTCCATTCAAGTGCTCGATCCAGTTCAAAATCACCCTCAAATATTTCACGACTCCCCAGTGGAGTCGTCTGTCAAATAGGAGTCTTCATGCTAAAGAAGGAAGGTCTATTGAATTTTACGTCTTAAAATAAGTATGTCTTTTTCATGATTTCTCATGAAAAAGGTATCTTGAACCTAAAAAGGAGAGAATGAGCTTCGTTTATATTTACTCTCTCTTTTTAAAAGTGTCTCCATAGGTTTTGTCCTCCCATGTGGCTTAAAGCAAGAAAACAAAAAGGGTGGATTTCTTAAGTAAAAATGGTGAATATATGGGAACTAAAAATGGGTTTCCTTTTTCATGGTAAAAATATATATACAAAAAGTAGGTTTCAATCTTCCATGGAAGAAATGTGAAAAAAATCGGTTGCCTTCATATTAATCACTAAATAATTTTTTTTGGAACCACGAAATGTAGCACAAATGGTCATTATGAGATGGGGGATTTGCTCCCCCAGGTCGCGAGCTTGAATCAGGGGTCATGTTATCTCATGACCATCGATTTGAAGATTTATCTCTTGATTTAACCATGATGTACTTACAGGTAATTCCTAGCTGAGGGCCTGTGCATCCTGAGATTAGTCAGAGAATTACACTCTGGATACCCGTACTGATCTTAAAAAATGTTCTATCTTTAAATTTATGGATTTATTTAAAAGCGGTGAAGAGAACATTATGGCATTAGAGCAGAATGAGAAATTGATTTTAAAAAAAGAAGGTTGAGGAGCGTGAGCTGATGTTAGAAAATGTGTGAATAATGTTTACTGATAAAGGCGGATTAAAAACATAATTGAGTTGGAGGAAGATTTAAAAAAAGATTTGAGTTGGAGGTATATTATAAAAAAATCTAGTTAAAGGTGCCAACATACTACTGGAGCTGGATGAAAACAACATGGTTTAAAGAAAAAGAAAAAAACGAGAGACTGTGCAAAGAGAAAGGTTCAAGGCGAATTCATTTCACACAGGCAGACTCTTCAAGGCGGCTAAAATTTCACATCTAAAATTTCACATCCAATACATAAAGGTGTCAAAACACCTATGGCCCAGGATTGCGAAAAAAAGGCTCAGATCTAATCTAGGCCACTAGCTAAAAATAAAGAAGAGAATGACCAAAAAAATAGGGAATTGCACGTATGGCCGAAAATTTGTAGTAGTCTGATAAAAAAAACTAACAAAAATAGAGAACAGACAAATACACTCTTAATAACGAAAGGAAATCATGTTTCTATCTCCTTTCACTTCTGCCCAAAATCGTGAAGACGAAAACCCTAGCCTCTCAAAAGCGGCGATGCGAGAAAATCCTTCAGCTAGCTGTCTTCTGCAAAATTCCTAGAAAATCATCGTGAATCTACATTAAATCAACACAAAGAAAAAAATCCTAGCCTCTCAAACCGGCGGCGTGAGAAACGTTTCGAACTATATTTATTCTACAAAATCGTAGAAAATCATCGCGAATCTACTGTTCTTCATTTTCATTTTATAATTTTTCAGAAACTTCATCATGAAATCTTTTACTCACGGTAAATCTTATACAGGTGTACCATGGTATTAAAATATATTATCAATATATTGTAGTATATATGTAGTATATTTCTATATACCATCAGTATATCATAGTCTATATGTAGTTTATTTTTATGTACCATAAGTATATATGTAGTATATCTTTATATACAATCTGGTACCATACCCCTGTTTCGCACCCAAGCCCGTCCCCTCCCTCTTCTTCTTCATCTGTCTCGCTTGAAAACCAGAAATAAACGAATACCAATTCCGTGTAACTATTACAGAAAATAGGAAAAATAATTTCAAAAGAAAACTTTTAAAGAAAAAAGATGAAGCAAGATTAATATACTTGATTTTGATTGTAGATCAATTCCGTATAAACTACTATAGAGAAAATCGCCAAGTTCGCCCCAAAAATCAAAATTAATTCCGTATAAACTACATCAATCTTGCTGAGTATATACAAAAAAAACTATTATTTATACTACATATATTTTTGAAATAACGAATGGAGAAGAATATGAAACACTGAAATCAACAAATCTCCAAGTCTGTTATATAATGAGGTCTGCAATGGCAGGGGCGGAGGAGGAGCTGCGAGAAAATAAAAAAGAAAACAATAAAACCTTAAAAAACAAATGAGTTATAATAAGGGCATAAAAATAAATTAGCATAGATATCTTAACTAGCTAAAATATCTCTCCTCAAAACCGACCATAACTGCAAAATTAACAAAAAAGGGATATAATATAAAAGGAAAACTTTAACTAGCTTAATTCCCTAATTTTCTAAAAAAACAAGAAGAAAGACCAAAGGCGGAAGGCTACCAAAGCGGACGAGCTATGGTGGCCCAACCCACACTCATTAGTTTGCTTCATCAATATCCAACCCATGTTTCAATCCCACTTCCATAACCCCAAGGCGTCATCAGCCCAGAGAAGCGGGCGTGACCTGCGCGCACGCCCGCCTCTAAGGCCTGACTCACGCTCACCCACCTTCGAGGCGCGCGCCCGCCTTCATGATCAGAGTGCGCGCCAGTCTTCAAGCCCCAATGACTCGCGCCTTAGTGCCACACTACCTACGCCTTCACGCCCAGTACACGCCTTCACGCCCAGTACACGCCTTCACGCCTTCAAAAAGCACTAGAAGTCATCCTTACCTACCTTGGCCTAAAGCATGCTCCCTTACTTAGTCTGCCTCTGTTGTTCTGCATTCGAGTGTTCTATAGAAGTTGATATGGAATGTGGGTTACCTCCAGAGATTAAGGGTGATTTAGTTGCTTCCCACGACCATTGTGTTGAGGGTAACAAAAAAAGCATGAATGTGGAGATTCAAGTTGCGAATACGGAGAACACAAACAAGGCTCTCTAGATGACACCATTCATATTATAGGATTTAACTCCACAAGGTTCAAGTTTCTCTATTTCTTTAGCAAAAAATTTCAAATTATTTAACTATATGTGATTTATTGAGAGCAATGTCGCCATGCATATATGACTCTATTTAATAGAGCATGAATACGCACATTGATCATATTAATGCAGGCAAGTTTGGCGTATTTGCATTGTTAGGAGAGGGGAATATACATGCTTCGATTCTTTAATCTCTCTTGTCAATTCACATCTTTGATTAGCACATTTCATGCCATATATGTTTAGAGTACATTTGAGCTGACAACCGCTTCAAGAGTTTGACGATAGTCACGATCGTATTCACTTTGTCATCATGGACATACATTTTCTTTCATATACGAAGATCTTTGGATTTATTTACCAACATATTATGAGCATTTATCAACTTATATATCAAATGCTTATGGAGTTTATGAATTTATTCATCTTATATGCCAACTCTCCACGAGGATTTCTAGATTTATTAATCAATTTATCATGAAGATTCTGGACTTATTATCGAGCTCATCACGAAGAACTCTAGATTATTCACTGACTTGTTATGAACGTTCTAGTTCTATCAATCGACTTATTATAAAGATTTTCTGAACTGATTATCTCACTCATATTGGGATTTCTGGATTTATCATGCAACTTTATGTGGGTACTCATGGATTTATCAATCGACTTATCATAAATATTTCTAGAATTATTTATTTTTATATATTATCTTATCATAAATATTTCTGCAATTATTTATTCTTATAGTATATGCCACATCGTTTGAATCACACGCAGGAGGGCTCTGGTATGCATATGAGTAATTCTGGATATCCCGCTTTTTTGTATTGGCCCGCGGTCTCTACAACTTTACTTTATTTAGCCATGGTAGAGAAAATGGCTTGTATTTCTTCGGGTTTTGAAAAGAAGGGAAAGACATACACAACTGAATATTTCTGAATACATTTTCTACATTATTATTTCTCCTTAGAAGCTCCGCCTTCACAACTTGTTTACTATTTTACTAGGGATTCTCCTGTTGACCATTAATTAAGACAGCACAAATAAATACGTGTTTTCTATGAGAATTCTACTGTTCATAGCTGCACTATTATGTTAGAAAGAATTGTGACAAGAGCGAAAATTGAATCTTGCTATATTATGTATGCTAAAAAATGGGAGGGTGGAGAAGGCGCGTTAAGGCGTCAATATTACATGAAGTGCAGAGAACTCTACTTATACGTTGCCTCTATCACTTTGAAGACCAAGACATTAGGTTACCAACAAGGAATGCAAGATAAGCTCCTGTAGACCACCTATCATCCAAATATCCTTCCCAATCAACATTTGAATATGTTGTTATACTGACTGATGTTGATGGTTTAATGAAGGAAGAGCCCTTCATTTAGTAGCTTTCATGTACCTCAATATCCTCTTACAGGCTTGCTAGTGAATATTAGTTGGTTTGTGCAGGAATTGGCTCAGCTTAATCATTATGAAAGCAATATCTGGTCTGGTGATTGATAAATATTGTAATGCATCTATAGTACTTTTGAAAAGTGCAATGTATGGCATATAATCTCCCTCATGTACAAATAGTTTTACAGTGGAGCTTGCAGGTGATGTGGTAGGCTTTGCTCCATCTATCTTAGTTTTTAGTAGGTCAGTGATGTATTTGCTTTGAGTAAGATATATACCATAGATACTTCTATAAACCTCAATACCCAAGAAGTAGTGAACATATCCAAGGTCTTTCAAGGAAAATGTATGATTCAACTTGTCTATCCAAAGCTACATTTTAAATTTGCTGCTACTTGTCACTAGAATAACATCTATATATATAAGTAACATCAGAATATCATAACCATCTTTAGAAATAACAAAGAATTATTTGATTTAGAGTTAGAGAATCCTCAATCTAGTAATGACTTCCTCAATCTGTCATATCATGCCCTTGATGAGGAATGCATTATTTACATCAATTTTCCTTACTTCCTAACCATATGCAACTGCTAGATGATGTATTATTCTCACTGTGATTGGCTTTACTATAGGGCTAAAGGTCTATGCATAATCTATTCCTAGTTTTTCGTGAGAGCCTTTGGCCACAATGCATTACACTCATTTTTCATGGCCTTTTTTCCAACAAAGGGTTAGTAAGAGCTTGTTGTATAGAAGTCAGTTAAGTTGGTAATTCATATGTTGTCAGTGGGTATTTGGTAGTTATAAGTGCTTTGGTAGTTATAAACCTAGTTGTCATGGCATGGGTAGAGGTTTTGTTAGGCATGACTTAGCTTTAGGTTTTTTAAGGTTTAGATTGATTTCTTGTAATAGAGATGTCAATTACAAGATTATCAACTACAATAGGAATATTAGGAAATTTAGGCTATGAATGTCATAAGTTAGGTGATTGACTAGATAAATGTAGGAGTGAGTTACTTGATAATGACTCATTATATTAGTTTATTTAAGTTGAAGAGGAGCTTACTAATGCAGTATCCATAGAGATCTGAACCCTGACATTTTGGTGACCTGGTAGAGTTAAAGAACTTATTATAGGATGCTCGTGCAAAATTCAAGTGAGAATTAGTGTAAGACTACTTGACTCAATATGAGTGATTTTGTTTCGACAGAACATAGTATTGTAAAGAAAGTTGGACTCATTGAAAATAACATTTCTGGATATGTATAGCCTACCAGATGAGTGTAGCTATTTGTAAACTTTATGATCTAGAGAATAGCCAAGAAACAAGCACAAATCTAAGTGAAAATCTAGCTTATGATGTTGTATGGCCTTAAGTATGGAAAATAGACACATCTAAAAGGTCCTAAGGGTTATAGTCTGGAGTTATTATGAACAAAACTTGAAAGGGGCATTTAAAGTCTAGAGTTTGTGTTTTCAATCCGCTAATAAGGTAAATGGCCGTTTGGAAGGATTCCCATAAGAAGTTTAGAGGCATACATACTTGAGCTAAAAGGGTCAGTCTAGTTTCCACAAAGGTCAGTGTTTTCTCTGAATTTTACCATTTTGTTGGTGTATATGAGGATATAGGTGCCTAAACTTTATACCTTGAGATTGGGGGTATTTAAAATAAGGTCTGAACTCACCACTTCGATCTGAATGGACAACTTTAATGGTGCACTCAAGCTATTTTTCAACTAGGTTTTTGAAGATAATATAGGTATTGAGTGTTTCAAATTTTAACTTCAGTGGATACACCCAAGAAAACTTACTATAATCATTAAGAAAACTCCCATAGTACCTATATCCTTCTTTAGATGCAATTGATGCAGGCCCACATAGGTCTATGCGTATAATTTCAAGAGGTTTAGATGTTTTAGATTTAGATATTTGAAAGGGTAAGACATGTTTCTTTCCTTTTTGGTAGGCATTACAGAAGCTAGGTATTTGTTTGAGTATGGGAATATTGTTTGACCTTACCTTATGAAAAATAGTAGATGTAGGATGCCCTAAACTTTTATGCAATATATCAACTTGATTTAACATCTTAGCTGTAAATATACCCATTTTGTGCTTATCTCATGCATCTTTGTGAACTTGCTGATCAGGAAAAGTAGAAATATGACAAGTATTATAGACATTTGAGTCAAGAACATGATTTTTATTACTTGCATTAGTATTACAGAAAGAAGAAACACTGCATGATAACATATTTGTGGAAGAATCACAAATATCATAATTTAAAAGATTGCAGTCTTTCAAACTTAGACTAAGAGAAACATATTTGTTTTTCTTATTACAATAAGACTTGTATTAGACTTTAGCATGATTTTCTGGTTTTATTGAATGTCATATGCAAAGAAACTTGATTTTTCAGCTCTAGGAATTGCAAGCAGGTAAAGACCATTTCTAAGGATCCCTAAGAGTATGGTTTACATTTCCTTCTCCTTCACGTAACAAGCATTAGCATGAAACTCAATTAATATATTATTATCTTTTGTCAATTTAGATGTGCTAACTAAGTTCTTTTTAATTCAGGAACTCTTAACTGGGAATTCAATTTTAAAGGAGGTCAATGTGTATGGGATTTTCTAGGTGAAAAAGATGAACCTATATGTGTAATTGACCAAGTCTTACCATTTCCACTATTATCCCTTCTCCACCATTGTACTCTTGTGTCATTTTTAAGTTACGCTCTTTTATGAAATAATTGGTTGTTGCACTGTCAGCATACCAGGTCATATCACACATTGAGTCTGGTGATGCAATGTAGGTACAAGGTGAGGTGAAATATGTTGCTGGAGTGGAGGAGTTTCCTCTAGTTTGGAATAAGAATTGTTTCCCCCTTGAAAGTCCCTCTTAAACGCGTAATAACATATGTTTATAGCATAGCCTTGTTTGCCACATACTTGGCATGCCAATCTGCTATTTCCTCGACCTCTACCTCCTCTTCTTTCATGTAAACCTCCTTCATTGGCATGATTCTAAAATGGTGGATTTCTAAAAAATTCTTACTGAAATTCCCAAAATTATTCTGATATAGACCACTTTTCTTAAATCCAAAACCTGAATTGCTAGTCATAATGTTTACAGTCATCTTGATCAGATTTTCATGCTCATTCATTTGCTTCTTAAGTATACTCTCATTGAACATTAGTAGAGATTGCACCTCCTCCATATCAAGATTCTCACTTCTTATTGTAACATTTACTACAACAGAGTCAAACTGTACTCTTAATCCATGTTGGACGGGGTTTTCAAAATTTGAGAAAAAATAATGAACCACGAACAGTTCGTGGGTGAAAAATAAAAACAATTCACATCAACCATTTAATCATATTAAATATAAAACCTTTTTATGATCATGAATATTTAGATTGACGTATTTAGAATAGGTAGAAATAATATTATACTTTTCTTGAATCGGAGAAGTTCTGCCTTGGTGGAATCTTATTTATTATCTTGCGTTCTTTATTTTTCGTAGAACTTGAATCAATTTTCGCACCAATAACTACTCGTAGGATTCAGAAATATATCTCAATAGGATGTCGTTAGAAATTGAATGTGAGCTCTCAAAATAATAGAGAAAAATAAATAAATTTTTCTCTTTTTGCTCTAGATTTCAGCGACAACAGGGAGGGGAGAGAGAAACTGCTTTCTTTACTTTGTGTAATCACACACTGTGATCAGGGTTAGGGATGCAGCCTTATTTCCTCCCTTATATAATAATTAAATAATTTAAACATATACCCCTATATTGTAAATTACCAAAATTCTCCTACATTTACTATTCATTTGCAATTTTTTACATCTCCCGAGAGCTAATACTTTATCCAAATTCATCAATCTAAATCGATAAATTAAATTGATCTTCATCAATTAATTTATTAATTTTTTTATTTACTAATTATTCAATAATTATAAAATAACAAATTAATTAATTTGAACGTTAATTTTGCTCTTGATTAAGTCACAACAGCCATAACAAATGGGTTTGGGAAGTGTACCTTACTCCCAAACACATTTTTGGTCTAACTGGTGTTATTTCTCATTTTTGTCCGTATGAGATACTCATGAGACCAAATGAACCCACATGAGTCAAGTTATAGGATTCAAATACTCGGTGAATTTATCTCCATAAATTCTCGACCTATTTAATCATGATATTGTATAACTCATCTGATGCCGCATCAACTCTTGTTCATGAGCGCTACATTTTCTGTTGGTGCAAATAACCATTTTTTATTTCACGGTCCACATAATATTTTATTATGTTACCTTTAATGAATATCAGTAACAAGAGCAGGATATAAAATTACTATTTACCCCTTTAGTTATTATTTCCTTAACTCCTTTATTGACTGTGAATAAGAAAGATATAACAGTGCATTGCCTTGCACAGTTAACCATGTCTTATTCAATGATTCATTTCAATGAGTACCTGGCGAGGTTTATTTATTCACACACCCATCGATAAAGCATAAGGTGATATTATTTCATTTCGCAATCTCACCACGAATTCCATATCTATGAATCACGTAACTCGAACATAGTTGAATCACAATCCCAACAGTTGATGTATTGTCTGAAAATTCGAACTCACTTTTTTAGCGTAGCAAAGACTGCAAGTAACAAATTCAAGTTTGTATTCACCTCAGGATTAAGGTAATCATAAAAATACCTTTAAAGTGTAACAATTAGATTTAGAGCTAGATAAACGACTTTGCTGCAAACAAATTTGTTACTGGTATATTCAACATGTTTCATAACATATCTAGGTCAACCGTTAGAGTCTCCACTCCCATGCCCAAGGCTGGCATCATTTGGTTCAAACTAACATTCGTAATCAGACTCGGTTGCGCAAGTCAATCCTTAGACTACGACTAACATTCTGAATTTCAGAAGAGTTTGTCTAGAAGGCCCATCTGTCTTTACTCTTCTTACGTTAACAATATATGTTCTTAACTCTGCACGAGATTGGCTTGCAAAATTTCTATCTAAAGAACTCCAAACTTCTGTATATGTGTTGTACTATGTCAAAGTGCCAAGAACACCCTCTCACATAGAGGTTCTTAACCAACTAAGAAGCAGTTGGTCCTTCATAATCCAGGTTCTATACTTGGGATTGCATTCACCATTTGCAAGTTTCTTGTTAGGTTTTCCTTCTATACTAAAACACTCAATGTCCTATAGCTGCTGTAAACACGTGTCGTTTATAGAAGACATTGTTATGTCTGTCTTACATGACTGAGAGATAGATGTTTAGTTTATTTGATAAGAAACTCTACAGATTGGTGAAAGTACTTGTAGATTACTTGCATTAGATTTACTCTCAATGTTATTAACCATAGAGGGTTGCCTTTATATGCTCTGATACAATGTAAAGAAATGGAAGAAGATAGAAGAGAGCGAGAGGAATATAGTAGAGAGAATAGTGAAGAAGCAGCTGAATAAGAGGATTTCGATCCTTTTCTTTATTAACCTCAACAAAATACTAAACTACCTTTATATATTACATTAGCAAGATTTAACGAATAGTCTTAACCATAAAACTCCTTAATATATTGTAGTTACACTTAGGCCATGTTTGTTTCGCATTACCTTCATTTGTAATCTTATTGTAATCCTCTTATAATTGAATTACCATATTTTTTCGGAGTAATCTTTAAATATGGTTACAATTTCAATTTGGATGCAATCATAGCTTGCAATCTTTTAAGGCAGTTGAATTGTAGTAGAACATAGAAAGCAATCCTAATTTACATTGTACTTGCTATTCTAATATAAACAAAACTATTTTCCTACCATTCATAAGAAATAAAGCAAAAGCCATTTTTTTCTCATACTCTCTCTCATTTTATTAATTTAATTAAAATTAATGTTCAAATTTCACGTGAAAATATCTTTTTATTATATCTCTTATTTTAATAATCTAGATAAAATTATTTTTTTAGTCCAGCAATATTAATTTATTTAAACATTACTAAAAAGTCATTTTATTAATTTATTTTTTATTTATAAATAAAATATTAATAAAAAATATTTCATTAATTTAACTAAAATAAAATTTATTAAAATTTTGTTGAACATTACTAATTTAATTAAACATTAATAAAATTAATTATAATTAATGTTAAAATTTCACATGAAAATATTTTTTTAGATCTCTTATTTTATTAATTTAATTAGAATGATTTATTTAAAATTTAGTCTAGCATTATTAATTTATTTAAATATTCATAAAATTAAATAAAATTCATTTTGTTAATTTATTTTTTATTTTCTTAAATAAAATATATATAAAATTTTAATTTAATTAATTTAGTTAAAAATTAATTTTTTTTAAAGTTTAGTTTAGCATAATTAATTTATTTAAATATTAATAAAAATGAATTAAAATTAAAGTTAAATTTTCATCTGAATTGTTTTATTACATTTCTTATCTTATTAATTTAATTAAAGATATTTTATTAAATATTAGTCTAGCACTAATAATTTATTTGAATATTAATAAAATTTAACTTAATTTTTTTATTATCGTTTAATTAAAATATTAATAAAAATTCATTTTCTTAATTTGATTAAAAATTAACTTTATTAATGTTTAGTTTACCATTTTAAATTTATTTAAATATTAATAAAAAATTAGAATTAACGTTTAAATTTCAGCATTATTAATTTACTTAAATATTAATAAAAATTATTTAAAATTAATGTTAAAATTACACGTCGAAATATTTTTAAGATAATATTTAACCAAAAGGGCATTTAAGTAACTTCTTATTATTTACATAAGTTAACATATACCAAATATAGCAATCAATAATTACCACCCATCACTTCATAGATTATGATGCATAATAAAACATGACAGTCATATTTCACAATTCAATTGTCAACAATTGAATTACGATGGTTATTCTAGATTACGCTCAATTTAATATGATTGAGAAAAGTGTCTCAATTTGCATCTACATTGTCATACTAGTAAAAATGTACGTATGTTGCATGTGATAAGTCTAGTTATTTTATTCTCTTACTGAATAAAAAAATTAACAATTTATTTTCTTCATTATAAGATAAGAGATAATATACTAATTTTTAATTTGTATACATTTAAATTAGACATTGAATAATATAGTGAACAACACTACTCTGGTTAAATAATGATAGATCTTCACCAAAAACCATGCCTTGCACATTATATATCAAAATTAGTTGTGTTGTAACTCATTAGAAATGTAATTATATAAATTTTAAATATATATATATCCATAAGCAAACTGTTTTCATTACAATTACTAGTGCAATGTCCTGTTAGACCACATTTATAACATGTGATTAGGGATCTATCTTTTGGAGGATGAGGTTTTTATTTTCTAGATTTGTGGTAAGGCTTATAAGTCTTTTGATTCCTCGAAGTAGAGAAAAACTAGATTTTAATATCATAAGCAAACTGTTTATAAAATTCACCTAATTATTTTATGTTGGTTAAGTTCTGATGATTCATTAACTGTTAACGTTTCATATCATTGCATAGAGATAGACCTTCCACTATGACTATGGAAATGAGATGACCATAAGAATATTGGTTGTAAGTATGTTCATTTGGTTATTCTTATCCCTAAGTTTCTTACGAACTTTTTCTGCAAAACAATTGGGAAGGCCATCTATAAACTTAGCCTTCCAATTATCACTGTTAGCTTCTGATCTCTACATGACTTTCATCAGAAAAACATATTTATACCACCTAAAATGGGTTAAAGATGGACATCTAAGGTTCTGTAATAATTCTCTATGTATATCTGCATTTATAATTTCTGGTCCTAGAAAGTGATGTAGAATGGCTTGTGCTAAGATATAGCAAGCGTCTTTAGTTCTCGTTTTTGTTCTAATAAGGGGATCAATATTAATCTTAAAAGAATTTTAGATTTCATTTCTCTGGATTTTAGTGAGACAGTTGTCCCATCATCCTTTAAGAATTCCTATAAAACCATTAACAAAAAATCTACAAATTTGATGGTCATTGTTATCATATGATGGATGTTTTCAAGATTTGATATTCAGTTTTACCATCTATATTCCATTCGCAGATGATTTTACCGTGATAATATTTTTGCCTATGAAGGAAATCTTCTTCATACAGTATATCCTGAGGAGTAGGTCTAGGGTAATAATACCTATTTAGGT
This sequence comes from Datisca glomerata, assembly GCA_003255025.1. Taxonomy (NCBI): domain Eukaryota; kingdom Viridiplantae; phylum Streptophyta; class Magnoliopsida; order Cucurbitales; family Datiscaceae; genus Datisca; species Datisca glomerata. Next base: position 207,846 of record QANY01004819.1, on the reverse strand, counting down.
CATGTTAAAGCCATACGGGTAGTAGGTTTGTTTGAATAAGAAATTGTATTGATGTTGTCATCAAAGTTATTCTGGATTTCCAAAATTTGGTAAATGGTGTAATTATCCAGTTCATTTTCAATTATAGGAGGAAGTTCATTCAGCAAGTTAATCTGTTCGGGAGAATGAGATTTCCAATCTCTGGTTTGTTCGTCTTCTGTAATGTATAATGATTCTTGATGATTCATCATTTTTAATTGTCCTAATGATTTTGGTTGGGTTGTATTGAAATCTTTTATATCCTGGACAAAAAGAATTCATATATGTTGTGGGTTAAGATGGATTCTAATGATTTATTATGTCAAGATGTCCTGAAGAGTCAGAGGGTTCAGATTTTAAGTCTATTAGTTTATGATCTAAAATTATCATGGATTCAGTTTCCTTTTTACCAGATTGGATCTTGAAATTAATTATTTCAAGAGTAGGTTCTATATCTACAGTTTTAGGATTAAAATGATGATTATCCTGGATATCATCAATTTGGTCCTCTATATTGTTCAAAGGGACATCTTCCTAATTAGGTTGGTCAAGTGTCTCAACATAGTCGTGTTGATTAGGTTGTTCAACTATTTTAACTATTTCTGCTTGACAAGGTTGTCAACTAGTTCAAGTTGACTAGGTTGTTCAGGTATGTCAACATTTTCTGGTTGACTAGGTTGGAGATTAATAGTTTGAGGTTAATCCTCACACTTGTCCTGTTTGTTATCAATTTGATCTTGATATTTAATTCTGGTTAATTGTTTTTCATCAATCTGGGGGAAAAGATTATTCTACTTGGTTATAGAAACAATCTCTTTGACTTTTAAAGTTTCATGGTGGCTAGGTTGTTCTGGAACCTCAACATAAGAGTTTGTTACTAATGGTTCGAGATTAGTAGTTTATTTCCCGAAGCAAGTTTAAAAGGTAAAGGTGGAGGATGTATAGGTTGTATAATCCGACCACTAATACTTATCCATTTCTTGCATATTTATGTTAATATATTTAACTTATTTTCATCATGTATATACAGTTGAGGTGCAAACTCGCAATACTATTCAGGGAAAGGTTTAAAATATAGATTTTTATTTAAATGATAATAATATTGTGTTTTCAAGGTTTCTAACTGTTACGAGTATGGGTTTTAAATACCATCTTCTAAATTCTAAATATTTATCTTGTATAAAATCCTGGTTTAACTGCTTTCTTAATTCACTGTTAGGATAAAACTCCATAACTGTATTAAATACAGTAGGGGATGCAGTAGATACTATCCTAAACATGATGTATGGTGACCATGTATGCAAAATTTAAAAGGAATATAAATAGTCATATAACCAAAACTATTCATGGCTCTGATACCAACTTGGTACATATTGTTTAGCCCCCTTACTTACTGAGTGCATGTGTATTATCGCCCCAAGTTGGTATTAGAGCCATGAATAGTTTTGGTTATATTACTATTTATATTCCTTTCAAATGATGCATACATGATCACCATACATCATGTTTAGGACAATATCTACTGCATCCCCTACCGTATTTGATATTGTACTAAATTTTTCTTCTAACAGTGAATTAAGAAAATAGCTTAACCAGGATTTTATGCAACCTAAATATATGAATTTAGAGCATGGTATTTTAGATCCCATATTCCTCGAAAGTTAACAACTTTAAAAACTCAATATTATTTATCATTTAAATAAACACCAGTATATTAAATCTTTTCCAGAATGGTATTATGAATTTGCACCCAATCTGTACATACATGACAAAAATCAATAATTGTGTAATGAGAAACCCAAAGAAGTTGGTTAATTACTAGTGGTGATAATTACTAGTGGTCGGACTATGCAATTATACATCCTCCACATTTATCCTTAAAGCTTCCTCTAGAAAACAATAGGAACTATAATCCTAAACCATTAGTCAACCCTTATGTTGAAATTCTTAAAAAACCCATTCAACACGGCCATGTGAAAGATAAAGATATCTTACCTTTACCAAAATAGAATAATTATCTTTATCCTCGAACAGACGAAAAACACTTAATCTGAATTAAGGATCAAGATCAAATTGATAACAAGCAGGACAAGTGTGAGGATCAACCTCAAACTATTAATCTCCAACCCAGTCAACCAGAAAATGTTGACATACCTAAACAGCCTGAAAATGTTGACATACCTAAACAACCTAGTCAACCAGCAATAGTTGAAATAGTTGAACAACCTAGTCAACCAGCAATAAGCAATAGTTGAAATAGTTGAACAACCTAGTCAACCAGCAATAGTTGAAATAGTTGAACAACCTAGTCAACATGACTATATTGAGACACCTGACCAACCTAATCAGGAAGATGTTCCTTTGAATAATATAGAGGACCAACTTGATGATATCCACGATAATAATCATTTTAACCCTAAAATTGTAGGTATAGAACCCACTCTTAAAATCTCTAATTGCAAGATCCAGTCCAGTAAAAAGAAAAATGAATCCATAATAATTTTAGATCATAAAATAATAGACTTAAAATCTAAACCTCCTGACTGTTGAGGATATCCTTACGTAATAAATCAACAGAACCTATCTTTGCCCACAACAGATTCGAATTCTTTTATCCAAGAAATCAAAAATTTTGATACAACCCAACCATAATCACCAGGACAAATAAATATGATAAATTAAGGAGGATCATCACACATTACAGAAGAGAAAAAGATTAGAGATTGGAAATCTCATCCTCCCGAACAGATTAACATACTTCCTCTTATAATTAAAAATGAATAGGATAATTACACCATTTCCCAAATTTTTGAAATCCAGAATAACTTTGATGACAACATCAATAAAATTTCTTATTCAGAAAGTCCTACTACCCGTATGGCTTTAACAGGACCCAGTAGGTATTATAACCCTAGACCTACGCCACAGGATATACTGTATGAAGAAGATGTCCTTCATACGTAAAAATGTTATCACGGTAAAAATCATCTATGAATGAAACATAGATGGTAAAACTGAATATCTAATCTTTGAAAGCATCCATCATATGATAATGTATGATTCAGTCTATAAAAGGAATGACAACACTGACCATCAAACCTACAGATTTGATTAAATGATGGTAGGACAACTGTCTCACTAAAATTTAGAGAAATGAAATCTTAAATTATTTTAAGATTAATATTGATCCCCTTCTTAGAACCGAAGATGCTTGTTATACCTTAGCACAAGCCATTCTACATCACTTTGTAGAACCAGGAATAATAAATACAGCTTGACAAAGAGAATTATTACAAAACCTGTTATGTCCATTATTAATCCATTTCAGGTGGTATAAAGGTATTTTTCTGATGAAAGTCATGCAGAGATCAGACGTTAACAGTGATCATTGGAAGGATAAGTTTATAGATGGCCTTCCTAATCTTTTTGCAGAAAAAGTTCGTAAGAAAGTTAAGGATAAGAATAACCAAATGAACATCCCTTACAACCAATATTTTATGGTAATCTCATTTCCATAGTCATAGAGGAAGGTTTATCTCTATGCAATGATATGAAACTTCAACAGTTAATGAAACATCAGAACTTAGCCAACAGAATAGAATTCGGTGAATTTTGTAAATAGTTTGCTTATGATACTAAAATCCAATATCGCTCTACTTCGAGGAATCAAAAGACTTATAAGCCTTACCATAACTCTAGAAAACAAGAACTTCATCCTCTAAAAGATAGATCCCTACTCACATGTTATAAATGTGGTCTAATAGGACATTACGTGAGTATTTGTAATGAAAAATTTAAACATAAACTTAATAAATGGTCTCTTGATAAAGAGATTCAACAACAAATTTTAAATTGTCTTTCCCAAGATAATACATCTGAAACTAGTTCAAATAATAATGATTTAGCTGAAATTTATACTTTTGAATCTGATTCATCTTCTGACAATCCAGAACCTTCTTGTACTTCTAAAAACTGTAATATGACTTCAAAAGCTAATTATTTGAAATCTATTGTCGAGATGAACGGTCTTGATATTGGTTAAACGAATATCAAAGTATTAACTGATACCCAACAAGCTATGCTTGACCTTGCTGCCAGATAACTAATCCAGAAATAAAATTAAAATTTTTGAAAAACTGTTATAAGGGTCATACTATAGCAGATGTCTTTTCACGACCAAATACATAAACTTATACTACGAGAGAAGTTATGAGAAGATTACAGAATACACATACTACTGAAAAACCTATTACCATTCAAAATTTACAAATGAAAGTAAATCTTTTGACAACTGAACTAAAACAGTTACAAACTGCTAACCACATCATATTTCAAGACTTAAGAAATATGAAACAACAATTATCTGCTAAAGGTAAAACACTTGAAGAAACATCTGAATCTTCTTCTAGCCAACCTAAAGAAAATCAGTATTTATGTTTAATGAATAAAGTTACTTTCCAGAAATGATTCATCAGAATTACTTTCAAAATCAAACCTGATTTTATTATCAAAGATAACATCGCCTTTATTGACAGTGACGCTGACATGAACTATATTCAAGAAGGATTGATTCCTACTCAATATTTCAAGAAAACTACCTAATCTCCAACCAACAGCAGTGGCTATACTATGCGCATAGAATTTAAATTACCAAAAGTTTATATCTGTAATTAGGATATTTACCAACCTACTGCATTTGTTTTACTTAAAAATATGAATCAATACATTATGTTAGGCACACCATTTTAATGTTTGTTAATTCCTATAACAGGAATTAATACTTTAGGTATTCATACCAGAATTTATAAGAGAGATATTGTATTTGAATTCATAACTGCACCTTATACTACCGAAATTGATCAAATAAAGGATCTTATCTAGTATTCTGAATAATGGAACCTGTGACAATATATAGTATTCATAACTAGTATCAGTCATGGCTATGACTAGGAAGAAACAAAAACAATATTTACTACCAAGGCTTCTTCTAGCTAAATAAAATCAATGACGAAACAATTCTCTTCATTCCAACAGACAAGTATATTTTTGAAAGAACAACTGGCAAAACAGTTTATCAATAATATTATTTTACACTAGAAAACTCGTAAAAATAGTTATTGGAATTCTTTTAATTAAATTCCATTGGAATTATATTAATTAAATTCCTTTACCTAAATTTTGACTACCAGAATCTAGTCCATCTATCCATATTTATCCATATTTGGATTATCACTATTTATCTAGACAAATGAGCTCCCAAATTGGTTTCACGTTTGCAGGGGATACGAAACAGAAAAAGAAATATATCAAAAAAATAACGGAATCAGAAAATATCAGAAAAGAATCCCACTATCGACAGCGATTCCACTACCAACAATGTCGGCACAAACAGACAAATCTACTTTTAATAAAGTAGATTCCTAGTTGACACATCTCCTTTTAATAAAGTAGATACCCACTATCCAAATTATCCCACTATTAACAGCGAAAGCATAAATGGACAAATCTACTTATAATAAAGTCGAAAATAGATTTCCACTATTTGTAGAGATAATAAGATAAGGAAAAACGACTCTAAGGATCAAGGACTCGCCAACTTATATGTCCTTCTCTGTAACTATTTACTTTTCTAGTATAAAAAGGAAGTCTCACACTTTGTTGAAGGCACCGCCATTTTAACTATCTCTTAGCATACTTTCTCTCTCATATTCTCTCCCTCTCTCATATGTAATGCTCTATCTCTATCTCAGTAATAATATTATAAGATTTGAAGCAGCTCTTCTTCCCTACTTCCTACATATCTCCTATCATTTATTATACTGTAAGTTTTTAATTTTTATGCAATAATTGTTTATAGACATATCTATTTTTCATTTTAGATTTTAGTTGTGTAGGGGCCGGAAGGCCACCACCACCACCTAAACAGTAGTTTATGAGACCATGTCTATAGTAATTTGAAATTACTATAATGTTTCATATGACCCTTAGTATTCATGACGCTAGCTAACTAGGAGAGCATTTCATGTGTGATCAATGAGGATGAAAGAGTACTCAATATGTGTCTGGTAAGGAAAGAGGAGTATTCAATATATAGTTAGTGGGACTTCATCCAAGTCGTTTTGTGGTTATATAGGACCGTTGATCCATTTAAATCGTTGACAGACGTGCTATAACTCTTTTACCCTAACTAGGTAGATATTGTTTAGCCCCCTCACTTACTGAGTGCATGTGTAGTTAGCACCCCAAGTTGGTATAACAGAAACAAAAAGATATTAGAAAAATAATCAGAAAATATCAGATAAGAATCCCACTAGAAACAACGATTCCATTATCTTTAACCTTGTGAGCGCAAACAGACAAATCTACATTAATAAAGTAGATTCACAGTCGGCACATCTCTTTTTAATAAAGTAGATTTCCACTATCCACTGTATCCCACTATGAACAACAAAAGCATAAAAGGACAAATCTAATTATAATAAAGTCGAAAGTAGATTCCTACTATCGGCAGATATAAGAAGATAAAGACAAACGACTCCAACGATCAAGAACACACCACCTTATATGTCTTCCTACTGTAACTATTTAATTTTCTAGTATAAAAGGAAGCCTCACCCTTTGTTGAAGGCACCACAAGTTTCACTATCTCTTATCATACTCTCTCTCATATTCTCTCCCTCTCTCATATGCAATGCTCTCTATCTCTCTCGCTCTATAATATTACAAGATTTGAAGTAACTCTTCTTCCCTAATTCATGCATATCTATTATCATGTATTATAGTGTAAGTTTTTAATTTTATGCAATAATTGTTTCTAGAAATATCAGTTTTTAATTTTAGATTTTAACTTTGTATTGGCCGGAAGCCCACCACCACTACCTGAACAGTAGTTTATGAGACCCTGTTTGTAGTAATTTGAAATTAATATAATGTTTAATTTGACCCTTAGCATTCATGATCCTAGCTAACTATAAGAGCACTTCATGTATGATCAGTGAGGATGGAGGAGTACTCAATGTGTGTGAAGTAAGGATAGAGGAGTATTCAATATATAATTAGTGGGACGTAATCGAAGTCGCGTTGGGTTAGGTCCATGAAGCAGGGATTGCGTTAGGCTGTTGATCCATTTAAATCATTGACAGACGTGCTAACTATATGTTGTCTAACTCCTTTACCCTAACTAGGTACATATTGTTTAGCCCCCTCACTTACTGAGTGCATGTGTAGTTAGTGCCCCAAGTTAGTTTTTTACTATTTATATTTATTTTAAATTATGTATATGTGGTCACCATGCATCATGTTTAGGGCATGGTATTTAATACAGTATCGGATTTTTCTCTTAAACAACTTAATCTGGATTTTATGCAACCTAAATATGGGGAATTGAGAGCATGGTATTTTAGATCCCATACTCCTCAATAGGTAACAACTTTAAAAGCTCAATATTATTATCATTTAAATAAACATCGGTATATTAAATCCTTTTCAAAATGGTATTGTGAGTTTGCACCCAATTTGTACATACATGATAAAAATCAATTCAATGCTTTATCAGAAATCCAAAGAAGTTTGATAATTACTAGTGGTTGGACTATGCCAGTTATACATCATCCACATTATTCCAAAAAAACACATTCAACAGGAATTTGTAAAAGATAAAGATATCTTGCCTTTACCAAAATAGAATAATTATCCTGACCATTTCCCTCCGATCGAAGAAAAATAGTTTATCTGAATTAAGGATCAAGATCAAATTGAAAACAAACAGGACAAGTGTGAGGATCAACCTCAAACTATTAATCTCAAACCTAGTTAACCTGAAAATGTTGACATACCTGAACAACCCAGTCAACCTGAACTAGTTGAACAACATAGTCAACCAACATTAGTTGAAATAGTTGAACTACCTAGTCAAAATGACTATGTTGAGACACTTGACCAACCCAATCAGGAAGATGTCCCCTTAAATAATATAGAGGACCCAATTGATGATATCCAGGATAATAATCATTTTAATCCTAAAATTGTAGATATAGAACCCACTGTTGAAATCTCTAATTTCAAGATCCAGTCCAATAACATGATCATTTTAGATCATGAAATAATAGACTTAAAATCTGAACCTCCTGACTCTTTAGGATATCCTGACGTAATAAATCAACAGAACCCATCTTTGCCCACAACAGATGTGAATTCTTTTATCCAGGAAATAAAAATTTTTGATACAACCCAACCAGAATCACCAGGATAAATAAATATGATAAATAAGCAAGGATCATCACACATTATAGAAGATAAAGATTAGAGATTGGAAACCTCATCCTCCCGAATAGATTAACATGCTTCCTCCTATAATTAAAAATGAACAGGATAATTACACCATTTTCTCAAGTTTTGGAAATCCAGAATAACTTTGATGACAACATAAATAAAATTTCTAATTCAAAAAGACCTACTACCCGTATGGATTTAACAGAACCAAGTAGGTATTATTACCCTATACCTATGCCCCAGGATATACTGTATGAAGAAGATTTATTTCATACGCAAAAATCATATCTCTACAGATAGTGAGAATCTACTTTATTAAAAGTAGATTTGTCTTTTTATGCTTTCGCTATTGATAGTGGGATACTGTTGATAGTGGGATACTGTTGATATTGGGAATCTACTTTATTTAAAGTAGATTTGGCTGCTTATGCCGACTTAGATAGTGGGGATCTTGTTTTTCCTATTGAAGATAATGGGAGTCTTATTTCATCTGATATTTTCTAATTCTATTATTTTTCTGATATCTTTCTGTTTTTCAAATGGGAGTCTTATTTCATCTGATATTTTCTGATTCTGTTATTTTTTTGATATCTTTCTATTTTCTTCTTTATGTTTAGTATTATTTTTCTGATATCTTTCTGTCTTTCTTCATTCTGTTTGGTATCCCCCCCAAACGAGAAACTAATTTAGGAGCTCATTTTTCTGGATAAATGTTTATAATCCAAATATGGATAAATATGGATAAATGGACTAGATATTGATAGTAAAAATTTAGGTAAAGGAATTTAATTAATATAATTCCAATGGAATTTAATTAATATAATTCCAATACCTATTTTTACGAGATTTCTAGTATAGTATAATATTACTGATAAACTGTTTCGTCAGTTGTTCTTGTAAAAGTATACTGGTCTGTTGGAATGAAGAGAATTTTTTCTTCATTGATTTCAGATAGAAGAGGGTCATCTTTAACAATTTTGTTAAAAGAAGCCTTTGATTTACTAGTAAAATTTATAGTACTGTTAAAAGAAAAACATCTCTAGCAAGTTTTGCTAGAAGAAGCCTTGGTAGTAAATATTGTTAAAAGAAAGACACTTCTAGCAAGTTTTGCTAGAAGAAGCCTTGGTAGTAAATACTGTTTTTGTTTATTCCTGGTCATAGCCATGACTGATACAGGTTATGAATACTGTAAGTTGTCACAGGTTTTGTTGTACTGAATACTGGACAAGATCCTTTATTTGATCAAGTTTGGTAGTATAAGGTGCAGTTATGAATTCAAATACAATATCTTTGTTATAAATTCTGGTATGAATGCCTGAAATATCAATTCCTGTAATAGGCATCAATAAACATAAAAATGGTGTGCCTAAAATAATGCACAGATTCATGTTTTTAAGTAAAACAACTGCAGTATGTAGGTAAATATCATGATTACATATATAAACTTTTGGTAATTTAAATTCTATGCGCATAGCATTTCCACTGGCGCTAGTTAGAGATTAGGTAGTTCTCTGGAAATATTGGGTAGGAATCAACCCTTCTTGAATACAGTTCATGCCAGCGCCACTCTCAATAAGGGCGATGACATTTTTTATAACAAAATCAGGTTTGATTTTGAAAGTAATTATGATGTACCACTTCAAGAAAGTAACTTTATTCATTAAACATAAATACTAATTTTCTTCAGGTTGGGTAGAAGAAGATTCATGTGTTTCTTTAAGTGTTTTACCTTTAGCAGATAATCGCTATTTCATATTTCTTAAGTCTTGAAATATGATGTGGTTAGCAGTTTGTAACTGTTTTATTTCAGTTTGTTAAGTAGTTTGTAACTTTTTTAGTTCAGTTGTCAAAAGATTTACTTTCATTTGTAAATCTTGAATGGTAACAGGCTTTTCAGTAGTAGGCGTATTCTGTAATCTTCTCATAACTTCTCTCATAGTATAAGTTTCTTTATTTGGTCCTGGAAAGACACATGTTGTAGTATGACTCTTATAACAGTTTTCCAAAAATTTTAATTTTATTTCTAGATTAGTTATCTCGCCAGCAAGGTCAAGCATAGCTTGTTGGGTATCTGTTAATACATTGACACTAGATTGACCAATACCAAGACCATTCATTTAGTGTTTGAACATGATGTATATAAAGTCAAACATGAAATTGAAAATTAGATTTCTGAAACTATACTATATAGTATTACTTTTTAAGTATTATAGAAAATGACTTTATTTTATCAATTTGTCACATTCATGATAAATTACTATAATATTAGATTGTTAGAAAATATATGAATGTCTTCTCTAAATTTATTTGTATAATTTTTAATGTTGCTAATAATATAAATGTTATATATTGTAAATTTTACAAGTTACTAACAAAAATAGATTAGTAACTAAAAAAATTGTATATAAAAAATCTTGAATTTCATCATTACAGAAATTCAAGTTTCTAATTAAACAATATTGTAGACAAATATAATTTACAAAGTATTTGTAGAATTTAGTATATAAATAAAATATGTGAAATATCTAATTTGTATGATATTTTAAAAGGGTTTAAAGGGTAAAAGGGAAAATCAAAAGTTTCTCCCATTTAAGTCTCTTTTAATACAGTTTAGATCTTCGGATGCCTTGAGTCTAATTAATATACTGAAGCGGACTCTTTCAGCAGAAGATTCCTTAAGCGCCTTAATTCATTATATTCATTCTGTTCCACTTGTTATGTTTTGCACGATTTTTGTCATGTCTCTAGACTTAAAAGCCCATAGCACGGTTGGATCTTAGAGCAAATTTCTTGTGATTAGACATTTTTCGTGTATGATTTTTGACATTGTTGATGATTAATTCAATGAATTATTGTTTTCTTGGCAAAAACATCTTACAAATGTTTAATCCTAATCTTTTATTCATCATTTAAAGAGATTAAATAAACTATTCTACACTCAAAAAATAAGATAATGAGTTTTCACTACTTCAGACTAGAAAATATATATTTCCTCCAACTCCCTTAGATTTATCTAAATTGGTCAGCAGAGAATGACTAAAATCAGAGAGGACAAAGACACTACTTTAGCAACAACGAATAATCCATTTAAAAAGATAGTTTAGTTGCAACGAATAATATTAATTATGCTAATTTATCGTTTCAGTGAATAGTTTTAATATCAAAGGCAAAAAAACTACAGGAACTAGGAAGGAAGACTCAATCCTTCCTCTTTATGTTAAAGAAATGTCTTTCTGTTCACATTTTGCAAAAGTCCATTCACTTCAAATATGAGCAAAATGTGAAATTATAAAGAGCAGAGCGGCCACATTGGGGCGACCAAAATATGGGTCCCTCCAGTTGACTGCAACATAAGCAGTTGTGGCCCAATTTTATAAGCCTATCTGCCTTTGTCGCAGCCAACAAAGACAAATAAAAGTTTAATGTTCAAATAGACGAGTTGTATGTGAAAATAAATGTTGAATATTAATGTCCAACCGTCATTACAATACCATCCACAATTAATCACGTAACAAAAATTTAATGTGAATCATCTATTACTGATCTTACAACAAATCCATTATATTTAACTCTAGAGTAAAATATAGTTTTATTATATATACACACTAAAGTAATGTTTGGTTCCAATAATGAAGTAGAAATAAAATTAATAAGCAGATTTAATTTGACCCCTAAACTTTTAATTTTCCGAATTTAATCTTTACGTTTATCATTGCGTATGTAGTTCTTGGCTGACTTTTCTTAATAAATATGATTGAGAAAAGTGTCTCAATTTTCACCCACTTAGTCATAACAAGTAGAAATGTACGTAGGTTGTACTTGATAAGTCTAGTTTCACTAAATAGAAAAAATTTAATCATATTTATTTATTTACTTCATTATAAAATAAGAGAAAATATATTAATTTTTAATATTTATACATTATTATTTATATTAGGCATCGAATAAAATAAAGTACGAATCACACTGCCTGGTTAAATAATAACAGATCTTCACCAAACAACATGTCTTGCACATTATATAATAATTAGTTTTGTTATAACTGATAGAAATATATATCATAACTTTATTAATCAATTTTTCACATTCATAAGAAATTATTATATCATTAATAAATTGTTAAAAAATAAAAAAGATTCGTAACTAAAAAATTTGAATATAAAGAATCTTTAATTTAATCTTGACTGACATTCAAGTTTCTAATTACCCAATATTGTAAACATTTGTATTTTATAAAGTAATTGTAGAATTTATTATATAAATAAAATAAGTAAAATACTTAATTTATATGATATTTTGAAGAAGCTTCAAGAGTAAAGGGAAATTAAAAGTTTCTTCCCTTTAGGCCGCTTTGAATACAGCATATAGATCTTTGGTTGTCTTGAGTCTAATTAATATACTGAAGCGCACTACAAAAAAAGGTAGGATAGCGGTGAAAAATGCTACCATAGAGTTTTGATTGCGTTTCTGAAAATGCTTGTATACCGACATTATTAAAAGTTCGTTAGCTATGATAGTATTTTATAAACAATATAAAAAAGCCTATGATAGCATTTTTGAAAAGCTATGAAAGGCTTTTTATAGCATTTAAAAAATATTTTAAAAAGTCTTTCATAGCGTTTTATAAACACTATCAAACGCTTTTCATAGCGTTTAAAAAACGTTTTAAAAAGTCTTTCATAGCGTTTTATAAATGCTGTAGTATGTCTTTTACAACATTTCATACACGCTATCATAGGTCTTTTCATAGTGTTTTATAAATTCTATCGTAGGTCTTTCATGTTGTTTCGTTAATGTTATTAAATATATTTTATAACTTTTTTTATTATTTATAGTTACAATTGTACAAATATAAAAAATAAATAACTTTTCAGAATATATCATGAAATAAAAAAATCGCATATCATTTTATTTAATTAGTCAAAATTGTTACATATTAATTGTCTAATAGAAATCACATAGGTACTGAAGGTGGAGCTATCCTAGGAGATCCACTTGGTGGTTTTTTTTGTGAGGAGGTGATGGCCTAGGTAACTGTCTTGGTGATGCTTCAGGATAAGATCAAAGTGTTGTACCAAAGCATGGATGATCCATTCAGATGAAGGAGCAAACCTCCTATTCCAAATAGTACAATCTAAATGATCACATGCAACCAACGATTATTCACGAAAACAACAAAAGAGTGATGAAAATCGAATATAAATAACTTACATAATGCTTTCAATGGATAACTTTACAACCAATAAGTTATCAAACAAACCAAAATTTAGAACAAATTTGAAGTCATTTTTTATGTCTTGGTCAAAGAAAACACAACAAATATAAACTAAGCAACAAATAATCAATTAAGAAAATACAATGGATGCATTGAAATATTTCAACTATGATGATACATTTTTAAGTAGTAATCTCAAACATGTCTTGATGCACTTAAACACCCAATATAGTAACATTCCAAAGCTCCCACAACGAGCCTGAACGTCCATTTACAACTTTAACTAGAAAACAAATAAGCTCCTAATGGAAATCTAGCTAAACCATACCTCAAGCAAATGCCTCAAGAAATCAAAAGTTACTGGAACCTCAAGCAAATAAGCTCCTAATAGAAATCCAGCTCAACCACCAAATGCCAGGGCCTCTGAATAACTGAGGCTTTTAAAATTTAACAAGTCATATGCATGAAGTATAACATAACCAGAAGTATAAATAGAGGATAATGAAAAATAAATAATGCTACTCTATTTATTAGCTTGACTGATCCAGATTATGGAAATGAAAAATGAAAATGCAAAGGAAATATGATTTTTTTTAAGAAAGTGAGAGTGTTTTGATACATAAAACATTAGACAAAATCACCAAAAATCTGAGTAGTACGATGAAAATGATCTGGCCATCCCCCATAAACATTCAAGATTTTGTAAACAAAATATGAAAATCTTTCCCAAGAACATGTCATGGTTGATATCCAAACAAACATGTGAAATTTACCCATTCCTTTCACTAAATTAAGAATTTGAAGTAAAACGAAATGAAATTGAAATAATATTTAAGTAAGTCAACCGAGTCTATGCTTGCCTTTATATATACTCATCTCTACAGTGGCAAATTTGTATGGTTAAATACGGCTGCACTGATACTTCCAATTTAGACTAGACTAGAAATCACAAAGAAAATGGGAAGAGAGAAACTCACCAGGTAAAATGACGATGGTGTGTGTGTGAGAGAGTGAATGGTCCCAAAATATTTTTAAAAAAAACTTACTTTCATTTTGGGCGGAATAAGACATCTAGTACTCAAGAAAGACCTCACCTAAATTAAGGGGAATAAAGGATGAGGATGGAATTTTGAAGATGCAAAATAATATTTTATAGATTAAAATCCCTTAATCAAAGATACATCAAAGAGATTATTATCTTTATCAGTTCATATAGTGTAGACTCCACTTGGTAACAACATAATATAAAGTTCATGACAATAAATGCATATGCCAATGCCTCCCGCAAAAATAATATGAAGTTAATAGTATACGACATACCAACCTCACGAGGCTTGATTGTTTAAAAACCACCATACAGCTTCTCATCAACACGTTCATGATCAACAAGACCAATTCAAGAATTAAACTTGCTTTTCCCTATCTCTCACTGCCTTGTCAAGTTTAGATTGACAATAAAAGAACAAATAGGTAATTATTTTTACTGAAAAACACCGTCAAAATTAGTACTCTCCCATGGATATAGTACACATTTTATTATATAATATAGACTCAAATGAATTTGCAAACAAGTTCTCTGACAATGGTGTAGAGGCTCTTCCCAGGCAGCTGAACACTCAGACAACATAATAGTAATTAATTAATAACATAACACTGATAGGAGAGCAGTATTCTAGTTTAATAACCATCCATAACTCCAATATTATTCTGTTAATATTGTTTGGGAAAATCTAAGCACACCACCAAATGAAACTCAAAATGTTCACACAGAATACCGCTGGCAACAGCTAATCTAAGCACACCACCAGTAGCTAATCCTATAAATAGAATAGTACAAATGATTTCACACAGAATTCCAATACGCGAATGAACAGACAGAACCAAATTAGACCATATATCTAGTTATTTCAGCCGTGCATAGTTAAAAGCATTTACTCATACTAAGAGATCATAAGGGAATTAAACTAACCCCACTGTAGAGATTATTTCCCTATGTTCTTCACTTGTTTAGCACTTAAACAAGATAATATGAAAAAGGAGGCAAGAGTGACATGAATGCATTGTTAATTATTAGAGTTGGCTAATTAGGCGGGTTTGGGATTTTTGCTCCCCGCCCCATGCCCCGCATTAAAAATTCATCTCTCATAGAGTTTTAGAATATAACGCGAACCTTCAGTGCTCATAAATATCGGGTCAAAGGTAACTAACAAAATTCAGCAACGAGTCATACTTAATGGTTTTGTTTCGTCATTGTGGGGAAGAAAATTTTCATTTAAACTTATATTTTGATTTTCTTGAAAACTAAGCAAATTGCTCACATGCTAGATAACATGTTTTAGCATAGTTTTCTATAATCCTGGGATTAGTTAGCTGCATATGAAATGCACAAAAATAAAATAACTTTACTAAAAAGAACAATTTGAAATGTACATTATCCTAATCTCTCGAATCAAAAGAGGACATGAACATAAAAGTGTACTAAAACCCTGCAACTATTAACTCAAACTTTAAATAGAAACCATGTACTAACAATAATTTTTCAAATCAAGTAAGCTCAAGGTCTTTAATTAGATGGGGAAAAATAATTTACTCACCTAGGTTTGGAGCTTGTTGGGATGGTGTTGTGATTTTGAGTTAAATTTCAAATTTATCATGGGTGAATTTCGATAAGTTTGAGGAAACTCAATTTGAACCTTGACTCTACTTGATGCCTTTAAGAAACTAGGAATAGGTTAGGATAGGCTTCTCATACTTTCCTTTTGCAAGCTTCTTTAACCTACAATACTCCATCATATAAGATGATCAAATTAAAAAAAAAAATAGCATAGGAGAACACCATGTGAAAGAGAGTCAAACCCAGAGGATGAGTAAAAATTATATCTTAGATGATAATAGCCATTGTAATTTCTATTTACCTGACTTCAACAAACTGAAAGGGGGGAGATGCAAACAATGTAGACAGGGTGCAGAAACAATGATACCAATCTACTACTAATCTTGCCCAACAAATTCATTATCATGTTAGAACAATATTCTCATACCTCGGACAAGATTCCAGTATTGATAGTCTCTCAATGTAGTCCAAGCAAGGGAATTTCAATTCTTGAAATGAAATGGAAATAAAGAAACAAAACTCAATAACAATAAATATTCTACAATGAAAAAAAATACTATTTAAGAACTTAAAAGAATTATGTCCAATGGCACAAAACAATCCAATGTATAAAAATTTACATCCTAGCACCAGCCTCCTCCTAAACCCATTAACTTCACCAATCACATCCAGAATAAGAAAATAGAAGGAAAGGAAAAGTGAAACTCTAAACTTAAAATTGAAGAAAAATAGCTTCAGCTGAAATGAATCATATTAAAAGATTAAAAATAGAGGAAATGAAACGCATAAAAACCCAATCAAATACTTTAATACTTGGGCAAAGAATGAGAGCACCGCACTGGGGGAAAGGAACCCTAATCCCCAAATCAACTTTGAAATCGCAAACCATTTGTACATTGCCATCTCCTTGTCTTCAGCTCTGAAGAGGTCGAAGTTACCCCAACCCTAAGCTCGAGCATTGAAGCTCGTAGAACAAAAGAGAAGAGGGAGAGATCTTACTTAAATCACATAGGGAAGAGGGAGAGAGTAGAGTAGAGAGGCCTCCTAAAAGAGCAGAACAGAGAAGCTTACCAAATTTTTGAGCTGCGATTGTGGTGAGATGAGAGGGCTTTGAGAGAAGGAGAGAGCTGAAAGAGAGCTTCGAGATAGAGAGAGAGAGTGTGTGTGTGTGTTGAGAGATAAACCTTCGAGAGAGCTGTGAGAGAGATATGTGAAAGAGAGAGAGGTTCAATATTTAATTAGGCAGTATTTAATTAGGCGGGTTATGAAATTTTATCCCCGCGCCTCGAGAAATAATTGGGCCTTTGACGGCATTTTGTGCTAAAATGTGATCATTCAATGCAATAAAACACTTAATTGTTACAGTGGTGGACTCTTTCAGTGGAATATTTTTTAAGCGCCTTAATTCATGATATTCATTTTTGTTTCAGTCGTTATGTTTTGCACGATTTTGTCATGTCTCTAAACATATTATGGTCATGCCCATAGCGGGGTTGGGTCTTAGAGTCAATTTTCCTGTTATTAGAACTTTTCCGTGTATCATTTCTGACATTGTTGATGATTAATTCAATGAATTATTATTTTCTTGGCAAAAATATCTTTAAATTATTAAATTATAATATTTTATTCCACATTTAAAGAGATTAAATAAACTATTCTACACTGAAAATATACGATAATAAGTTTTCACTACTTCAGAGTCGAAAATATATATTTCCTTCAACTCCCTCACATTTATCTAAATTGGTCAACAGAAAGTGACTTGAAATCTAAGAGGACAAAAACACTACTTTAGCAACAACGAAGAGACCCATAACATTTTTATAATCCTTTTAAAATGATGATTGCTTAGTTACAATGAATAATACTAATTATGGATTCAGTGAAGAGTTTTAATTGCCTATCAAAGGCAAAGCAGCTACAGGAACTAGAAAAAAGACTGAATCCTTCCTGTTTCT
This sequence comes from Datisca glomerata, assembly GCA_003255025.1. NCBI lineage: Eukaryota > Viridiplantae > Streptophyta > Magnoliopsida > Cucurbitales > Datiscaceae > Datisca > Datisca glomerata. Next base: position 189,770 of record QANY01004819.1, on the reverse strand, counting down.
ATTAAAGAAAATTCCTTCCTGTTCACGTTTTCAAAAGACCATTTACCTCAAATATGAGCGAAAAGTAAAATTATAAAGAGAGGCGGTAAACCAACCAAAATGTGGTGTCCTTCCAGATAACTACGACATAGACAATTGTGGGAAATATTTATAGGTCCATATGCCTATGTCTCAGCCATTAGAGAGGCAGCCACAATACCAATGGTCCCTCGAAATAAACAATTACATTTGTCTTTAAGGAATACAATTCTTAAGTTCTTTTATCATTTTGGGGAACGGGAATTGTAACCCTAGACACCTTCATTAGAGGAGAAGTGTAATTACTTGCTAATCGCTATATCGGTAATCACAATTCAATTCTTAGTATATGGCATTGGTTATCCACAAACAAAAGCTTAACGTCAAAAAAACAAATTGAATGTGAAAATAAATATTGAATGTTATTGTCCAACCATCGTTACTATACCATCCACAATTAATCATGTAACAAAAATTTAATGTGGATCGTCTATTACTGATCTTACAACAAATCCATTATATTTAACGTTGGAGTAAAATATAGTTTTCATATACACACGCACTAAAGGAGTGTTTGGTTCCAACAATGAAGTAGAAATGGAATTAAAAAGCAATTTAATTTGACCCCTGAACTTTTAATTTTTTCAATTTAATCTTTACATTTATCATTGAGTATGTAGTTCTTGGTGGAAAATTTTTAATAAATATGATTGAGAAAAGTGTCTCAATTTTTACCCACTTAGTCATAACTAATAGAAATGTACGTGTGTTGCATGTGATAAGTCTAGTTATTTTATTCTTTCACTAAATAGAAAAAATGTAGCCATATTTATTTATTTACTTCGTTATAAATAAGAGACAATATACTAATTTTTAATATTTATAAATTTAAACTTACATTAGAAGTTGAATAAGATAAAGTATGAATCACACTTCCTTGTTAAATAACAATAAATCTTCTCCAAACAACATTCCTTGAACATTATATATCATAATTAGTTGTGTTGTAACTCATTAGAAATGTAATATATATACACTACAACAAATAGGGGTTTTACCCACGAAAGTTTTAGCCACCAAATAAAATTTGTCGCTAAAACCAGTCTTTAGCGACCAAATAATTTATTAGTCACTAAAGATTGCCTATTGCGACGATTTTTTAGTTCGTCACAATAGGCTTCATCCCGAGAACAAAATTGGCTTTAGTGCGCGAATTTTTTGAGACTTTTACCGGAGAAATGGTAAATTTGTCACAAAACGGAACATTTTTAGCGACGAATTCTAGTCTTGGTCGCAAAAAACTTTGACTTTAGCGACGAATATATAATTGGTCACATTTGCCTTGGCTTTAGCGACAAATATAAGTTTGGTCGCTAAAGCCTATAACGACGAAATTACAAAATCATCCCTGAAATCAAATGCCCAAAATCATCCCTGAAACGCCAAATGCCTAAAATCATCCCTCAGTCCCCATTGACCCCCGCGATAGATTGAGCTTTCCCCTTGTGCGACAAGAGATCTTTCCTCTCACTCCAGTGACAAATTGAGCTCCTATGTTCCCCACCGTTCACCATCGAGCTCCTTTATTCATCACTATTCACCATCGAGCTCCTCTGTTGACTAATCGAGCTCCTTCATTATCTCTGTAAGTGTAGGTAGCTCGGTGCTTCATTTTTCCTTTTTTCTCTTCTCTATATATTTAAATTAGAGAGAATAGTCAGAATTAGGCATTTTTCCTCTGTTCCCCCCATCTCCTAGCTGAGTAACTGTTCTGATTCTTGATTTTCTAGCTTGATTTTCCTCTTTTGATCATACTTTTTAGGGTTATAAAGTTTGGGTATGGACTTCATTTTCCACTCTTCTCTTCTCTATATATTTAAATTATAGAGAATAATTGGATTTATAATTGTGTTGGCTACTTGATTTCTTTTTGTGCTTTTGTTTGTTTTGATCATAGAAGGGAGATTGGTGAAGGTTGGTAAACGGGTGCTTCTTTGAAGTTTTCACATATTTAGTCTTAAGGTATGGTTCAGATTCACCCTTTTCAATTCTCTCTCTCTCTCTCTCTCTCTCTCTCTCTCTCTCTCTCGATTCTGATACATGTTCTGTTTACAAGTGAGTAGGACTTTAGTTTTTACATTGGATTGCAGTTTTTTTTTTGATACATGTTCTCGATTGTAATACATGTTCTTGTGATTCTGTATATATACTTAGTACAGTTTCTTAATTTAAAAGTTTCATCTTCATCTGGTAGGACTCTGTAATCGGACTCTGTTGCGTAAAATGAAGTTGTTTCCGTGGGGTAATTCAAGCTATTTTGCTTCAGATGTTTGGATTTTTGGGTTTCCAGATTGCATTTGAATCGTTTTGGTTCTCAAGAGGCTTGAGTTGTCAATATATTATATATGATATGTTTTCAATAGATGCAGCCACAAAAGCATGCAATTAAGGGATGGGCATTTCTGTTGTCGATCACATAGAAGTATTGATATTTGCTTATAGTCTGAAGGTTGAGTCGAACCATTGATTGTTGTTATGACCGAGTATAACAGTTACAAGCATGCATCTTAACGTGCCCTCGCATTTTACACGTATGTATAAATTGGGCAAAATGTGAAAGGATGGCCTGAACTTCGTGTCATTTCACATCTTGTTTTCAAAGCCCCTTAACTTAGTTTATTGTTAAAATGATTGAACAATAATCTTATAATCACTTAGATTTAGACATTAAAAAAATACATTTTTTTTAATGAAATTATGGTGATTGTGACTTTTTTTTTACATTTTTTAGTATACGGATAAGGTCAACAATAACAGAACGATGTATTGTAGGAGCTTCAGAAGTCATTTTTACTTTGGTTTTTACAAGTGAGTAGGACTTTAGTTTTTACATCCTTATATTTGCTTTATTATTAGCCATCTAGAGTTCTGATATTAGACTAGATATTTTCATTCATCTTCCAAATATTAGTTAGTTAAATTAGCATCTATTCATATGACTTTAAATTTAAAATATTTTTCTCTAAATAGTTATTTAATTTACAGAGTGACAAAATGGATAAGAGTTAGATAAAAAATACTAATAGATTGTCCAAGGAGTATATTAATGGTATTTCACAGTTTATGAGTGTGACCAGTAATTATCTCAATGTAGAGGGGAAAACTCGTTGACCATGTAAAAAATGTCTTAATGCAAGACAATTATCTTTAATAGAAGTTAAAATGCATTTATGCCAATATGGAATGACATTGAGCTATGATCGTTAGGTGTTTCATGGTGAAGAGATACAAAGATATCACCATTCACCAAATGTGGAGATGAATAATACTACATCTCACCTTGATGGTGATGATGATGTTGATGATGGTGATGAGATGAGAAAAATGTTTGATAACATGTGTGATTTTGTTGGGATGGAGGTGAATGGTGAACGCGTTGGAGAGGATAATATTGATAGAATAAATCTAAATGCATAGATGTTAGATAGATTTTGTGATTCGTTTAGAAAAAGTTGAAGAAGAACTTTATCCTGTTGTCAAAAATATACTTCACTATGTTTTATTGTGAAATTGATGTATATCAAAGTGCTTAATCATTGGAGCAATAAGTCATTTGACCAATTACTTGAAGTTTTAAATGGTTCTCATCCAGTAAGCTCAAAAATTCCAGCCTCTTACTATGAAACCAAAAAAAATTAAGAGATTTAGGGTTGGGATATGACACCATTCATTCTTGTAAATATGATTGTACTTTATTCTGGAGAGATAATGAAGGAAAATATAAATGTCCTAAATGTGGTGAACCAAGATATAAAATGAATGATGTAAAGGGTAAGAAATTTCCCCAAAAAGTTTTGCGGCACTTTCCTATTATACCCAGACTTCAAAGATTGTTCAAGTCAAAATACACATTGTCCAATATGAGAGGGCACAAGGAGAAACGTGTCAACGTCGAAGGTGTATTGAGGCATCCTGCTGATTCAGAAGGTTGGAAGGATTTTGATAAGCAATATAGTTGGTTTGTAGAAGATGCTCCAAATGTAAGATTAGCATGTGGCCAATCATACTAGTATCTTATAACCTTCCTCCATGAAAGTGTATAAAAGAACCGTTCTTTATGATGGCATTACTCATTTCTGGTCCAAGATCACCCGATAAAGATATCGATGTGTATTCAGCCATTGATAGATGAATTAAAATAACTGTGGGATGGGGTGCAAGCATTTGATGTTACTTTTGGGCAATCTTTTACTATGCATGCTGCTGTGTTGTGGACAATTAATGACTTTCCAGCGTATGAAGATTTGTCTGGTTGGAGTACAAAATGGTACTTGGCATGTCCTGTTTGCAACGAAGATGCATCTTCGTTGAGGTTCTGAAGTAAAATATGTTACATGGGATATCGACGATATTTGCCTTGTGATTATATGTGGCGGAGGAGTACATTGCATGATGGTAAACAAGAGTTTCGTGATGCACCAAGAAAGTTGACAAGAGAAGATACATTGAGGCAATTAGATCAAATTCAATTTGTCAAGTTTGGTAAAAACCCAACTAAGTTAAACAAAAAAAGTGTCCTTTAGATGGTCTTAATTTGACTAAGAAACGTGTGTTTTTCAACTTCCATATTAATGTAAGTTGAAAATCAGGCACAAATTGGATGTCATGCATATTGAGAAAAACATTTGTGATATTATATTAGGTACATTGTTGAATATAGAAGGCAAAACAAAAGACACTTACAAAGATCGATTGGACCTAGCCGACATGAATATAAGAAAAGAACTACACCTTGAACTGAAAGGGAACAAATAGTTTAAATCACATGCGTGTTACACATTGACAGTGGAGGAGAGAAGAAAGTTCTGTGATTTCTTAAAGTCAGTCAAGTTTCTAGTTGGCTTCGTAGCAAATATATCATGATGTATCAACCAATCTGAGGGTAAGGTTTCGGGATTGAAAAGTCATGATTGTCATGTTTTACTTCAAAGACTTTTACCAGTTAGGATTCATGGTTTATTGGGTAAGGATGTGTGCACTGCTTTGGTTGAGTTGTCTAACTACTTCAAAGAATTGTGCTCGAAAACACTAAACACTAAGGACTTGGATATTCTTAAAGATGGAATCAGTTTGATCCTGTGTAAGTTAGAAAGGATATTTCCCCCAACTTTCTTTGATGTTATGGTACATTTGGCAGTTCATTTATCGCAAGAAGCGAAATTGTGTGTGGTCATGTTGGTTATAGTTGGATGTACTCAATTGAAAGGTATATCTCTCAACCTTTCCTTTACTTACACATCAAATATTCCGTGCACAATGTAATTGTTGTCATATGACAGGTGTTTGCGTACACTCAAACAATATGTTAGAAACAAAGCTAGTCCAGAGGGTTCGATTGCAGAAGCCTACATTGTTAATGAGTTGTTGAGTTTTTGCTCATTGTATCTCCATGGCATTGAAACCAAATTCACGCGGAATAAGAGGAATGATGATGAGTACTTTGACAAACTAAATGAGGGGTCAGTAGTTGTTTTCACTTAACGAGCTCGTCCAACTGGTGGTAAGAAAATAGTTCAGCTTTCTAAACAAGAATTAGAGATTACCCAATGGTATGTGCTGAATAATTGCGATGAGATACAACTTTACTTAGTGTAAGTATATCAATAACATGATTAAGTCTAATTTTCAATGGTTGTTTTTATGTCACAAATCATTAATATACAAATGATTAATATATGCAGAGAGCACATGAGAGAATTAAATAGAGTTAGTCGGGTTGACTTAAGTTCAATTTCCTGAATGGTTTAGAAATCGGGTATGTGTATATATTTGACTATATATATATCATTAAAATTAGTACGGAAGTAACTAATACTTTTGTTTTTTTAAAATCATTGAGTTGCGCGGTCAAGGGTCATTAGAAGCCACTCATGATTTTTATGCTTTAGCATTTGGTTCAGATAATCGTGTCAGGTCATATTCTAATTGTATTGTCAATGACATTCGATACCATAATATAGATCGTGGTCATCAGCGGACAGCCCAAAATAGTGGCTTAGTAGTTCCAGGAGAACATGATGGAGAAGAGACTAGATTTTTTTGTAGGTTAAAAGAAGTGATTGAGATGCAGTATGTACGAGAAGGAAAAGTTATGTTATTTAGATGTGAATGGTTTGACACAAATGCAAAAAGAAATAGAGTGAAGAGAGATATTGGTTTCACTTACGTAAATGTGAGCCAAACTTGGTATGAAAATGAGCCTTTTATTCTCACATCCCAAGCACAACAAAAATCTTTTATGTTGATGATTGCAAATTTAGAGTCAATTGGAAAGTGGTGCAAAAGGTTCAACATAGACATTTTGGGATGTTCCTGAGATAGAACCAGAGATAGAAGAAGATGAAGTCATAGGGCCTACTAAAGTAACTTTGCCATCTATCGATCAAGATGAGTCAGAAACAATGCAATTTCGCAGGCATGATGAGAACCTTTTGAAATATATGCAAATGTTATTGGAGTAGGAGATAGAAATATTGAAGATATTGATTTTATTGATGACGATGACAATGAAGATGACACTTTGGTTAATTATGATGATGATTTAGGTGATATTATACCAAGTGATGATGATATAGATTGAATTTTAAAGTAACAGTGAGCCTGTTAGCGTAAAATATACATTCATTTCTTCTTAAATTTGCTTTAATTTATTTTGTAAGCAATAACTTGTTTATGATCTTCTTTCATACCACTTATCTTTATGCAAGTTAATAATGTCTCCTGGAAGAAATACTCTTATTCCAAATCTAGATATCGCTATAGTATCTTCTACTGAAGAAGATGGTTCTCATTCAGGTATACACAATTTGTAATAGTTCTTATTATAATGGTTTCTTATTCTTTGATTTTTTTTGTAGGGGCTTCATCTTCTTCGGGGAGTGCGAGAACGTTTCGCGGGCCAACAAAAGGGAGTGAGTTGGTGAGGTCAGTGAGCCAGTTCGAAAAATTACCAATCGATACTCCTCCTCCCTGTGTCGTTAGACCTGTTGAAAAGTGGATTGTCCAATTCAACCTTGAGATTGATGCCCTCGTACGACAGGTCATACCACTTCAATATGAGGGTTGGTCCAATGTGCCTGAAGAATTTCTGACAGTTATAATTGATAGGCTGCAGGTAATAATGATACATCTATTTATTGTTATATCTTCTTTATTGCGTGACTGATAGTAAAAGATTATTGCAGGTCTAATTTACTTTTGAATCGACCAATAATGCTATGATCGATTGGATTAAATTTGAAGCAGCGAACACATATAAGGGATACAAGTAATTGCATAGATATTATAAAAAATTTAAAGATCCAATAGTAGCACAACGACATCCTTATAAGGGTGTATCACAGGATGATTGGTATTGGCTATGCACGGTTTTGGAGATGGAGAAATTTGAGGTAATTCCTATTATCAAAGCTTATTTATTACATTTTGGTTATTTGACTAACTATTTCAATCATAAAACTCATTTATTATATAGGCACGCTAAAAAACCAATTCTTAAAACCGTTAAAACCTTTCATACAATCATAATGGAGGGAATGTATCTTTTCTTGATCATCGATTTTGTCAGGTGAATGAAAATATTGTTTCACTACTTTTAATAATATTTAGTATATAATAATTAATGATGACTCAACTTTTGTTGCATTTTGGATAGGAATCTTTAACTAGGGTAGCGCCTATTCGAATTGAAATATTTTACAACACGTATTTCAGTGTTATTAAAGGTTGACAGAATGATACGACTCACGAAAGATATATGAGTAACCCTTCTTGAATATCTTCCGAATTGATGCTCTTTATCTTGATAATAGTGTTAGTTTCAATGTGTGTGTAGGTGGGGGTATCACTTTATATCTGAGCGTGTTAGATAATTTTTGAATATCTTCTGAATTGATGCTACTTGTCTTGATAATAGTGTTAGTTTTAATGTGAGTGTGTGAGGGGGGCTTATCACTTTGTATCTAAGCGTGTTAGATGATTTTTTAATATCTTCTAAATTGATGCTCCTTGTCTTGATAATAGCATTAGTTTCAATGTGGGTATGTGTGGGGGAGTTATCACTTTGTATCTGAGCGTGCTTGATGATGATGTTTGAATACTTTCTAATTGATGCCCCAATAGTGTATCTGAGCATGTTACATGATTTTTGAATATCTTCTAAATTGATGCTCCTTGTCTTGATAATAGTATTAGTTTCGTGTGTAGGTGTGGGGGGGGGGGCTTATCACTTTATATCTGAGCGTGTTAGATGATTTTTGAATATCTTCTGAATTGATGCTCCTTGTATTGATAATAGTGTTAGTTTCAATGTGGGTGTGTGTGGCGGGAGGAGGGAGGCTTATCATTTTGTATCTGAGCGAGCTTGATGATGATGTTTGAATACTTTCTAATTTATGCTCCAATAGTGTATCTGAGCGTGTTAGATTATTTTTGAATATCTTCTGAATTGATGTTCCTTGTCTTGATAATAGTTTTAGTTTCAATGTAGGTGTGTGGGGGGGTTTATCATTTTGTATCTGAGCGTGCTTGATGATGATATTTAAATATTTTCTAATTGATGCTCCAATAGTGTATCTGAGCGTGTTAGATGATTTTTGAATATCTTTTGAATTGATGCTCCTTGTCTTGATAATAGTGCAATGTGTGTGTGTGTAGCGGGCTTATCACTTTGTATCTGAGCGTGCTTGATAATGATATTTGAATACTTTCCAATTGAAGCTCCAATAGTGTTAGTTTTAATTTAAAGCTTGACTCATTGTGATGTTACACAGGAACGCATGTGTGCTTTGCGAGATGAGCCTATCGCTTAGGATGCCACACTTCGCTCCGAAGAAGTGATAGTTGAAGAAGTTCTCGGGCGAAATAGAGGTCTTGGACATGGAGCCCCACCGACATCTTCCAAGAAAAAGAGTCGAATTGGAGTTGAAAATATAGAACTAAAAAACAAATCAAGTCGATGAAGAGTCAACTATAAAGCTCACAATGAACTTTTGTTCATCGCGAAAGCCTTTCGGGATGACTTTTTGAGGCTTTAGCAACCAAAATGTTGGTCGCTAAAGCCCTTATTTCTTGTAGTGATATATATTAGAAGTATTAATGTTCGAACATGCTTTATATACAATAAAACGTGAAATTAAAATTTAGATTTTTCAAATTATAATATATAGTATTACTTTTTAAATATTATAAAAATGATTTTATTGTTTTAATTTGTCACATTCATAAGATATTATAATATTAATAGATTGTTAGAGAATATATTAATGTCTTCTCTAAATTTATTTGTGTAAATTTTAATGTTGTTAATAATATCCATATTATATATGGTAAATATTACAAGTTACTAACAAAAATAGATTAATAACTAAAAAATTTGTACGTGAAAAATCTTGAATTTGATCTTTACGGACATTCAAGTTTCTAATTACGCAATATTGTAAACATATGTAATTTACAAAGTATTTGTAAAATTTATTACATAAATAAAATCGGTGAAATAGCTAATTTGTATGATATAACAAAAGGGACTTACAGGGTAAAATAAGAAATAAAAAATTTCTTCTCTTTAAGCCAATTTTAATATAGTATGGATATTCGAATGTCTTATTTCTAATTAGCAGAGTGATTCAGTACAAGATTCCTTAAGCGCCTTAATTCATGATATTTATTTATATTCCAACCATTATGTTTTGCACGATTTCTGTCATGTCTCTAGACTTAATAATGGTTATGCCCAAAGCGCAGTTGGGTCTTTGAGTCAATTTTCCTGTTGATGGATCTTTTTTCGTGCATGATTTCTGACATTATTGATGATTAATTCAATGAATTATTATTTTCTTGGCAAAAAAAACTTACAAATGTTAAATTATTATATTTTATTCATCATTTAAAGAGATTAAATAAACTATTCTACACTAGAAAAAATAAGATAATGAGTTTTCACCACTTCAGAGTAGAAAATATATATTTCCTCCTACTCCCTTAGATTTATCTAAATTGGTCAGCAGAGAACGACTCAAATCTAAGAAGACAAAGACACTACTTTAGCAACAATGAAGAGACCCATAACATTTTGATAATCGGTTTAAAATGATAGCCTAGTTGCAACAGATAATATAAATTATGCTAATTTATCAATTCAGTGAAGAGTTTTAATTGCCCATCAAAGGAAAAACAGCTACAGTAACTAGGAAGAAGCCTCGATCCTTCCACTTTCTGTTAAAGAAAAGTCCTTCTTGTTCACGTTTTGTAAAATATCATTCACCCCAAGTATGAACGAAACCTAAAATTATTAAGATGAGCGGTCACATTGAGACAATCATAATGTCGTGTCCCTCTAAATGACTGTGTCATGAGCAGTTGCAGCCTGCTTTTATGGGCCCATCTGCCTTTGTTGTAGCCATCAGAGAGGCAGCCACAATACCAATAGTCCCTTGAAAAAAACAATTACATTTGTCTTTAAGGAATACAATTCTTAAGTTCTTTTATCAATTTAGGGACAGGGAATTGTAAGCCTAGACACCTTCTTTAGAGGAGAAGTGCAATTACTAATTGCTATATTTGTAATCACTAATCTCTATATCTTTACTCATAATTCAATTCTTAATATATGTCATCGGTTACCACAAGTAAAAGTTTAACGTTCAAATAAACAAATTGTATGTGAAAATAAGTTTTTCTCTCAAAGTGAATATGAGTGAAAATCAAGTTCTGAGTCACAAAAAGGAGAAGGCGTCCTATTTATGAGCAAAGAAATAGGAGTTCACCAGAAACTCATCACTAACATACATTATTCTTTTCTACTAAAGTAAGAAACATTTTACATTGTAACTTTTGACTAAATAAAGAGAAGACGACAACGAGTCATCTAATCTTTAGACAATTTGCACAACAGTTCTAGAAGAAGATAAAATACAAACATTCTTGATAATTGCTATCTTGAAAATCATATCTTGATTATTGCTTTATGTTGAAGAGTCATTATTGTTATCTTGAAAATCATCATGATTACTGCTTCACGTTGGAGAGTCATCATGATTGCTTCATCTTGTCATCATGATATCTTTAAATTGCTTCATCTTTGAATTTCTTGATTTCTTGATAATTTAGAGTTTTGGCATTCTACCAAGGATAAATTCGTGTGTTTGGCATTTTGCCTATGATAAATTCCTCTAATTTTCTTATTCAACCATTGATTGATCTAAAGGTTTGTGATTTTTCCAAAAGAATTTTCTTTTTCTTTTCTTTCCTTCTTTTTTTATTTATTCATTCATCATCACAAACCTTTAGATCAATATTTCTTTTGATCTAATTTTCTTATTCAACCATTGATTGATCTAATTGCTATTTTTTTATTTAGACTTAGTATCTTCTTTCTTTTTAATTACCTTTCTAAATATTTCAAGGTAATCTTGTTTTAACTTAGGATTTTCAATTCTACTAATGAAATCTAGTAAAAGATTTTCCTATTCTTCATTTTTAGTTAAAACATTAACAAATTTCTGAAAACAGCTATTCTTACACCACATAAAGATGTTGGGAAAATCATTGTGAGAACTTGAAGATTTTAAATCGTTGAAATCAGTGGAATCAAATTCTTCCAAATCTTCATTACTACTTTCATAGTAATATATGGATTCTAATTCTAAACAAATCTTGTTTTTCTTCATCATAAATCTTTCAATTGGTTAATTTTATTTTTGACTTGGCAAGTGTTAGAAAAATGACCATTTTGACCACACTTAAAAACTTTCATAGTAATCTATTGGGTTTTCCTTTAGGATGATTTTTATCCTTAGAGAAATGTTTTTCAAAATTTTATTTTCTGTTTGTGACATCTCCTCCTATAAGGTCTATAAACTCTCCTAGGATTAAAGTTTAGGTGAGAAGTTTTTCTTTTAAGAATGAGCAATAGTAGGCAATCCATATTGCTCACACAAAGTTGTCGAATTCATATTTGGCAAACTTCTTCTCTTTTTAAATTTGTTTATTGATTTTCATATTAATACACATTTTTAATCCTTCCTTTTGCATTGTCGTGATGATGGTACCATATGTGAGACTACTGCAGTCTATGTTTCCTAGGTCATCACTAAACATGATTCTAATTTTATGAGTAAACAAATTGGGTAAGCCATTTATAACTTTTTCTTTCCAAAAAGTTTGATTAGTATCATCCCTAGCCATAACTCTAGACAAAAAAATGTTTTTGTACGAGTCAAAATCACTTAAGGTAGGACACCTTAGATTGGTTAATTGATGATAAATACGTGAAATAATATTACTTGGCGTCCTAATGAATTGTTCAATTATTATGTAAAAGAATGTATTACTCGCATCATGCATTGTTTCTTGATCTCTCCAAGAATTGGTGTTCCTTTGGCATCAATATTTATTGTGGTAAGAATGGTATTTTTGGATTCTTGGGTAAGATGTTTTTTCCACTAGTAATGAAGTATTCCTGTAAATCCTGTGACTAAGAATTTTATAACCTCATTGTGAGGTAAATTATCGATGGTAACGTAACTATTGGCCACCATATCCATGTGTTGTTACTTATTGAGGACTTCCTGTTTTGAAAGCCTGTCAATATTCCATTCATACATTTTTTTAGCAGAGACAGAAAATTGATTACCTAAAGAAGATTCAATGATTTAAATATCTGGAGGTATGGGCCTTTAATGGCATTTTCCTTCAAGTTTGTTAGTTTTAAGATTTTTGAATGTTTCTTCAACACTATGAATGATGGAGGATTCGTAGGTAGAATCGAACCTATGGGTTTCACAATCAGAATTTACTGTCTTGGTTAATCACCTTAATAGAAGAAGAGGGCTCAGTAGACTTATATTTAAGCTCCAGAAGCATTTGATCAATCTAATTATTTAGGGGGGGAATTTTTAAAGCAGTTTTTTATCAGAAATATTTATTAAAGAAGTTTCTTTAAGGAGATTATCTGAATTAGTCACATGAATATCATCAACCTTATACTCAATTTTATCTAATTATTTTTCTATTATTATTAAACTTTACTCAGTCTAATTAAGTTGTTAAACAATCTTTTATTGGTGTCATCCTCCTTAGAAATCTTAAAAGGGGAAGCGGTAATTAAAGAATTTTTTGATTAATAATGATTTTTTCATGTGTGGGATGACTAGCAGTCACCCAAGTGGAATCTTCTTTGACCCATTTGGTCTTAGAGATGACTTTAATATTTTTTTCATAAATGTCCTCGATATAATCAAGGAAAAACATATCAGTCCTAAATTCTTGTCTAAATGCCTTCCATTCAGCAATGATAATTTTTCTTTGATCCATATTATAGGTTTCTCTAAACCTTTTACGTCTATTGAGGTTGGTTGGGTATTTTATGTGTTGGGTTAAACTCTCTCAATCATGTTTGTATTATTGGATTAATGTCCATATATTAAGAATTAAGAGTTGATGATTAATAGGAGGTAAGACTCCTTGGAAAACAGAGACAGTAAGTGATTCATAATCATCAAATTGTCTAGTCTTATTATCAAAGATTGACTGACTAACCTGGGAATTAGTGGCTATACCATTAGGTCTTAAATTTTTCGTTTTTAAAATTTTTTAATTGTAGTTCTAAAACAAGAATTTCCAGAAGTACTAATCTCGATAAATTCCCTAATTTAAGGATTGGATTTGAAAGATTGGAAATTGATTTTACCATCCATATAATGCTAAATATAATCAATATCTTCCAAAGGGAGTTGAATAGGAGTGGGTTGACTTTTATTAGCTAAAAGTCAGTTTGTAGGTAAAGTAATATCAAACCACCTAATGATTTTAGGGATTCTAATATTATTATTTTGATTGGATTGAATTAAAAACTTGTCACCTAATGGTTTAAGGGATTCTAATTGGAATCCAATCAAAAAAATTCTATTATTAGAATCCCTAAACCCATTAGGTGGTCTGATATTATTTTACATATAAACTGACTTTTAGACAATGAAAGCCAACCCACTCTTATTCAACGACCTCTTCAAATATTGATTACATTCAATAGTATATGGATGGTACTGTTAAAATCAATTTTGAATCTTTCAGATTCAATCCTCAAATTAGAGAGTTTAGCCACATTAGTAATCCTAGAAATTCTTTTCCTTGATCCACTATTAATAATCATCAAGATCTCAGAATCCAACAACTAGAACTAGAATTAAAAAATTAAAAAATAAAAAGTTTAAGACTTAAAGGTATAGACACTAATTCAAAGTTTAGTAAGTCAATCTTTGATAATAAGACTGAGCAATCTGATAAATCTAAATCACTTATAGCCTCTGATTTTCAAGGAGTCATACCTCATGTTAATCCTCAACTCTTACTTCTTAATACAGACACATTAAGCCAAGAATACAATCTTGATTGAGAGGATTTAACCTAGCACGTGAATGACCCAACCAACCTCAATAGACGTAATAGGTTTAAAGAAACCTATAATATGGATCAATGAAAGATTATCCTTGCTGAATAGAAGGCATTTCTGTAAGAATTTAGGATTGATATATTTTTCCTTGATTATATTGAGGACATTTATGAAAAAAATATTAAAGTCAACACTAAGATCAAATGAGTCAAAGAAGATTCTGGTTGGGTGACTGCTAGTTATCCCTCACCTGAAAAAATCATTTTTAATTATAAAAATTCTTTAGTTACCACTTTTCCTTTTAAGATTTCTAAGGAGAACGACCCCAATAAAATTGTTGTTGAACAACGTAATTACACTAACCAAAGTTTAATAACAACAGGAAAATAATTAAACAAATTAAGAATAAGTTTGATGATATTCATGTGACTAATTGTGACAATCTCCTTAAAGAAACTCATTTAATAAATCTTTCTGATAAAACTTTTTAAAAATTGTGCTCCTAAAAAATAAGATTGATCAAATGCTTCAAGACCTTAAAAATAAGTCTACTGAGTCATCTTCTTCAATCAATGTGATTAACCAAGACAATAAATCTGATTCTGAAAGCCATAGGTCCGATTCTGCCTATGAATCCTCCATAATTAATGAATCTTCCATCATTCACAATGTTGATGAAATATTCAAAAATCTTGAAATTAACAAACTTGAAGGAAAATGACATAAAAGACCCGTACCTCTGGATATTCAAATCACTGAATCTTCTTTATTTAATCAATTTTTTGTCTCTGCTAAAAAATTGTATGAATGGAATATTGATGGGTTTTCAAAACAATAAGTCAAGTTACAACACATGGCTATGGTTGACAATATTTATATTACCACCCACAATTCTCCTCACAATGAGGTTATAAAACTCTTAGTCACAAGATTTACATGAATGTTTCATTCCTGGTGGGAAAAACATCTCACCCAAGAATTTAAAAATAGCAATATTATGGCAATAAAAATTGATGCTGACGGAATCCCAATTCATATAGAAGATCAGGAAATAGTGTATAATGCTATCAATACACTCTTTTACACAATAATTGAACACTTCATTGGGACACCAAGTAATATTACTTCGCGTATTTATGATTAATTAATCAATCTTAGGTGTCCTACGCTAAGTGATTTGACTGGTACAAAAACATTTTTGTCTAGAGTTATAGCTAGGGATGATACTAATCAACCTTTTTGGAAAGAGAAAATTATAAATAGCTTACCAAATTTGTTTGCCCATAAAATTAGAAATTGTCCTTAATGATGACCTAGGAAATAGACTGCAATAGGCTCACCTATGGTACCATCATCACAACCATACAAAGGAAATGATTAAAAATGCGTATTGATATGAAAATCAATAAACAAGTTCAAAATGAGAAGAAAACTTCTAAATATGAATTAGGCAAATTTTGTGAGCAATATGGATTGCCTGCTATTGCACCTTCTCAAAAGCATAGGAAAAATTCTCACCTAGACTTTAATCCTTGAAGAGTTTACAAACCCTATAGGAGGAGATTTCACAAACAAAGAAATAAAAAATTTGACAAACATTTCCTTAAGGATAAAAAATCATCCTAAAGGAAAACCCAATAGACGATTCTTTGATAAAAGTAAAATCAAATATTTTAAGTGTGGTCAAAATGGTCATTTTTCCAACACCTGTCAAGTCAAAAATAAAATTAACCAATCGAAAATTTCTTATGAAGAAAAACAAGATTTGTTTAGAATGATAGAATCCATATAATAATATGAAAGTAGTAATGAAGATTTGGAAGAATTTGATTCCACTGATTCTAACGATTTAAAATTTTCAAGTTCTGACAGTGACTTTCCCAACATCTCTATGTGGTGTAAGGATAGTTGTTGTAAAAAAATTATTAATGTTTTAGCTAAAAATGAAGAAAAATTAGAATCTTTGAAGAAATTTTTTATAGAGAACTATGTCCTAACATTCCTAATGCATTATGGCAAAGAAAGCACCATAATGTCAATCTACCTTATATTAAGGGATTCGAATGAGAATAATATCCCTACAAAAGCGTGACTAATTCAGGGGAACTCTAAAATGCTTGAAGTCTATAAAAAATAAATTACAAAATTTCTTAATAAAAATAATCAGGAGAAGCAAATCTCATTGGTCGTGTTCTATTTTTTATGTTCAAAATGCCAATGAAATTGAACGAGGAGTTCCAAGATTAGTCATAAATATAAACTCCTGAATAATGTTTTAGAATGGATAAGATATCCTATACCAAATAAAAGAAACTTAATCAACAAACTTGGAGATGTTGTTGTATTCTTTAAGTTTGACAAATCCAAATAAATGAAAATGACAGATATAAAACTACATTTTTAACTCTATTTGGTCATTATGAGTGGATGTAATGCATTTTGGTTTTAAGAATGCTCCTAGTAAAATTTGAAATATAATGAATGAAATTTTCAACGAATTTACTAATTTTTCAATTGTTTACATCGATGATGTTCTTATTTCATACAGACAATCATTTCAAGATCCTGCCATAGAAGAATTTGAGAATTTTGACCAATCAAACGATCTTAACAATCTCAAAACTGGAAAAGTAAAGCCCAAAATGATCAATCAAAATTCATTTAAAATCAAAAAATTCAATAGGGGGCAGCTGCTTTTTGCTCAAAATTTTCATTCATTGATTATAGTTATAACGGATTTAAATATCTAAGAAATGAATGGGTTGATGATTTGGACAAAACTCTGAATGAAATTGGAATGGAGCTTGACTTCAATGCAACATTGATTCAATGTTATGAAAAATGTGGAAAAATAGGTTTGCACAAGGATAATGAAATCTGTTATAAAGACTGTAAAATCTTAATCGTGAACCTATTAGGACCGGAAATTTTCAAAATTGAGTTTTTAGACAAAACAGTCAGAATTTTTTATACTAGAAGGAACTTTTTTCATCATTCCTGACAGATTTTAAAATATCCACAAGAATGCTGTGGAATCCGTAACTAAAATAAGAATCAATAGCATCTTCAGAAAACATGTGAGGGCAATGAATGGTTCAATTACAGAAGAGTCATCGACTTCACAATTGGCCTTTAAGGCCCAAATCAATGAGGAGTTTTCTGCTCGTAACCAATTAACTATCTTTGGGGCCATTAGACCCAATTACTAATCAGTCCTTGTCAAATAATTTGACCATTTTTTAATTTCTCAACTTTTTGGTGCCCAATATCTCAATCAACCAATCACAAAATATAAAGATACCTTGGATTCAAATATGGTAATACGCAATTGAAGATGAGATTCTGACATGTCAATATTTCGTCAAATGGTGGGACAAATTTATAGCCCAAAAAATAATTGCCTCCACTAACTAAGGGTTTGTAGAAACTCACCCTAACCTAAAAATAACAAACCCTTTTGTCCATGCTTCATTAACAATTAATGAGCCAATTGACCAAAATCTATAAATAAAACAAAATCATTTGAACTCTTCTAAAGAATCTAAGTCCACTTCCTCCAAAAGAAAATCAAAAGCCACAAAGCCCAAATCCAAACTCAAGCAAGAATCGATCCAAAACAATGCTTCTTCTTTTGCAAGATAATAACAATTCTGACTTTAAATTGTCTGTAGAGTCAATTCATTCAATTAAGCCAAATACCAGAGTGCCCAGTCCACCAAAAAAATTCTCCTTCAACACTTCAAATACCAAAATACCTAAAAGGGCCGTTCCTTACCACAATGGGCTTATGATGTATTTGAAGAATTATAAAATCCATTTGAAGATGGCAATCTTAGTGATTATGAATGAATAAAAAAAGAAGAAGAAAATAAGAATGAATCTTCTTAGGCAAAATCGTCAAACCATCAAATCAATGGTTGAATAAGTAAAATAGAGGAGTTTATACTTCCAAAATTTGAATAATGAAAAGAAAAGATATTATCAAGAAATCAAGAAATTCAAAGATGAAGTAATTTCAAGATATCATGATGACAAGATGAAGCAATTTCAAGATATCATGATAACTCTTCAACAATAATCATGATGGTTTTCAAAGATAGCAATTATGACTCTCCAACATGAAGTAATAATCAAGATATGATTCTCAAATTATCAAGAATCTTTGTATTTTGTCATCTTTTAGAATTATTTTGCAAGTTTTCTAAAGATTAGATGGCTACTTGTCATTTTCTCTGTATTTAATCAAAAGCTATAATGTAAAATGTTTCTTACTTTAGTAGAAAAGAATAGTGCAAGTTAGTGATGGTTCCCGGTGAACTCTGCTTTCCTTACCAATAAATAGGATGCATTCTCTCATTTGTGATTCAGAACTTGGTTTTCACTCATACTCACTTTGAGAGGAAACCTTGTTTTGAAAAACAAAGCTTTATTCTTCCTCCTCTTTTGTAATTCTTCCTTCTTCTTTTTAATATTAATTAGTGAGCGGGAGTACTAATTAATTGTTACAAATAAAAATTTCAATCTTGTAACACTACTACAAAAAGGGGGTTAAATGACTGGTAAAACCCGTCATTATAACCCTATATTGATGGTTGACCGACTGTCATCTACGGGGCTGTCATATTTAGTCATTTAAGAAAAATCATCATTATAAGAGATACAATGATGGGGAATCCACATCATCATAGGTACTCTGAAAAGTAGATGGATGACGGGGATTCCCGTCATCTTAGTCGCCGTAAAAAGCATATAGATGATGGGGATTCCCCGTCATCTAAAGTTACTCCACATAGACTTTAGATGACGGGGAATCCCCCTCATCTTAGTTGCCACCATCTAAAGTTCAAGAAAAGAACAAATATATAAAAGATCTGAGATTGTCTTGTCGATGGAGCATATATAAACAACCAAAATTTTGAATGATAAACTTAAATTAAAAGTTGCAAACTAGTTTACTAAATAGAAGGCTTAAATGTGAATTGCATCTTAAAGATAGATTAAGATAGATTCGTCTTATGATAGAACATATCAAACATTTTACGTTGGAGATATTCAAAATTTCAAACTCTAGTAAGAAATATAAATGATTACTAATATTAAGTATGCATTGCTTCACAAAGTTTCCAGATCTCAGAAACAATAAAGAGGTCTTTTAGTATTTCATAGATGACAACTACTTACTCCTAAACCATTTTTTCACAATTTAAACATCAATATAGAACAGAAGCTGGTTGAAGTAAACAGCTTTAAAGACAACAAGCTATACAAAGCCGTTAAATGGACAATTCAACAAGTACACATAAAGGAAACAAAACTTTAAAATTGAAGGGAAAAATGAAGAAAATAAACAAAAACCTCTAGCAAGGATAACTTGCCTCTTTGGTAGGAACTCGCTGCAATAGGCAATGGGTATACCACACACAGTTGAAGTACCCACGGTACCATACAGGCCATTGCACGACAAAAGCTCCCTTGTTCATAGATAAGTTTATCTAAAGATCATTGGTTGAATCTCTTCAGTGTCATGATAAGCTCCACCACCATTCCAGAGAACTCATTCTTAGTTTTTTAAGCTTTATTGTTGTTGTAGCTTCTTGTTCATTGAATTTAATACAAATTTGAACAATCAAATGCATGAGAATCATAGGAGTTTAAGATTGTGAACTAAATGTACAATATTGATCTAGAAGTTTCTTTTTGGCACAGCATATTGAACCTAACATACAAAAATAGAAAGAAGGCGACTAAGTATACCATGCACATGTCATATTATTTTTCTTCCATAAGAAACAAAATTCAATTTCATGTACTGAAATTACATGCAAGTGGGGGACAAGGAATAATTAGAGCATAATCGCATGGTTTCAATGGGTAAGTTGTTGTTCAGGAAAAAAAATGGATTTACAAGCTGGTATAGGAAAAAATAATTTACTCTGTTGAATGCTGGTGCATTGTTACCCAATAATCCATCATCACCAAGATTTACAGCCCAGGCATTCACTAAGTCATCATCAAGTGGATTTGTCTCAACAACTGGTGGTTTGGATTCATAAATAAGATCAAAAATTCAAGTAGCAACAAAGGGATCATTCAACCCAGTTGATGTACTTATGTTGTGCTTTGTACGATAGATGTCAAGAAGCTTTGAACTACCACAACATTTCAATCAAAATTGAAGGTCAGTACCAAAAAGAGAAGTAGCTTAGGCATTTAGTGGTTCTACTTATTACGATGGACTCCAATAACTCTAGCCCATGTCATGCAACTTACTCAAATCCCACAAGATTGTCAAAGCATCTTTGAAATCTGTTTTCTTTTGGCGGGGGAAGAGGGGGTAATGTGAGGGGAAAAGAACATGAAATTCAACCTAGGAAAGTCTAATGAGTTAGTGGCAGGCTGGCAACAATCAAGGCAATGTTATAATGAACTTGAGGAAAGCGTTCTGAAAAATGCTTTCCTTATTGGCCCAAGCGGTAGATACTTTGCTCTAGGAACATAATAAAATAGTGAACAAAGATCTAGCAATCTCTCATGGGTCTCATATAGTTTCTTGAGCTCTTCATTGTCCATTCTTTTTCGGCATTGTCATGATTTTGTATTTCTCTGCTCAACCAAAAATGAACCTTTGATAAGGCTTAGAAATAAGACTTTTTAAAAAGAAAAAAGAATTAGTAAAAGAAGAGAAGAAAAGAAGTCATGAGTTTAAAAATAAGAATTTGGAAAAAGAAAAAGAAAAACAAAGAGAGAGAGGCAGAAGAAGAAATAAAGAAATAATCTAACTTGATCAAGTCATCTTGTGCTTTATAAATTTAATCAAGAATCATTATCATGGGACCTATCAAAACTCCAAGGCATGTACCACTGGCTCCTTGATCTTCCCCATTGCTCATATGCATCTCTGAAATTTGAGACTGCATACCACCATGTGCCAAAGCATTTAAGAACTCATAGATCTGAAACTTATATGGCTCTCTCGACCTGATTGCCACTGCCGTAAGAGCTTGAGCAACTAGTGATTATGAAAAGATAACCCGATTACTAAGTTCAGACATTTCATCTAACTTTAGTTGAATGGTAGGCAATTATGGTGCTCATATAGAATGTTGATGCAGTGGTAAATAAGCCATGTGGAAAATTCCATGACACAATTTTTAAAAAAATGTTGAATAAGCATGGAGCCAAAAGGAAAACCATATAATGTACCCCCACCCCCGCCAAACAAATAAAATAAAATAAACATGGATATTCCCATCAAACTTCCAAACTCCCACGTGTATAAATATAGAAGGCTACTAAAACAAAAAAACGTGAACAAAGTAGCAAAATAAGTGTCAAGGGAAATATCTTATGTTCCCTCTTTTACCCACACCACCCCACCCCCCCAAAAGAGAGAGAGTATTCTGTACATAGAGTGAAGAAATATTCGTGCAAGGAAATAGTTAGAAATTGTTTAATGAACAGGCAGTAGCTTGCTACCTTTCATCAAGATCTGAAGAGAAAATCATGTTTAATACAAAAATGGGCGTAAGCACATAGTTATGAATGGAACCTATCAAGTGGTAACTAATACCTCCCAGCTCCCATTGAAAGCACATCTTTGAAGTCAAGTTAAAGCACCAGCCAGAGTAGGATTACGAGAACCGGCAAGTGCTCCGGGTTGTTGGTGAATTTCATTCAAGACCTTTTACATCAACAAGAGCATCACTAATTTACTTAATATAGTATAAAATGATAGACATAATATGTGTTTTATGCTTGAGAGGCAAAAGAAATGCATCATTTGATTTTAGGTTATTCTCTCAGTGAAGGATGAACGAATGATCCATACAAAATGTTAAATCCACTTATCTCACCAAACTAGGAGACTAGAAAAATATGTGCAAACCAAGATTTTGCTTACCCTTCTACAAGTAAGTGAATTATTTATAGATGGTGAAAAGTTACTGCTTAACTATTACTCTCACAAAAAGGGATAATACCATCACTAGAAATTAGAGATTAAATTCACTTGCCAATAAAAAATTACAGTTTTGAAGAAACGTGATATGAACATCGGGTATTGGGTGTAACATTTGATTGTTTTCTTAGCTTAAGTCAAAATCCACAAGAATCCCATTACGACATCCAAAAAACAGCCTTAGACAAATTGATTCTTAACCCCAGAGGTTGCACAATGCTAGGGTTACGATACTAGAAGCACATTAGACAAATTTAAGAAGATAAAATGCCTAAAAATTAACGTACCATGATATATCTCTCCCAACAATCCGCGCTAGGGTTACGGTACAAGAACTCACGCTCGTCATCAGCGCGCAAAGTGACGAAAGCCAAGGCATAGCACCTTGGTCGAAGCTCAACCCATCGCCAAAGACACCATTTTCCTTTAAGATATCGGCGAGTTTGTCCTCTCTTGCGACTGTTCGAGCGAGAGAGAGAGAGAGGGATGTGGATGTAAAGTTGAAATTAGGGTGTCTTAAATAAGATGGCATTTTTTAGAAATGAACTTTAGCTAATAAGCGAGTTTTTATACTATACAACGATGACAATTTTTATTTTTACATTGTCATCGTAGGTAAGACATTTATGACAGTTAATTAAAAAATTGTCATACTATCAAAATTACCTCACCCAACACCTTTTTCCTTTGACAGGTTTTATAAAACTGTCATTGTATTAAATAGGTGGTTGTCATTGTATCCCATTTTTGTAGTAGTATAAGTTTTATTTTCTTTCAATACATATATATAAGTAGTTTTGGTATTCGAACATGATGTACATAAAGTAAAATGTGAAATTAAAAATTAGATTTTTGAAATTATGCTATATAGTATTGCTTTTTAAATATTATAAAAAATGACTTTAGTTTATCAATATGTCACATTCATAAGAAATTATTATATCGTTAATAGATTGTTAGAAAAAATATTAATGTCTTCTCTAAATTTATTTGTGTAAATTTTATGTTGCTAATAATATAAATAGTATATATTATCAATTTTACAAGTTACTAAAAAAGAACTAATAATTAAATAATTGAATATAAAATTTATTCTTTACGGACATTCAAGTTTCTAATTATCACAATATTGTAAATATTTATATTTTACAAAGTGATTGTAGAATTTATTATATAAATAAAATAGGTAAAATACCTAATTTATATAATATTTTAAAAGAATTTAAAGGGTCAAGGGAAAATCAAAAGTCCTTCTTAACCTTTAATTTCTTGCAGTTGAGGCATTAAAAAAAACTCCAGTAAAATTTGGCTATAGAAGTTGACCCTAACAACTAGTTTCGAACAACATTATTAAGTGCAATTAAATATCTATTGGTCAGCTCATTGTGTAGTTCAGTTGTTGGAAACTTAAGAGAAACCTCTTGAGGGAATTAAGGGATCCTCTCTAGCATTTTCATTCACAGCTATACATAAGTTTAGTTTTATAATTACAAAGGAATTAGTTTTGGAGCTTTCTTGATTTTATATTATTTGCCTAAAGTATTTTGGATTTCGGCCGGCTGCTAATATCATTAACTTCTGTGGCTACTCATTATACACACATCAGAGTCAATGCATACCCAGTAAGCTATAAGTAGTTGAGTTATCATTTTTTCTATGAAGTTGAGTGTTATCAATTTCCTAATAAGTTATTCCTATTTGTTCTTAAGATGTGCTTGTTTTGTTGTTTGCTAGTTAATTGCTATTATGTTGAAAATAAGTGGATATATATCTGGCCTAAATAATGTTATTAAAAATTACTTTAATTTATATATTGCTGGCATAATTATAATTTATAGTAATTACATTTAATATTACCCTTTTTACGTCAAAGTCAATTGTGTCTTTATTTTACTATCGATAGAGATGAAGAGTAAGTTTCGCCTCAACAAAGGAATCATTACGGGGACTCGAGTCATATTGTGATTTTATTGTACTAACTCAGATTTTATACATGGAATAGCTTGATATGCCTTGATTTTCCTTGAGTCGATTACATGAGTATCCGGAGTACAATATAACCGTTCAATTCATAGAGTGAAAAAAAAAGTAAAACAAAAAAACTGATCAGTAAGGAATTTACTATGAAAATAAATACTGATGAGTACAAAATTTCTGATTTTTGACATTCCAATTTGTTAAATTAAACGTCAATTAAAATAGATACTGTTTCAAGGTAGCCAATAATATGATCTTAAAATTAAGGGATGTGTTATTATTAACCAAAACAAAGTGAAAGATACATCAACGATTTGAATTAACTTATTGGAACTACAATCAACATTTTTCATTTGTAAAAATTAAGTTAATTAGATCTACCAGTTTGTTGGCTAATTAGGCTGACTAACTAGGAATTTGATCATTTTGAAAATTACATGTTACAGTTATTTGCAACTAAGCAATCATATCCTCTGAATACTAAAATATATGATTCTCCAATTTGCTAGCCGATGTCTTTGTCCTACAATGAATAATACTATAAAAAAAGTTAAATGTTAAAAACGCAACAAATAAACACTTTAGATATTGAAACAATAATGAATTACTTAAAAATTATGTCATATATATTTATATTTTTATGAAGCAATTGAATGTATTATGAAGCATATTTGTTTGTTATGTGGAAGTATTTTCTGAAACTCTTGAATTAGTGTTTCTTGTATAAGTGCTGTGCTTTAAATGCCAAAATATGTATCAACCAATAAAAATTTACATATAAATGTAATCTAGACTAGTATTTTTCAATACATGAAAGTGCTTTCCAGCAAAACACTCTCAAACACACGAAATTATTTTACAATCACATCCCTTGCATATTTTTTTTTCCTGAATCAATCTCTACTTTTTCAAGTATCTGCAATTACGCTCAGGTTGTACAAAATCATCCAGTTTTGAAGCCTCTCAACCCACCTTGACAAAAAAAACCCTCTCAACCCAAAAAAAATGAATTTCTTTAAAAATAACTTAGTACAAAATCATCAGCCAAAATAGAATTAGTTATTTCATAATAAAATTTGAGAGGCTATCAGTTATATATTGGAGTCGACCAAAAGCTTAAATCAATTTGACATATCAAGCCAATTTTAGTATATAAAGAACTCATTAGAACATGACGAACAAGTTGACTAAAGACAAACGTGAAAATGATGTGCCTAATTAGAGATGCTAAAACTAGCGAATTTTGTACAACAAGAGTTTTAACTACTAAATTTTTTAAGTGCAGGATTAAAATAGTAAAAACAATGCAGGAGATATTATTGTAAAATAATGTTACTAAAAGCAATACAAGAAGACATCGTAACACGTAAACAATAACATGAATAACACGAACGGTTAATATTTTTTTGGATCTTTGCTAGAAAGCGATTTTGATCTCTTCTAGTGTGCATATGAATGCTCTTTGGCGGGCTTCCAATATCATTGTCTTCTGGATAGTGTGCTTGCTCTGTAATCAAGCCATATTTGAGGGCATACAACCTGTTTCTGTTGAGAATCTTTCTTTAGTTTGCCAGTTCTATTCTAGAGTTTAATCGAGTTATAGATTTCTGGGTGTGTAGAAGTCCAAGTATAGTTACCCTTTATTTGGTGGTGATTGCTCCATCTTTTTGTTCATTAATTTCTGATAGGATAGTATATGTTGCAAGCTACAGATTGCTTGGCGTTGAGAAACCTAAGTATAGTTACCCTTACTTGACGATTTGATTGCTCCAACTTTTTTGTTCTTTTAATTTTGATAATTGTAGCAACCTATAGATTTGTGTCTAGAAGTTCAAGTATAGTTAAGCCTTCTTCTATGTTCTATTTATTTGTTCTTTTTACATATTCATATGTTGACTCTCTTATATTTATTTTAACTATATGTTGAGTTGAATGATGAGTGTGATGAGGAGATGCAAATCAAATTTAGATGAGTTGATCATGTGGTGCTGATAAAATGAGTCACTTTAAAGAATTGAAATAACATCTCAATTTGTTGAAGTGGCATATTCTAAAATTTAATTACTCATCAACTTATTTAGACAATTAATAACAACTTATGCTATAAATAGAGACCTTCAATCATTATTCCTACTCGTCATAAGTGAGAGGAGAAAACATGAGGAAGGTTTCTAGTTCCACATTCTTCTTTGCCATATTCTTTATCTTCCTCATCTTGACCTGTGCATGTAAGTGAACGCCATATTTTTATTTTTATAAATTCTGAATATTAATTCATAGCTTTTCTTTAATTTTTTGCAAGTTATACACCCGAAAAACATAATTATTCTTGATCTTATCGTAATCCTCTTTTAATTAAATTGTCATTTTTGTTTTGAGTAATTCTTATTAATGTCATATTTTTAATTTGCATG
Organism: Datisca glomerata; assembly: GCA_003255025.1. NCBI lineage: Eukaryota > Viridiplantae > Streptophyta > Magnoliopsida > Cucurbitales > Datiscaceae > Datisca > Datisca glomerata. The sequence continues at coordinate 162,952 of QANY01004819.1, read as the reverse complement.
CAATATTTTGAAGTAATTGAATTACAACAAAAAATGAAAACAATCATAATTTACAATGCAATTACAATTTTAATATAAAAAAATTACTTTGCTACCCTCATATAAAATAAAATAAAAGCCACTTCTTTCTCACACTTTCTCTCTCATTTTATTAATTTACTTAAAATTAACTATATTAAAGTTTAGTTTAGCATTATTAATTTACTTAGATATTAATAAAAATAGTTAAGATTAATGTTAAAATTTCACGTGAAAATATTTTTTATTATATCTCTTATTTTATTAATTTAATTAAAATTAATTTTTATATATTAATCCCGCATTACTATCTTATATAAATATTAATAAAAATCCATGATAAAATTGTACATCAAAATATGTTTTTAGATAATGTACAATTAAAAAGAAATTTAAGTAATCTCTTGTTATCTACACATATTTAAAACAAAAGTCAACATATACTAAACATCTTTATCATAAATTATCACTCATCACTTCATAGATTACCATGCACAATCAAATATGATAATTATATTTTACACGCAATTGAATTGCTAACAATTAAATTGTCAGCAATTGAATTACGATAATTATTCTAGATTGCGCGAACCAAATAACCCATAAATGTAAAAGACAATAACTAATTATCTCTTCTTTTTCTTATTTAGATTATCTAATGAGTTTCAAGAAAATGAGAAAACAAACGAGACAATGTTGTTTTTTTTACAAAAAAAATGAAGTAATATCCAAAAGCGAGTTTTTAGTAGCGGTTTCAAAAAATGTTTTGGTTTCTGAACTGGGTTAAATGACAAGCTGGGTTGACGCAGTTGGTTAAACCCCCACACTTATATCCTAGAGGTTGTGGTTTCGAAGCATATTCTCTCATTTTCCTCAGAATTTATAATGTAACTTTGTGAAAAAAAAAACTGGTTTAAACAAAATTATTAAATTAAATTAGTTAGAATTATCAAATTAGTCTGATAAACTTGTTTTTAGGTCATGATCATTTTAATACTAAAGAAACAAAAAAAAACCCTACCAAATAGGGTGAATGATCGTTTTCATTTCAGTTTTAATATTTTCTCAAAGCAGCGACGGAAGGTTATGCCGGGAGAAAATGTCGTCGTTTAAGCAAAACATGGCATAAACAATGCTTATCTATTGAAAATTGTCATGAAAAATGCGTTAGTGTGGAGGGTGCACTTGGAGGAGAATGTGATGGTTGGTTTCACTGGAAGTGTTACTGTTACTTCAGAATTACAAGCAAGCAATGCAAATGAATCTGATATCTATATATGGCGTACGGGTGGATAAGCGCACTAGTAGGACAATGTAATAGGTGGTGTCCTTTTTGGTTGTTTGTTTGGGGATATGTCCCGGTATTACTTCTTATTTATAATATGTCTATGAAATCGTTGTTTTGCATTTAATCTTTGTAATTTTATTTTCGACAAATTGAAGAGACATGATTGAAACTTCATACCTTCTATTTGAGAAGAGTTGTGTGTTGAATCCTCATATTTTATGCATGTCTCATCTTAGTACCACCTTTCAAATATGACACTTAGTTCTCAAACTTATAACTGCGAAATCATAGTCTCTATATTTATATTTACGAGCACTAATAACCGCTATTTTAATTTACGACCTTTCAAATATGACATTTAGTTCTCAAACTTATAATTGCGAAATCACAGTCTCTATGTTTATATTTGCGAGCACTAATAGCCGCTATTTTAATTTCCATTTTAGATTTTTATAAAATTGAGACAACCTAACTTACATATTTTTTATTCGAGAATATATAAAATGAAAAGTAATTACACCAAATATACATATTTTATACCTTACTTTAAAAAATAGCAGTTTCTTTTTTTATTTTTAGAGGAATAGACAACTTTTTGTGACACATCATCAATCTTTTATTGATTGAAAATTAAAAGAGACGATATTGCTTCTATTTTTACAGATTTTCAAATTAGATTCCATTTTCTTTTTTGATTAATTTTATCATCATTTATTTAAGCATTTCAATTCTTTCCTAAATTATAACTAATGTTATTATTAGAATATCTTACCTAGTCAAATATCTTAGCTAATCGTTTCTTTAATTATAGCTAATCAAATATCTACTATTAATGATGAATCTCTATTAGCCAAAGGTGTCCTCATTGTGCACCATTTTTTAATTTATTTGATTTTTATGGAATTTTCGTTCAGAATTTTGAGATAATTCATTTACTCTTTCCCGAATTATTCTATAGTGAATAATTAGAGTTTTGAGAATGTTTAGGTGGTTGCAACTTATTGTTCTTCTTTTTTTTTAAGATTTGATAAGATTCTCTCTATGGATAGTCATATTTTTATTGGATTTTTTTTGAATAAATGTCTTATATTCGGCGATTTACTAGCGGTTTTGAGCAGTTAAAATTTGTTTTCAAATTTCTTGTTTATGTTGAGCGGTTTCTAAAGAGTTTTTCTGATTTTTTAAGTGATATCAAGCATTAATTAATTCCTATAATCAAGAAGTATCACTGATTTACCTGAAATTGGTTAAGGAACTACAAAAAAATAGCTCTATGACGATTTTTTTTGTCTGTCATGACATTTTTTGAACCGTCGAGATAGCTATTTCGACGGTTATCAAACCGTCAGGACTACCGCCGTCGAAAAAACTATTTTGACAGTTTTTGCAAGTGTCAGAGTATCGTTGCCGTAGACAACCTAGGGTGACGGTTAGGAAAACGTCATCGTAGACTACCTATCACATTGGTTAGAAAATTGTCGTCATAGACAACTTATCAAGGCGGTTAGAAAACTGTCGTCGTAGATAACTTATCACGGCGGCTAGAAAACCGTTGTCGTAGACTACCTATTCCGAGGTTAGAAAATCATCGTCATAGACTACCTATTCTGACGGTTAGAAAATGTCGTTGTAGACCACCTATGACAAAGATTACAAACTGTCATCATAGGCTACCTAATGTTTAATATATATATATATATATATATATTAGAATAAAAACATCAAAAAGATATTGCACCGTGCCTTTGCAATCAAAATAAACACCTTCTGGATATACCATCCTTGAGCATTGTCACAACCCTCAAATGTATATTTGTTGGTTTGTCAAAACATATTGGCTAAAATTCATATATCAATCTTTAACCTGTAGCAATCACACTCGTTATAGAAGTTTTTTGTTATAGAGCATGAGAAACTTATTGAAATAAGAAGTTTTGGATAGGGAAATATGTGCAAGTGATATACCTAGCGTTGATGAAACTAATAGAATTGTGTAGCCAAACAACTCTGCTATGTGTGTAGTGTACATATAATATGACCAAAGAATCTGGAGAGGGAAATATGTGCAAGTGATAGCAAAACATTCAAGTACAAAAGGAGTTTATGTGTTTTAATATACCAAGTTTATGTTTTAGTGCATATATGATTAGGTAGTTGAAGTCCTAGTTCTTCCCTTGTATAGAGTGTGATTAAGCATAATTAGGACCTAATTTTCTTTCTTTCTGGCTGCAAAGGTTAGCTTTTTCTCCTAGAAATTATCTCCTTGGATATATAATAGAAAATAAAAGAACTAACAGGGACGATGGTAATAATATTGTTGGATACTTACATAGATATATAATTTTAAGTAAAACTTTGCTATATTTGAATTCAAAACCAGTGTTGACCCATGAATGGACACTAAGCTCATACTTTTTCTATTAATTTTGTGAACGGGGAAATATCTCTTTCATTAATGATGTGAAATCTTCTCATTAAAAGTCAACACAATCTAAAAGAACTTTTATCCTACAATAACAAAGTTACAAAACATGTGCAACTTATCTCTAAGAATCCCTTAATGCAATGACAATATCAATTATTAGAGTTGTTATTTGCCATGTTCTTGCTCAATAGAATAGTTTTCATTAACAAGCAAGGAGATCTCTTCAAACCTAAAGATAAATTAAAAATGGAGAGATTTTACGTGAACTTTACTGCCATCGAGTTTCATAGGATTGTCAGGACTAGATTTGGTCGTGGCTTCCCTGACTGTCGCGACCAAATCTAGTCACATCTTCCTTCGCCGCAATGGTATCTAAATATTTATCGGATTGTATATAAAATATATTACATATATACTATAATATACTAATAGTACATAGAAATATACCATAGATATACTGTGATATAATTATGGTATGTAAAAATATTATATATATATATATAAGTGAGGGGGCTAAACACTGTAGGTCCAGTCAGTCCAGATAATAATATAACTCACACTGAGCACGTCTGTCAACATTTTACAGGGGTCAACAGTCCTAACGCAATCTCTGCTCAACGGACCTTACCCAGACGCGACTTAGGTGACGTCCCACTCAGTGTTCATTGATTGTTTCCTGAACATATTGTAGTCTACAGTGAGTGCTTCCTCAGTCTTAACAATTACACATTGAGTTCCTTCGAGTTACCAACAGGATCATGACTAGTAGAGCTTATAGTCATGGTTATATACAGTTTACATTAGTACATACATGGTCTCATGAACAACTAATATGGAAGGTAAAAGAGAAACTTACGGTTAGGGAGCACTGGAGCTCTTGAGCACAACAACGTTATGTACGTGCAGGTGTGAGCAGGAAATTAATGGAGATAATAGATGAGAGAGAGAATTTAGAGGAAGTGTGTAAGGGCAAACATAAGTGCTCAGCACATGAGCCTTCTATTAAACATGAAAGGAAAATCTTGCTTCTCAACAAGGGTGAGAGGCCCTTTTATACTACAAGAAAGTAACTTAACTTAGATAAAGTAACTAGAGTCAAGTAAAGTAACTACACACAATTATTATAAGTTTCTATGATAAGGTAGTGTGGCGTGGCTTTATGAGCATCGTCCACTTGTGCGGTTTGGAGAAGCTATTGTGTCAAGCTTTGGTTGCTTCTGCTTGATATGTGACAACTGGTCTGGTGTTGCTTCTACGTGACAGTCGGTCTGGTCATATTAGCTTAGCTTTCCTTTTCCTTTATTGTCTTTATCTAGCTGGTCTGAGATGATGGACGCTAACGAGTCCCAAAAGTCAGTAAAAGTTGGCTCTGGTGGGTCCACTTCTGGAGACAGATCAGGTAAGTCATCATTGGGATCTTGACTTTCGCCAGCAAGGATGCTGAAAGCATTGTGCTGAGTGAGGTCAATGCTGAGATCAGTAGTAGGCACAGTATTAGGAGATACTGGTGATTGCCTTTGTGGACTCGGGTTGGTACTTGATGTGTCCATAGAGGATGTGTCAGATCCAAACACATGTAGGAACTGGTGTTTGACAAAATCCATGGTTTTTACAGCTAATTCTTTTTCACTGATCTGGGAAAATTGTTTTTTAATAAGATTTTGAGCATTCAAAAATGGATTGTCGTTGAAACTGGTAAAGGTTTAGGGACTGCTTTATAATAGGCTTGTCCATGGGCTTTGATCAATTTGATTAATTCAGTTAAGTGGGGGTTCATTCCTTTATCCCACCATTTCGTGAAGAATATACGTTTTAATACGGGTATTCCATTCTCGTAATCACATTTAATATCTCATTTCCAAATCCATGAAATATTGAATCAGATAATAAAATGTACCAATGCTTTGGATATGGTACTATTTTTATTGATCAGGGCATATTGTGAATGTCATTCTTTGAACTCTGTTTGTAGTATTTCAGGTAGAGTATCAAACGTAAGACTAAATTTATCCCACCAAAGGAGGAACCAATTTGGTAAGCCTGCGTCTAATACTTCAGGGCATATACGGATAAACCATGTATGGTTTCGTATCGAATTTTGATAATAGAAAGTATTTGTAATGATTCTGTGTAATCTCAATAATTGTATTTTATAGTTTTCTAATGTATCTCCATAGTTCTGGTAGTATAGGGATGTAGACCCCATTAATTGATGGAGATGAAATTTCGAATGACAGTCTTACTAAAAGTAATTGGGCTGGTATTTCGGTTAGAGTCATGGAATGTATGTCTGATTTCCATGCTCCCATATTGGACTACTATAGCTTCATAATGTATTTATAGTGTTCAAATATGGTTGAATACTATTGTGTGGAGAGATAACATGTCTTTATCTCCCATGGACATTCCATCTATTTTTCATCATTTGGTTCAATTATGAGGATTATTTCCTCAGATATTCAGTTAATAATATACTGTTCTGGTGTCAAGAGGACTTATTTAGTACTCTTTCGAGTAGCCTCTTGTACACTGGGGAATTCTGATGGCCAGAAGTTCTTATCATTCGGATATTGCAGATTTGTTATGCCACGTTCGCGCCCACGAGAGCTGCGGCCTCTTCCTCGGTTACTCATTATTAGAGTTTGTTCCCTGTAAATATTCACGGGTTAGAAAATTAGGAAGAGAATTATGTTAAAATTTAATATATTCAATATCAAAATCAAAGACGGATAAAATACTCTGCCATGATGCAAATATTTTTTTTGATGCAAGGTTTTGTATATCCTTTTTGAAAATCTGTTTTGCAGCAGAGCAGTCAACACGAATAAGAAAATGTTGATCTAACAGATCATCTTGAAATTTTAATGCACATTTTACAATAGCTAAACATTCTTGTTTAATTGTCGGATAATTCTTTGCTAGTCCTTTCCAAGTATCAGATGTGAATCTTAATAATTCTTCTTTCTGAGTTTGGGGATTTACCTGTTTCAGAATACCTCCATAACCTATGTTAGAGGCATCAGTTTCACAATTTTATACCATGTAGGATGAGGTAAAGCTAAACAGTGTAATTGTTTGATTTTAACTTTAATATTCTTAACTCCTAATGTTAGATCTGATGTCCAAGGTATAGGTTTCTTTTGAAGCCTCTTATTCAACAGAGCAGTATCCTGAGCTACAGTGCACCCTTAGAGATGGTAGGTGTATGAACTGGAAAGCTTCCCTTATGAGATTCATATAGACTAGTTTATCTCATGTACTTGTATATTTTAATACTTACCCGAACTTAAGTATTGCTCTGAATGACAACAATCTAGCCAAAGTACTTGAACTGCAAGTTCAATCACATGGCTATGATTATCTTCTAGGATCATCTCCATTTGCTATCCTCTTTAGGATTCATCTTAAGGTTTTGACAACCTTGAATCCTTACACTAGAAAGCAAAGTGAGCAAGGACATACAGTCCGTATTGATATTGATCTATTCAACAGCCAAGTGGTTGTTCCTCGCATGATTCCATGGTCTGACATCACCTTTCCTGACACCTGGAAAATTCCCCAGGTTGTCCCTACCAGATCTGTAATCAGACAATCCTTCGAAGATGTCATCCAAACTCAAGGAGGTAATGTCTATCTTCGTTTCCAAAAACCACCTCTGCCTCTGACCAGAAGCCCTTCTAGTATGCGCAGCCATAGTATTCCTCTCTAAAAGGTCGACATACCCAAATCTTCTAGGGCCTCTATAGCTGAACCTCTTGGATCAGAGGAATCTGATCATTCTTTCCCCCGGAGGATCAGATTAGAGGCATTCACATCAGCGCAAATCAGATTCCTCATGGTGTTTATGAATCCACCATAAACAGAAGACCAATGAGCCCAACCGCAAGTGACATGCAATTCAATATTTAGATGGATTCTACACCCAATAGTGTGTGAAGACAAAATTTTCACCAGGATTTTATGCAACCAAAATATAAGGATTTTAGAGATTGATATTTCTCCAACCATAATCCTCAACAGCTCTAAGATCTGAAGAACTTGTACTACTTTCAGTTAGAACAGGATCAACCCTTCAGTCTTTCCTCGAATGGTATTATCAGCTCACTCAAAGAGTCAAAATAAAAGATGACCAACAGTTACAAGTTCTTACCAATATACAGAAAACGTGGATCACCACAACTGGTAGAACCTATCAAGCTATTCATCAACCACCCCTATCCTTAGAACTTGCTTTAGGACAAGGCAACCAAAAACCATTAGTCATTAACTCCTATACTGAGATTCCAGATAAGACCAACCATTAGGACACTGTTAAGGTCAAAGACATTCTATCCTTAGCCAAACAAAACAATTATACTAACCTCTTCCTTCAGACTGTAGGAACACAGTTAACTAGGATTAAGGAACAAGATTCTCAAATCCAGGAGATCCAAGCTAAAGCTCCTCCACTAGAAAAACCCAAAATCACTATTGAACCAGTAACTCTTAAAGCTCCTTTAGATGTTCAGAATTTTAAATTAAAATCTAGTAAGAGGGAGGATGATTTTATGGAAACCATTATGGATAAGATCAAGAATCTGAAGATCTCTACACCTGACAAAAGCTCCACACCTGAATCATCTTCAGGACAGCTAAATATGATGAATCATGATGATTCACCTAATCCTGAAGAACCTGAAGATTATTCCCTCTCTCAAATCTTAGATATTCAGAAGATTTTTTATGATTCCATCAATAAACTCTCTTCTTGCTATTCTAAAAGGCCTACTACTCGAATGGCTTTAACTGGAACAAGTAGGTATTATTATCCTAGACCTACTCTCTAAGATATCTTATATGAAGAAGACTTTCTTCATTATCAGAAATCTTACCATGGAAAAATTATCTATGAATGGAACATAGATGGCAAAACAGAATATCAGGTCCTCGAGACCATTCATCAGATGATCATGTATTCTTCTGTGTGTAAGCAGAATGAGAATACAGATCACCAGATCTGCAGGTTCCTGGTCAATGGCTTCACAGGAACTCTGAAAGGCTGGTGGGACGATTGTCTCACTAAAAGTCAACGACAAGAAATCTTATAATCTTTCAAAATTAATATTGACCCAATTACTGGTACCCATACCAGAACTGACGATGCCTGTTATACCCTGGCTTAATCCATTATTCATCATTTCCTTAGCCCAGGAATTGTCAATACTGAAAGACACCGAGAACTTCTCCAAAACCTGATATGCCCCTCTCTGACTCACTTCTGATGGCATAAGGAAGTCTTTCTTATGAAAGTCATGCAGAGAAGTGATACAAACAGTGAACATTGGAAGGCAAAGTTCATTGATGGCCTCCTAAGTCTTTTTGCTGAAAGAGTAAGAAGAAAACTCCGTGATAAACATGATCAAATGGATATTCCTTATCATCAATATACTTATGGACATCTTATTGCCCTAGTCATAGAAGAAGGACTGGGATTATGCAATGATATGAAATTACAACATATGATGAAAAGTCAGAATCTAGACAACAGAAAAGAATTAGGTGAATTTTGTAATCAATTTGCTTATTATACTAAAATCCATTATCCAACTAGTTCTTCATCATCCGAACCACATAGGACTTCCTCCAAGCCTTCTTCGCATAAGAAATACTTTTCAAAAAAGAAATTCAGACAAAAAGAGTCCAAACATAGATCTCAACCACACCAGAAATCTCATAACAGCAAAGTCAAAGCCATCAGCTACAAGTGTAGCTTAACTGGACATTTTGCCAATAAATGCCGATCTAAATTCAAAAGGAAACTTCATGAGTTAGCTCTCGATGAAGAAACGCAATAAAAGATTCTGAACTATCTCTCTGAAGATAGTTCTACTATCAGATGATGACGTTGCATACATTTCTGCATCCGAGTCTATCACTTCTGAATAACCTGATCAACCTTGCTGCAACTCTAAAACCTGTAATTCCATAACAGAAACCAACTATTGGAAGCAAATAGTTGAGATGAACGGTTTAGATCTGAATGGACTAGGTTTAAATGTCTTAACTGACACTCAACAATCTCTTCTTGCCACAGCCGATCAAATTACTGATCCAGAAATGAAACTCAAGTTCTTGGAAACCTGCTACAAGGAATATTCCACTCCCGAGATGAAACCTGTAGAAATTATAGTATGAAGGAACTATTAAACCGTATCCAACAGGATTATATGGCACAAAAACCTGTAACCATTTCTGATCTGAAAATGAAAATTACTATTATTAAATCTGCAATATATATACATAAATACTTACCATGTATATATATATGGTAAGTATATATTTGGTAAGTATATCTATGGTAAGTATATATATGGTCAGTATATATATAGTAAGTCTATATGGTACCATATTTATATGGTAATTATATATATATACTATGATATGATAGTATATTAAAATATACTACGGTAAATATGATATAAAAAATTTTATATATACTACGTTGTAGACAAAATTACATAACACAGTATGTAAATATATACTATTACGTATATGTCTATAAAATATATAACAAAAGATATGCACTACTGTATAATACAATATGTAATTATATATCATTCGTTCATATTTATGTACTAATATATTATTATATATCATAGAGTATATATTTATAAACTACGTAACATTGTGCGCGAGGGTCCCTTATTAGTGAGCGTAATTTCATATATTTACTATGTGTTTTAAGTTTTAATGATTGACCATTATAAATTTTAGTTATTTGTGCAAATTATAACTTTTTGAGCCATTTTTTCCTTATTTTCCTATAGTGGCTTATATTGTCTTACTGAGCCAATATTCTTTGTAGTTTAAGGCTCAAAACGCTATTTATTTTGCAAATTAAGAGGAAAAATATTTTTACACTTTATTTGGGTTAAATGGCATTTTAATGGGTTAAATAGCATTTATGATACCTCTTCCCCATGAGTAGTATAAAAGGAGGCATTTCCCTCCTCATTTTACGTACCAAAGAAGCATTTTAGCTCTCTTTTTCTCTCAGTTCTTGATATCCACGTTTTTTCTTGTTTTTCATAAAGTTTTCTTTGTTCGGTTTTCAGTTCGATCTTGGTCCGATTTTCTGTTCAGCCTGGTTTAGTTTATTTTTTGTTCTGTCGATGATTTGGTTTTTTGGTCCAAGTCTGGGTTTTACGTCACTACTCTGGTGGTAGAATTCTGACAAGTCAGTTGGATCAATGTGGTGAAGTTAGGTGCTCTTCAGCTACCTCAAACCGTTTGATCGTGGGAAACAGACGTTGCTATCAACCTTATTACCACAAATGAGGTAGCTTAACCTTTTTAAGAAAATTGTGCAAATAGGACTCGGTTTGATTTCTCATTATATTGTTACTCTGTCTGATTTATTTAACGTTGGTATTTACTTTATTTAAATTTCGTAATTATTGTATTTGCATTTTTATTCATAATTATTTTATTTACCTGTTATAATTTAAATATTTATAGAATTGTTGTATTATTGTTATTTTCATTTAATCTTATAATGCAAGACACTAAATCCAACACAATTTTCCAATGATAAATTGAGACAAAATCATGTAGAAAGGGATAAGAGAAACTAAGTTTTTGAATAAGAAAATGATTACTTTCATTTACAATGATTCAGATAATATATAACAGAGAAGAAATGGAATGTTGTACAATTGATATGCCACAGCATCACCAACTGGTAACATAATGTAAATTCATCTATTTAATAGGCAAAACTAATCTTATAATACTTCATCACACTGAACAGTCAAAATCTCACATGACACATGTCAAGATCTAGTCTAAAGACTCCATCGAAGAGAAGATGGAACGAGGATCGTAGGATCAAGTAGGCGTTTATAAAGAGAAGATTAATCAGATGAAAGTACATTGCCGGTAACCTAGCAATCCAAGGAGAAGTTAATCAAGACCATTAAATTGATCAGACGGTCAATATATACTTAGTTGTTAATGTTGATAAGCTCGATGAGAATATTATGATAATCTTGATTTTTGTGGGAATTGATTATATCCTGTGATCTGTGAAAATCCTATAAATAGAGGCATATGTAACAACATAGGGGGGACTGAGACTGATATAACAATATAAAATCCAAAATTCAATAAAACATCATAAGTCTTCCCGTGATTTTTCTTCCCTTTAAGGGTTTTTCACGTTAAGTATTATGTCTTTATTCTCTCATTCTCTCTCTAAATAATTATCATTATTATTCATTTGTATAGGGTTCCCCATACAAAAAAAATCATTTATATACACATTGTTATCTATCACGCCCTCTCAAATGGATGTTTGCTAATGGAAGTAACAGTATATCCTTGAGGGAATGAAACATTGTTGAAGATAAGGCTTTAGTGGAGATACCGGTGAGTTGATCTTGGAAAAAATGTAGCTAACAACTTAATCCTTCTTGACCACCTTTTCATGAACGAAGTGAAATTATACTTCAATATGTTTTATTCATGCATGAAACACTAGATTAGATGCTAAAGCAAGAGCGGAAACTTTATCACCTCATAGTTGAGATGATGTTGGAAGATGAACACGTAATTCTTTGAGAAGCTGTGTGATTTAGGATATTTAAGCAGAAGTATTGGCTAGTGTTTGATACTTTGCTTCAGTTGTGGACCTTGATATTGTAGATTGCTTCTTGCATACAAGATAAATGATTGAGCCTAAGAACACAACAAACCATGAAGTAGATTGTTTATCAGATATATCATATGCCTAATCTACATCACATTATGCATTGAGGCACATTGTTCCACATTTGAAGTAAATACGATCATCTGAAGTCCCCTTAAGGCATCTTAAGATCCTCTTAACTTCAGAAAGATGTGTGGAGTTTGGAGAATTCATAAAGTGATGTTAGGTCTAGTAAATGCCAAATATTGCAGCCTCCATACAATGTTCTGTAATGAGCTACATCTGATAGAACAATAGCAATTGATTCATAGAAATTAGTCTTAGGTGATAATGGTGTCTTAGATTTGGCATTAGTAAGGCTAGCTTTATTAAGAATGTCTAAAATATACTATTATTGATGAACCTAAATGATTGTTTTAGACTGTTGAATCTATAAACCAAGAAATATGGATTACCACCTTTTAGCAGGAGTCTCATTCCATGCAGCCAAATGAATTCATTACACTCAAAGTTGTGGGATGCACTTGGAATAAGATTCCAAAGTCATAGTAAACAACTAGAATGACAAGTTGGAATCGGATTCTGTGGAATCTGATTCCACAAGAATCAAGTCAACGCATGATTAAGTATTGTATTCCATAAAGATAGATATAATTATTTCGCTCAAGGGATTATTGAGATTGTGGCTGCCTCTCCTAATGGTTGCCACATAGGTTGTGGGCCACAACTACTTATGCCGCAGTCATCTAGAGGGACACCACATTGTAGTCGTCCCAATGTGGTGGTCTCTCCTTATAATTTCATGTTTCGCTCATACTTGGGTCAAATTTTCTTTTGCAAAACGTGAACAGTAAGGACTTTTCTTTAACAGAAATAGGAAGGATTGAGTCTTCTTCCTAGTTCCTGTATCTGTTTTGGCTTTGATTGGTAATTAAATCTCTTTACGTAATCGACAAATTAGCATAATTAATATTATTCGTTGTAACTAAGCATTTATTTTAAACAGATTATCAAAATGTTATGGGCCTCTTTCTTATTGCTAAATTAGTGTCTTTGTCCTCTTAGATTTAAGTAATTCTCTGGTGACCAATTTAGATAAAATCTGAAGGAGTTGTAGGAAAGATATATTTTCTACTCTAAAGTAGTGAAAACACATTATCTTTTTTTTAGTGTAAATAGTTTATTTATTCTCTTCAAATCATGAATAAAATATTATAATTAAATTATTTGTAAGATTTTTACATGAAAATAATAATTCACGGAATTAATCGTCAACTATGTCAGAAATCTTACATAGAAAAGGTCTAACAGAAATAATAGGAAAATTGGTTCCAAGACCTAACTGTGGTAGACTATGGGCATAACCATTATTAAGTCTAGAGACATGATAAAAATCGTGCAAAGCATAATGACTGGAACATAAGCGATATCATGAATTAAGGCGCTTAGGGAATCTTCTACTGAAAGAATCCGCTTCAACATATTAATTAGGCTCAAGGCATCCGAAGAAATTATAATCTCACTAGGGTCCCACACGTAGCACTCCTTCAACGCCCATAACATAGCCACTGCCACTACATGTAAAGCACAAAGCACGTGACTAATAACTCTAGAACCAATTGCCACCACACACCCTACTAGTTTAGTCAAACACCATCCAAGGAAGCAGGTACTAGAGTCGCTGATCTACAACGCACCTGAAGATAATCTCTAGGGAGCAACCATGGAGTCACATAAATTTGAAGTTAGAATGTTTTCCCCTTACTTGGAATTTTCATAGCGGATAAGGGTGGCTTCCCATTCAAGGTACGGAATATCCAAGGCATGAAAGATAGAATGAATCACCTCAAGTGGGGACTAAGATACATAAATAAAAACAATCTTATTACAAGCTTTCTAGATCCTCCACAACCCCAGGACCATCCAACTTTTGCAAGTCCTATCTCCATGGCCATTTAAATATTGACTAATCTACTCCCAACAATAAAAAAACTCATCTCCAAAATAAGATGAGAGCACAGGTTTAAAGGAGATGCAAACAACAACGCTTGGGAAAATTCACACTTGAAGAATAAATGGACACTGCTCACCACCTTTTTAGAATAAAAAGGACAGAGGGAATTCAGCTTCATACCTCTCCTGATTAAATTTTCTTAAAAAACTACGAAATTGTTTAAAAATTTCCTTAAAATGATCGAAGTTTCTAAGGTACATTAAGTTTCCACACATCCTTCCAAATGCCCAAAGAAGACGAACCACTACTGGAAACTCCATGATTGTCGTTACCCAACAAACCATTTCTTCTCAATTCCCAGGCAAGATGATAATTAGATCTGACTAAATACACACCAGATTTAGCATGGAACCAATAAATCGTGTCCTCTTTGCCATACTTACTAATCAGTTGTTGAAGTATAAGATCACATTCTTCCTTTGAAAAGAGGCTATGAATAAGGGCTGAGTTCCAACCAGAACCTCCGGAATGAAGAGATCCTTAACCAAATAAAACTCATTTTGTCTCGGTGACATAATTCTAAAATAATAAGGTCTGGGCACAGAAGGATCATCCCAAATAGTGATGGAGTGATCGTTACCACAAAAAATCCCATATTTAAGCAGATTCCTCCCTTCTAGAATGCTTCTCCACCCCCAAGATAGTCTACAGCCCAATTTAGCAGGAATTTTTTTATTTTTAAGAACATCAAACAAAAGTCGTGACAGATTATTAATGAGACTTTGAACGAGTTAATTTAACCCAGAAGCCCCAATGCAAGCCACTATTTTTTTAGATCCACTCCACTAGCAATTGGCTATATGTTTTCAAATATTATGACGTATAGTGACCAAGAGTTTAAAACATGACATTGCATAATTAGGAATAGAAAAAGCAACAACTTTGATCAGAACATCTTTACCCGTCGGTGAAAGGAAGTGCTCAGACCATCCAGATTTCCTGTCCATTGTCTTATCAAAGATCTCATCGAAAATATGCTGCTTTGAGAGACTAAAATCTGTCGAAATTCTCATATATTTTCCAAAGGATTTAAGAACTTTAATGCCAATAAAATCATAACATTTGTAAAATTAGAAGTGAAAGAATTTAACATTTGCATTCCAATACATAGCCTCATCCTAAAAAAATCTTATTTACACGTATTATATTTTTTCTTGGTTTTGAATTGAAATGCATTTATGACTAACATTTCATCATCTCTAAACATAGAAAAAGAAAATGCATCTTTCTATATCTTATTCCTCGTCTCAAAGTCAGTTTCCTATTTTTGACATTATTTTTTCTCTTTCTTCTCTCTCTTCTCTCTCTATCTCTCGTCTCTTTCTTTTACTTTATATTTTAAAAATAAGTAATCAACATCGACTAAGTTTTAGACCAAGTTTTTATTGACAAAATGATGTGTCAATCATTTATAAGCTTATATATTATCACACATGACCATGATTTGGCATTTATATGTTAATTTTATAATTAATACATTTGGTCAATTGAAATTTAGTCTAAAACATGATCATTATAGAATTAGTCTTTGAAAACTCTCTTTAGTTTTTTTCGTTCCTCTATTAGCCATCTCTCATAACTCTATATGGGTTATGCATGCTAGGCTAAGTTGAATATATCAAATTAAATTTCACTTTGCAAATCTATCTTGAAGGTTATTTTTTTTACAAGAAAATACCTAGAGAATGTAAGATGTTGTGCATCAACTATCTCCTTTAGTCGTAGCTAATTTTTTAAAATATATTGTTTTTGTACTGTTTATCATATTCAATTGAAATTTTTAAACAGGCATTTTCAGGCCAAATGATTATGTTTTAAGGAGAATTTAGTTAAATAAATGATGAGATGATGATCTGAATATACAAAGGAATCAGTGAAGCCTTTTAGCCAAAGAGAAAAAGGGAGGTCTTCATTCTTGGATTTTGTCCTACATAACCTGCAAAGGGGGAACGCAACAGGGTAACCAAGTGAAGGGGATGGTCCCCTTGTTGCCCATCCGAAGATTAAATTAGAAGGGAAAGGAATGAACAATTCAGAAGAAGTCGTGGAAGGATGATTGCATACCTTTCACCATGGTGTCCCACCTATTTATAATGTGGGCTAGTTTGATTGGAGCTTTGAAATTATTTTATGATAGTTCTAATCCTCCAATAACATCCCTTCTTTTTATGCTCCTCTAATGAGGGATGACCTTAGGGTTCTTTCTGTCTCTCACCTCAGCTTATTGGTTCACGAAAGGTACGATCTGATGAGAGTTGACGTCATTGGTCACTCCAGCTCATTATTGTACTAAGGCGTATCGAACTGGAGTTCAGCCATTGGTCCCTTTGCATCAAACATTCTGCCAAAGTCAGGCTAATTTGTACTTGATTTCAGATATTTAGTACTATGTTCTTTGTGTTGGCTTCATATTGGTTATGATGTTATGAATGTGGCTGATGACGAACTGTCTCGTCGGTGGTGTTTGCGCTCCGGACAATATTGTTGCAAAACTTTACTTTTGGGTCATCCTTGCTCTTGACTCTTTGTTCAGTTACTCATTAGTGTCATATTTCAGGTCTATCATAGATACTCAGGATAAAGCCCAACTTTACTTTGGTGGGAGGGGCCTCGAGCAGAGCTCGGGTCTTTTTCCCCTTAGTGCTCGATCTGAAACTGAGATCTTTTTTCCTTTAGGGACCTTGGCCTCAAGCCGAGGTCTTACTCCTATAGAGACCTCGGCCTGATACTGAAGTCTCCATCTTTAAGGGACCTCAGCCTGCTGTTGAGGTCTCCCTACTTTAGGGACCTCAGCCCGCAGTTGAGGTCTCCTTCCTTTAGGGACCTAAGCGTGCCAAGATCTTCTTCCTTTAGGAACTAGCTCTCTTGGCATATGATTGCTGGGACTTTCCTTTTACTACAATAAATATGTCTTTTAAATTATTTTAGTTGTATCAAGATTCAACGCTTAGGCGTCCCTCCAAGAGTATTGATCAGACTTTTCATTAATTATTTTATGTAAAAGTTATGGTATATCATTGGCCCCTTAGCCATGTGAGTTTCAAGTATCTAGTCTCATAGGACTATAAATATTTGTTCAGATAGCTATGTGTTGAAATGACTCTTCCTTTATAAGCTTCAATTACTACGTAGCTTGGGGTGATATGAGCCACTTATCTGACCCTTCTTTGAATGGTCAAGATCACCCTTGACCTTATATAAATACAGGGTTAAGGTTGCTTCTTTCTCGCACCTCTTCCCTTCCCCTTGACAATTTCTTGTTTCTTGCTTGGGCTTGGGATGTCTTCGGATTCTGACCCTCAGAATGATTTTGTGTCCGGAGCTTTAGACCAAGACACTTCGGGATCCTCTTACGCTTCTAAAGATTCTATTCCAGTGACAAAGATCAATGGTTTAATATATCGTTCGTGTATGGGAGAAATCGGGGTCGACGTGCTCGTGGACGATGCTGAAGGTCGAAGATATTTTTGTCTTGTTTTCAAAGAAGCACGGCGGTCAGGACCTTTAGCTGGACTCTTTGCTCTGGCTCGTGGTGACCTTGTTTTTTATGGCAGACGTATTGCGGGCGGAGATCACCGTGGATCCCAAACTGAGGTTTGTTCGCGACTCGACGCTGGGGTGATGAATCGACCCGGGGTCGTGGTGATGGATCGCTCTAGCCCCGAGATGAGGTATTGGTTTGGTGCTGAAGTGACTAGTCGGTCTGGTGATGAGGTGAAGAATCGATCCAGTAACAACGTCACGAATAGGCTCGAGGTTGATGTGATGGTTGGGTGAGCTGAGGCCGAAGTAATGGTTAGGCGAGCTGAGGTCGAGGTGACATTGTTGCGAACATCAGGTCGAGCAGAAGCAATGACCTTGCGAAAGGTAGGTCGATCCGAGCCTGAAGTGAGGGTTTTGCGAGTGTCGTATCAGTTAGAGACTGAGGCCGAAATGAGGGTTTTGGAAATGGAATATGAGGCCAATGATGGGGCTTCCTAAGAAACGAGCAGTGGCTTTAAAATGGATGAGATCAAGACGCCAATAACTGAGGAAGAACTTCTTAACATGAGGGAAACATACTCGATTCTCGATTCTATTACTCTTGGCATTTCGGGTCCAGTAGAGCTTGCTAGCAATCCTCCTCTGAGCGAGGTGGCTTTTTGTCAATCTCTTTTAACAGCTGGGGTACGTCTTCCTTTTAATGATCTAGTTAGAGTTACACTTCATCAATTTAGGTTGGCCCCTTGTCAACTCGTCCCGAATGCTTATAGATATGTATTGAGCTGGTCTTCGTTGTGGGTGAATTTATTACACTCGGGTTTTGATTTTAGTATCATTGAATATTTGTTCCATTTGAAGCATAATTCTACTTGTGTGGGGAGCTATTATTTCTCGCATCGAGGTCCTAAGTCTGAGTGCTCGATTAAGGATCTCCCTTCGTGCAACAAAAAGTGTTGTAAAATGCTCCTTCCTTTTCGTAGGTCACAAGCTTAAGCGTCTGGTGCTTGAAGAAAGGATGCGGCAACAACATGACATTGCCCTTCGTTTACCTGATGAAAAACTTCAACACTCCTTCTTGCTTAGCAACAATATGATGGCTTCTGCTGGGTCATGCTTTACCCCCGCATTTCACGTTGCCAAATGTAATTTTTTCCTCATTTTCATTACTGTTTTCACCTTTTGCTTACTTTTTTCTCATCTTACTTTATTTATTTATCATTATTATTACTATTATTGTTATTATTTCTAGTTAGTAAGAAATGCATCGAGAAAAGGAAGAGCGATGATCGTGATGCTCAGCCTAGAGGTTGCGCATGTTCATGGGGACCCTCCATGTTTTCTTCTTTCGGGTCCTTGTTAATACATATTCGAACATATATCATTTTTTTATGTTAATGTTCATTACCTTCTATATCCTTTCAGCTTTCATAGAGCGTCATCGAAAGAGGAAGCACGACCACGTATTTCAAGTTGAAAATCCCGGTTGACAGTTATTTGGAGAGAGTCATTTGATTCATGACTCTGTCGGTCATTCAATTCCGGCGTCTGTGGCGTTACCTGTTCACTGGCCTCCCATTGTTCCCCCATTGTTTGCTCCTACTCTTAACGAATCATCTCATCCTCGAGTTTCGCCTTCTCCAGCCTATTTTACTCAAGTGAAGGGGGATACCAATGAGCGATTCCAGGCTTCTGAGGATTCGAGAGAGTGCTTATATAAGATGTTTCGAGAGTTTCACCTTGGGGGTAATTCATCAAGTATTCCTTCAGAGGCCCCCTCTCCTCCTCGGGTATAGCTGACATTGCGGCATCAGTTGTTTCTGAGGCTAAGACATCATCTCTCTCATTGCCATCATCGTTTGCTGCCATTTGTTCTCACGGTCCTTCTAATTCTGCTCCAGCGAGTACTTCTCACGCCGAGACCCCACCGACTAGCCTGGATGAATCGAGCCAAGGAGGTGGTCGTTATTTTCCTTGGATGGTTGCAGACATTGAGGCCTTCCTTCAAAGAGTGAAGGATGGACTTTCGTTAGATGATGCTTTGGAGATTATGGAACTTGGATACTAGGGTGTCGCTAATTATGCTATTTAGATGTCTTCTAAGGTATATCAATATATAGATATATATATATATATATACTCTCTTTTTAATCATCTAATATTTTGTTGCAGCTCTTCCTTTCGTGTTCCTTACTTCGTAAGAGGAGTGAGATATTGAAGAATTAGGCCACTCAGGCTTGAGTCGCTTGTCGTAGGGCTGAGGATGCGAGAGCTAGAATGGCTTTGAGAAATGTGAAACTGGAAGCCAAGAACGATGAACTTGATGATCGCCTGAAAAAAGATGTCTATGTCCTGAAAAAGAGGAGTTTTGTGCTCGTCTGGGTTATGAGTTAAACGAATGCCGCACTGAGAGGGATGGTCTCAAGATGGCTGAGGCGAGTCGCTTGGCAGAGCTCGAGCTGACCAAGGAAAATCTTAAGGTTGCTCTGGATAGCATAGACTTGGCAGATGCGAGACTTAGAGAGTTAGAAGATAAGCTCTCTCAAGTGGAGTCGTCGGCTAGCAAATTTGAGGCTGATGCAATGTGTGAGGCGAAGCGCGCATCCTTGACAGAAGTGCATATGGCTGAACTCAGAAATCAATGGGATAATGATGTTGGCCAAGCAGTGGACAGATTCTAATCCTCCAATGAGTTGTCAAAAATTTTATTCCAAGAGTTTGGTGCTGGGGTGACGTGTGCTCGCATGAAGGTGTTGAAACACTTTCGGACTTGGATCTTAGCTTTCTTCCAAATGTTTCAACGTCATAGGTGACACTTTATTTTGTATTTACTTTGTGAGTCCTTATGGACCTTAGCTCCCTTTCCGTCTCTTGGTCTTATTCAGACATACTTGCATTTGTATGTTTTTATATTAGTCTTGAGATTTTATGTCTGTACTCTACCTTATGCGTCATCATGAAGTTTTAATCTGATCACGATTCGTGTTCGCTTCCTTTTAGAAGAGCACGAGTTCATATGCTTTGCCGTGGGGTTCGACCTCTATGCATTTAGCTGGTATATTCCTCAAGTTCGCTTTCTTTGGTCATGTTAGCTTCCTTTCATAAGAGCACGCGTTAATATGCTCTGTCATGGGGTTTGGCCTCTATGC
The DNA here is from genome assembly GCA_003255025.1 of Datisca glomerata. Classification (NCBI taxonomy): domain Eukaryota; kingdom Viridiplantae; phylum Streptophyta; class Magnoliopsida; order Cucurbitales; family Datiscaceae; genus Datisca; species Datisca glomerata. The sequence continues at coordinate 141,892 of QANY01004819.1, read as the reverse complement.
ATTTAGTCAGTATACTTCTTGCATTCGCTTCCTTTGGAAGTGTTCGCTTCCTTTCAAAAGAGCGCAAATCAATATGCAGTGTCGTGGGGGTCAGCCTCTATGTAGTTGATTATGACAGGAACTAGTTTAAGCATTCAATGTTTGGAAATAAAAATACTTTATTCGATAAAACTCAAATACATCATGGATAATACATTTTTAAGTGTTCGACGTTCCATGGGTGTTGGAGGGTGTTACCTTCAACGCCCTGTAACTCATAGCATCCTGGTGTAATTATCCTTGTGATTATGTGGTCCATCCCAATTAGGGCTCAATGATTCTTTGACATGATTGCTCCTGAATTCTGCTTTCCTTAAGACAAGGTCTGAGATTTTAAAAGATTTGGGTCTAACCTTTGAATCATAATACTTTGCTACTCTATGTTGATAGGCCAGAGATATCAATCGAGCTACTTCTCGTTGTTCTTTAATCAGGTCCAAGCTGACGCGCATGGCTTCTTCATTCTCTTCTTCTGAATATATCATATGACGGTGGAATCACTACTTCCACTCCAGAAACCATCGAAAATGGGGTTTCTCCTGTAGAGTTTCTAGAAGTGGTTCTGTAGGACCGTAGCACTCCTGGAACCTCTTCCGTCCAGTTCCCCTTTGATTTTTATAACTTCACCTTGAGGGTATGCTTAATGATTTTGTTAATTGCCTTGGCTTGTCCGTTCGCTTCTGGATGCGCCGGAGATGATCTGAGGTGTTTGATTCCCAAGCCTAAATAGAAATGGTTGAATTTGGAATTAAGATGAAGCTCGTAGTCTTTTACTCCGTGATGGTCGCCAGTGGTTCTGCTTCAGCCCATTTGGTTAAGTAGTCTACTGCTACAATGATAAACTTTACTTTCCCCTTTCCTACGGGTAAAGGTCCAATCAGATATATTCCCCACTGGGCAAAAGGCCATGGACTTGTTATCGACGTCAATTCTTCTAGAGGCTGTGGAGGGATTGAGGCGAACCTTTGACATTTGTCAAACCCTTTGAGATGTCTTCTGGTATCTTCCTTCAATGTTGGCCAATAGTAACCCTGTCTGATCAACTTGTGAGTTAAAGCTCGTCCTCCGAGATAGTTTGTGCATATCCCTTCATGCACTTCTTGCATGACATATCTAGCTTCCTTCTTGCCTAGGAATCTAAGGAGAGGCAGAGAAAAACCTATTCTGTATAAGATACCCTCCATTAGAACGTACCGTGCAGAAGCATACTTGATTCGTCTGGCTTCATTTTTATCTGCGGGAAATTCTTCTTCTTTCAAGTATTTGATAATTAGATCAAACCATTCTTCATCATCTGCAGCACCAAATTGTTGATCTCCGTCACATCTAAACTGGGTGAAGGGAGATATTCGATTGGAATTGTCATGTTTAGCTCATATCCCGAAGTTGAGGTGAACCGCGCCAGCAAGTCGGCATTGTGGTTTTGATTCTGAGGTATGTGATTGATCTGGTAGACATGGATCTTGCTCAATAATGATTTCACCTTAGTGAGGAGCGAATCCATTCGTGCTTCCTTGGCCTGAAATACTCCTTTGACATGTCCCACTACTAGTTGGGAATCACTAAATATTTTGACGTTCTTAGCTTTTAGTGCCACAACTAACCTTAGCCCTACTAACAAGGCCTCGTACTCGGCTTCATTATTAGTGGCTTTGAATCTAAATCTTAATACATACTCGAGGCTTATTCCTTCTAGCGATACAAGGACTAAGCATGCGCCACTCGCCCTAGAGTTACTAGTCCGTCAACGAACAATTCCCATATTGCTACCATATCATCTTGCATGATTGTTAATTCGACGATGAAGTCAGCCACGGGTTGGGCCTTTATTGCGGTCCTCGGTTTGAACCTTATATCAAACTCAGATATCTCAATTACCCATTTTGTTATTCTTCCAGACTTTAAGTTTCATGATGACTTACTTTAGAGGGTATTTTGTGCAGACAATGATAGGGTGAGCTTGAAAATAAAGCCTCAGCTTCCTTACTGCAATGATTAATGCATACGCTAATTTCTCCAATTCTTGATACCAGATTTCTGCTCCAACCAATGGCTTGTTGGTATAGTAGATCGGATATTGAACCCTTCCTTATTCTCTCACAAGGGTTGAGCTTATGGCAGAGGCGAACGTTGTGAGATATAACTATAAGGTCTCTCCTTCCATAGGTTTACACAATAGGGGTGGTTTGCCCAAGTAGGCTTTGAGTTGGATGAAGGTCTGTTTGCATTCCTCGTTCTATTCAAACTCTCTCTATTTCTTTAAGGCTTTAATGAATGGTAAACATTTATCTGTTGCTCTTGAGACAAACCTATTCAAAACGGCTATCCTTCTAGTGATCATTTGCACCTCCTTCACATTACGGGGGGACTTCATTTGTATTAGAGCTTGGATCTTGTCAGGATTGGCTTAGATTCCTCTTTGATTGACCATGAATCCCAGGAACTTTCTAGCTCTTACCCTAAAAACACATTTGGTTGAGTTAAGTTTCATGTTATACTTCTGTAATGTGGTGAAAGTTTCCTCCAAGTCTTGTATGAGCGAAGCGATTGTTTTTCTCTTGAAGAGCATGTCATCCACATATGCTTCCATATTTCTTCTTATCTGTCTTGCAAACATCTTGTTAATCAACCGTTGGTAAGTTGCTCTGGCATTCTGTAGTATGAATGGCATAACCTTATAGCAATATAAGCCTCTTTCTGTGATTCATCAAAATACATTTGAAGAGTTGAGGAGTTGAGGCCGAAGAACTAAATAGAGCAGGACCCGCAGATGACTCGAAAGAAATCACACTCTTCCCGGCTACCTCAGTAAAAACCACTCGGATATGAACTTCTCTATCCACTGAAGTGGAATATGAACTCACAAGATTCCTCCCAGGCAATTCAGACATATTCGTCTGGTCCCATGAAGACATGTCGGGAATAAGCACCACGGTCGCCATGCACCGATTACAAGTGGATCCAAAGTATGAACCAGTGAGGCAAAAAATGAGACAATTTGACAAGTCCAAGAGTGAAGCCATGAATAAGGAAGTCAGCAAACTATTGGAAGCAGGGTTTATCAGAGAAGTCATGTACCCGCAGTGATTGTCTAATGTTGTCATGGTTAAAAATCAAACGGTAAATGGAGAATGTGTGTAGACTTCACGGATCTTAACAAAGCATGTCCTAATGATAGTTTTCCACTTCCAAGGATAGATCGGCTGATGGATATAACTTCGGGATACGAAGTGTTATGTTTCATGGATGCATGATGCCAAGGTCTCCCTCATTTAAGGACCTCAGCCTGCAGCCAAGGTCTCCTTCCTTTAGGGACCTCAGCGTGTCGAGGTCTCCTTCCTTTAGGAACTAGCTCTCTTGGCATATGACTTATGGGACTTCCCTTTTACTACAATAAATACGTCTTTTTAAATCATTTTATTTGTATCAAGATTCAACGCTTAGGCGTCCCTCCAAGAGTATCAATCGGACTTCTCATTAATTATTTTATGTAAAAATTATGGTATATCAGATTATCTGTGAGGTTTTTAACCTCTAGATCAAGAGGTTCAAACCCCATGTCATCCCCTCCCCTTGACAAAAATCTGAAATTTTGAATATTTATATTAGAAGGTATAAGTCGGATATGAAAAGTGTACTAAAGATAGAAAAACTAACTCAATCTCAAAATAAGTTCTTGATAAATTTGTAACCAATAATAAACAAATTTAACCAAATTTGTGTTGAGTAATCAATCCTAAAAAATAGTGAAATACTAGTACAGATGTATTCTATTGGAAATACAATTTTAAACAAACTCGAATACAAAGAATTTAATTTGTGATTTACAAATTCCAAAAGTAAGAAAATTGATTTTTAACTAAAATATAATATTTTTATTTTCCGCCTAAGCCTCGAATTTCATTGGACCATTCTGCCTAGCAACACATAAAACTAATCAATGTGACCACTCATTTTGTCGAATAGGCTTTTTATTAGTGAGGATACTATTTGTTAGTCATTAAGGAAAGATTTTATGCTATAAATGCAATACCCACAGCCCTTATCCATCTTCGTTATAAGTGAAAAACAATGAGGAAGTTTCCTATTTCCACTTTCTTTATTGTGATCTTTATGTTCATCCTCTTCACTGATGTAGGTAAGGAGATACTACAATTTTAGTTGTGTTTAGATTATCTTTTTCTGGAATAATTTAGGGAAAGTTTGATTTGGCTTTGAAAATCAGCTTTCTAGGATAAAATGAAACAAGGAAAACTGTTGTTTTCTAGAAAAATATAATCTCCTAAATGTGTTATGGTAATTGTATTTAAGAAGTATTTCTATATAAAATTTTGAAAAAATTACACAAACTTCACTCGAGTTTTTTTAATTACACAAACACTATTTTTAGTTTCATTTATCTTATAAATACGTCCGTACAAAAAATCCTAAATACCCTCACGACTTGTATATTTTTTAAGAAAATGATATTCCAAAGCATTGATTTATACTTAATATGGAAGTAAATAAAACTGAGAATAGGATTAATAATAATAAATTATCAGTATAAACTTCTTATAAAAATGATCTAAGTTGAAATAGTATTTTGGAATATATATATATATATATATATATGGCCTCATTTTGTAGGTTTAGTAAAATTAGAAAGGATGTACATGTAGGATTTAAATTAAAAGTGTGTTTATATAATTAAGGTAAACTACGGAAAGGTTAATATCTACTTCCTATTTTTTAAGAACTTGTTTAAAAACAGATTTTAAAATCAGTTAAAAATGAAATATGTATTTATATAAAAGTCTTGTTTTTTAGTCATTCATTTTTTTTTTCAAAAACAAAAAAAGAAAAGGGAAATAACTATAAAAATTCTCGAAATGTATTTCCAAATGGAACGTTTCCACAAAGATAATGGTCAAATTTCAGGTAGATCATGCATGATCTTTTCCATTTATATTCGATTAGAGCATGATTCATTTTCATTATATATATTGTGTTCTCTATTATAGCATGGAGCAATAGCGAACGATACAAATACAAGGGAAAAACATGTCGTCGTTTAAGCACGACATGGCATAAGACATGTTCAAGTGGATCAAAATGTGAAAAGAAATGCAGAGAATTGGAGGGTGCTCGTTTTGGACATTGCCATGGTTGGTTTCGTTGGAAATGTTACTGTTTCTTTGATATAAAAAGTGAACGATGTAAATCAGGATAACATCATATAAAATGCCTAGTCATGTAATAGTTGCTTTCATCTTGTATGGTTTAAAATTAGCATCATTTTAAGTTACTTGAATGTCTGTCATACACGAAGATAGAGAAAGATGAAGAGAAAATGAAAAAAAAAAAAAAGGAAATGCTTCATTTAGGTCTTATAAGTTTACATTGATTCTCAATTCAATCCATGATAGGCTAATTTTCTCGATCATTTTCTTGAATAATTTGAAATATTGCAATTATGTCTTTTTGTTAACCTACTTTATAGTGTAATACTTGTTTCGTTGATGAGTTGGATAGTGAAAATACATCTCGATGTTAATTATAAATTTTCAAATTATTAATAAGACAATCAATCTCAATGTTGAAGCTTAATAAATGAACTTGATTGAAACGTTTTCACTATATAAACACATGATTTAGAAAATTAAATGTATAGGGAACAATTTGAAAATCAGAGCAAATTTGGATGAGCACAAGTGTAATGAATTGATCCAAAACTAGGAGAAACACGATGTATCCTCCAAAGTTGGTCCAATCTTCAATTCTATCTCATGTTTTTCATTTTGTCAACTTAGTTTTTAAAATGAAATCAATTGCAATTCAATCCCTCCATGAATCACTTTGGGTTTAGGGTGTACTATAAAATTTAGGGTAAATTACTCGTGCACTCAGGTTCGTAGTAAAAATTCATTTGCACGTAAGATTTTTAAGAAATTCGCTAAGCATACTAATGTTTATCACGTTACACTCATCGTCGAAGTCTCTTAGAATTTTGGATGGCAATCATTTTTCTTTTCAATAAACATCTCACTTGAATTAGCCCTCTATCCTATTGAAGTCTCTATTCTCTCTCTCTAAAATTCTCTCTCTCAAACCGATTCAGCCATTGTCTAAGATATTCAATTAGCCCATGTTTCCTGCTGGATAAATTACCCACCATACGCTTGCAAATGACCAATAGAAATCCATCTTCCCCTTGGAGAAGACGACATGGAACCCGACCAAGATCTCTCCCCTCTCATCACGGGGCTTGTAATGACCAAGAGAAATCTATTTTTTTCCCTTCAAGTCCCTTCAATTTTTCGACTTATCCTTTATGTGCATTTAAGCGACACTAATTATAACAATTAACTACTCAAAGTTGTTGGATCAATATAGCACCCTTAGAGCATGCATGAGATGTGTGATTTAAGTTTGAAAAGGCAAATAATCAAGTATAATGAAGGCTTTTTCTCATAAAGTATGTAAATTACGTGCTCAATTATTGTGTCTTCAAAGCTCCAAAAGACGCCTTATTCATAAGTGTCAAAAAAAATATTTGTTGGGCTCTTACAACGGAGAAGGGACGATAGTTGTCCATGACCGGTCAGGTCCGTTATACGTTAGAAAATATATCCATTGAGATCATACAACGGTCAACAGAAGACTATTAGTGATGGACAACTGCGTCTTGTGACAGATTAGTTCTAGTTTTACTTTGACTTTTCATTCTTTTCTGAAACACTATAAAACATATTTTAGAGGGTGTTTAAAAATCCTATAAAAATCTTTTATGATATTTCAACACTTGACTTTATGTTTCTCTAATCTTTTCCCAGGAATACTTTTGACAATATAACCCATGATGCTTCAAAATGTTCAAGGGGTATTTTTCAAACCAAGATTAAGACCTTATGAATTATAGTTTGAAGTCTTGATATACTTCATCTTCATACTTTATGTGTTCATTAATGTTATATTTTCCTACAACTTAATTATAAATGTTAGTACATATAAAATGTTATGTTATCATTGAGATAAAGAGTCAACAATCTCCTCCTTGTTTATGATAATAAAACATTGATTGTAAAACATAATAAGAAATCAAAAGAAGTATTGCAAAGAAAAGCTTTCTCCCCCTTTATTATCATAAAAAACTATTAACATTATCTCATTTTCAAGGTTTTAATATTACACTTTTTAATCAAAATAAATTGTTTCTCCTTTCAGAACATGCAGATCTTCCGCTAAAGATATGCAATATGACACTCACAATCCTTTAATTTTAAAATTATACTCAAAACTATAATTTTAAAACTTTCTCCCTTTTTTTAAATAATAAAACCTTCATTTACATTCAACTGTATTTCTCTTTCAAAACATTTAGTATAAGAAAATGATTTAGCTCTCTCTCAAACTATGCATTGTTATTAAGTAATTCCTCTAAGCTTATGATATATATCATAAAGGATGGATCTACTTACCTCATCTTTATATGCCATAATGCAGGAGTTTACCTCTTTGTGTTTTTTGATGTAGCTATCATTTCTTGAACTGTATTTTTTTAGTTACTTTGTCTCTTTTACTAGCAATTTCTTTCTTTTTTTGGGTGTGAAATAAACTATATCTACATCATCATATTTCTATTATTTACTTGCAGAGATTTCATTGGACTCAAATGTCATGCTCTGTTCTGTTGTAACGCACTTTTCTCTTTCATGAAATCTCATCTCATATGTTAACAACGATCTCATAAGTTCTTCAAGTTAGAGCATGTTAAGATCTTTGGCTTACTAGGTCGCGGTTACTTTGCCTTTCCAAGATTTTGTTACACTTATCAAGTCATTTCTAACAAGCTCATCATTCAAGTAAGTTTTCTCAAATGGTCTTAGAGTATTTACAATATTCATAAATTGAGAAAATGTTTCACTAACACGTTTATACCCATTCATCTTGAAGAGTTTATAACTATCCAATGAGCATGATCACTTTAGAATCTTTTACTTCATTTTTCCGTCATGCGTTATTTCAAGCACATGCTGAATTTCTTTTACAGAATCAGACATGGGTATTCTATTAATTTCATTTCTATCTAACGCACAATAACACTCACAACTATAGATTTAAAATAATAGTTTGATTTTATCATTTTTTATCAAATCAAATGATCTTTGAACATAAGGACCATTTTCAACTACTCATTTTAGCCTTTCAATAATTAAAAATATTTTCATCAAATAAAAAAGGTCTAGAAATAGATTTTCATTGTTCATAAAAATTTTCACAGAAAAATATCATAGTTCAAGACTGTGTAGTCTTATTAATTTGAGCACCAAACTCTTGTACAAATTGTTGGATCAGTATGGCACCCTTAGAGCGGGCGTAAGTTGTGTGTTAAGTTTGAAAAATAAATAATCTCTAAGTATAAATATAATGAATCAATGCAAACAAATAGATATAGAAATTAAACACTCATGCAAGAATGTAAAGAGGATAAGGGAAGAAGAATTGAACATGATGATTTTTACGTGGTTCAGCACATCTTGCCAGCGTCCACGCTATAAGTCTCATCCTTGAAGAATCTATTACCACAATCTTCTTCAGGGATGAAGCTCAAACCTTTTCAACCAATTAGTGTCAAGGGCATCAAACATGCCTTTCACCAATTGTTTCACAGATGAAGATCAAACCTTTACAACTAATTAGTGCCAAGAGCACCAATCAAGCCTTTCACCAATTGTTTCACGCATTTCACCAATTTCTTCTATGAGCTACAATCACACCTCTCACCTCTCTTTCATAAATTAAGATATTACAATTAAAACTCTCTCAAAGAGTAGATAAATTTTGCTCTCACAAAGTATACAAATTTCATGCTCAATTTTTAATCTTCAAAGCTCCAAAAGATCTTATATTCATAGGTGTCAAAATATATATCTATTGGCATTTTAGAGCGGAGAACTCATGACGAATGTCCATGACTAGTTCATTGCTAGTCCATTGGAGATTTAAAAATATATTCATTGAGATCATACAACAGGGAGCGGATGATCACTAGTAATGGACATACAACCGCTCGTGATAGATTGACTCATGTTTTTCTCTAACTTTTCATAACTTTTCCAAAACCCAGTAAGTCATCTTTTTATAGTATTTTGAAAAACAAAAATCTTAATGTTGTTTCTACACTTGACTTTATTTTTTTTATGCCACGAACACTTTTGACAATATATCACATCATGCTTCAAATGTCTAAGAGGTATTTTTCAAACCAAGATCGAGACCTTGTGAATGTTGCTTGAAGTCTCAATATACTTTGTCTTCATACATTATGTATACATCAATATTTTATAATTTCTTACAACTTGATTATAAATATAAGTACACTTAAAATATTTTGTTATCATACAAAAAGTCTCTCTAAGACTTAGAGTCAACAAAAACATAATAATCGAGATTTCAAGCACAATAGTAAGGTTGAGAATGCATGTGCAAATTACAAGTTGAAACTTAGGTAAACGTAACAGAGAACATTTTCAAAAAGAGAAATGACATTGAAAATAGGAAACCATAACTGAGAAGCAGAGAAGATTTTGAATCAGATTTATTTGGGATTCTCGAATCTTAGTATTAAGGTGAGTTTGGGAGTGCTTCACCTAGAAGAACTTTAAAATGCATTAAACTGCTACTTTAAATTACATGTACTTAATAAATACTATTGTTTCAAACATATTTTGGTACGTAAAATCATTTCTACAAAAAAAAAAGCATCCTCTAGTGTTTCATAAAATACATTTACATGCACATTAAAATGCCTTAAAATTATGTAAGGGCTTCTTAAATAAATATATGACAAAATTATAAACTAAAATATTATTATCTCAATCTATAAAAGTAATTCTAGTCATAAACACTAACAAATACACTCTTACAGCCATAAACGGCTGAGTTCGGCTTCTTAGAGTTTTCATAATCAAAATCGAAGTCATCGAGAGTGTCCATGAGTTCCTAGGTGTTGATTACAGGATCTGGGGACAATGGACATTTTGTGTCAGGTAAGGATGTCAAAAATACTCGCGGATGAATAACTTTTTACCCACTATATATGGGTAGGGTATGGGTAATACCCAATACCCATTGGGTACCCACAAAATTCATTAGTCTTTCTTTCCTTTTTTCTTGAAGGCAACAATATATAATGAAAAATATGGTGTACACTCATGATTGGTAATTGAATTCAATCAATTTTTTTTTCATTTTTTAATCGATTAACCAAATTAAAATTTTTTAATTTTTTAATTGAATCGAACTATACCTTATCAATGTTACAATTGAGTAACACTAACATTCATCAATTTTATGATCAAACGAAAATGGAAATAATTTTTTATAACTGAACTAAATTGTATGCGATTTTATAATCGATAACCAAACTAAAATTCATCAAGTTTATGAATGGATCAAACTGAATCGTCAATTTTATAATCGAATAATTAATATTAAAATTAATCAATTTAATAATCGAGCCCAATTAGTATATTCATCAAACCAAACTGAATCATCAATTGAATAATTAGAACTAAAATTCATTAATATAGTCAAATCGAACCAAAGTTCATCAATTTAACATTTGAATAACACTAAAATCCATCAAGTCGATAATCAAATGGTACATAAATTCATCAATTTTACAATCAGATCAAACTAGATCATCAATTTTATAATCGAATAATCAAACTATAGTTCATTAATTTTACAATGGAACCGAATTGGATTATCAATTTTATAATCGAATAATCATAAAACTGAACTAATTGAATCATCAATTATATAATTGATTAACCAAACTAAAAGTCATCAATTATAATAGTTAAATAAGTTTGTCGACTTCATTTTCAGTTTGAGCTATTTATGATGGGAATTGTTGTTCAGCCTGTCAATTCATAAAGAGAGTAATTTTAACCAAACCATTGACCTCCATGATAATAGTTATGTGAATAGAGAAGTGCATGTTGAAATTAGAATTGTTCATTAAATAGAAAAAAATAGTCCTTCAGTTCCAAAAGGAAAAAGAAAAAAAATATATATATATGAGTATCTATTGAGTATACATGTCTTAATGGGTATTGCCTACTAGGGGTGTAATCGGTTCGGTGCGGTTGAAGAGATTTTACAGAACTGAACCGTACGTACAGTTTTCTATTAAGTGAAACCGAATCAAACTGGTTTGTACTTAGGGACCGCACCGAACCAAACTGTAAAATATCACATAAAATTGAATCGAACCGATATAAACCATTGACGAAATTTTGAGCGTTAATGATGCAGGACGAATCCAACCAACGACCAGAAAGATGAGCACCCAGAGTCAATCCATGTAAGGAATAATCAGATGCACATAAATAATCATATAACAAACAAAAGAGAAACTCCATCTCTATTCACAATAATAACTAGAAAACGCTAATACTTTAAAAACAAAGAAGAAATTATGTTTCTACACATACAAATCACAAGTATCTGGACATTTTGAAATCTAAAACTAAACTTTAAAACTTGAGACAAGAAAAACAAAATCGAACAAAAATTTAAACTCACAAAACTAGGTCTCAGAATGATGAATGCCAAATCTTTGTAGCTAAGAGAGATAGAATGAGGAGATCTGGAGATATGGTTTAGCGATGACGAGTTTTTAGAGGAGGCAAGAGGCAGCGAGAGACTGTTGACTCAAATGGAGGGCGAAGATGAAGTTTGTGAACTTCACAGGCGAGCGTCTGTGAGACGGAGAAGGAGGCGAACGAGTGAGAGACGGAAAATGTAAGCGACTGAGAGACGGAAAAGGCGAGCGACTGAGAGACAAAGAAGGCACTGAGCGACTGAGAGACCCAGAGATGGCAGCCAACAACTGACAGAGGGTCTGTGAGTTTTGACACTATGAATTTGGGGGGAGAATTCTTTGAGCGGCGCACTAGAAAATAGTGAAGTCTAGGTTTTAGAAAATGAAGTTTAGGAAAAGTGGAAATGAAGGGGTATTGTCGTATTGAGGTATATAAAGGTTAATTAATTAAATACACACTATAAAAAAGAATTAGGATGTGTGTGTGTGTGTGTGGGGGGGGGGGGGGGG